>CM034127.1:11860268-12247768 GCA_019914995.1 Acanthochlamys bracteata
TTCGCTTTTCTTTATCCTTGTCTTTCTCAGATAGAGTAGTTTGCCTCCTGGCTACATCAGTGACCTTAGACTGTTTATCTATCCTATTATCAAGAAAAGTTTTGCCCCTCCTAGCTACTTGCTTTTCATCTTCAAATATAGGCCCTAGAGGTTCTCTTTCAATTTTAGAAGCAACTGAAGTTGGACGCCCTGTAGGAAGTAATTTTCCAATTTGTGTTGAAGAGCCTTGCTTTGTTTCTCTGCTCGGTTTCTTTGCACTGATTGCCTCTCGAGCAGGTTCTGAACAAATTATATGTTTATTTACTTGTATGGATGGCGTACTGGCAGGTGTCTCAGTATCCAGTGAAGTCATAGGACCATTAGAAGCATAAGTATTTGCGTTTGACCTCAAATCCCTTGAATCATTGGATGCATGTTGGCTGGCTCTTTCCAATTGAATTTTCTTAAAAGCCTCAAGAGATGAAGATAATATTTCAGCCCTATGAGGTGAGGTTGTCATGCGCCTAACCTGCGGTGTTTTGGTATAATTTGCAAAACATTAGTCAGTGAAGCTATAATGCACACAAAATTCCCATTGAAGGCAAAACAGTAAGGAAATGAGAGTACTTGAACAAGATATGTTCTCTCTTGAAATCATACAAGAGATATAAACTGGAAGTTGCACGAAATCAGAAAGGTATTTATGCATACTAAACTTATGCTTCTACTTCATAAAGATAAAATCTATGTTAGTGGAATTTGTAATTGAGCGAGCGAGCTAGCCAAGAGTTAGATATACACCTAATGAACTTATAGTTGTATATAATACTTATCAACATCTGCAATGAGCGTCTTGAATATCGTCAACTTTGATTAACTGAACGCCCTATGTTCCTTCAGGTTTAATATATACAATGATAAAAAGAAGTGCAAAAGCTAATTCAGTCAGAAAGAAGATGTGCTTGCTTTCGTTAGTTAAAAACAAGATCATACAAGTGACATGCATCTCCTTTTCCTCAATATAGACATATTGCAAAGTGCTAATTTCATGTTACAGTGTGGAGGAAAACTCTTTAGACCTCCATGAAGATCCTGCTAATGTATAAAAAAATTGCCAATTGCTCCAGACATCATCTACATCATATAAAACATTAGTTAAGGATAGAACACTTACTTCCCATGACAGGGCATGTGGCCTGCGATGATCATTTCTTACAGTAACAGAAATGCCATCTTTTGATGGATGCATAGGAGACCGCTTGGAAACATCAAAAGTTTCTACCCTTGACTTCAGTTCTCTGAAGTCAGATTCAGCTTCTTCAAGAACAAGTATAGCCTCATTCATCTGCTCCATATCACATTCAAGTTCACATAAGAGATACAGTTCATCAACTGCTCTATTTAAATTTTCAAAAAGGAAGCACCAAAGCCTTTCCCTAAACCTTTCTTTGCTCTCTCCAGACTCTCCTTCTGTGCTACCAGTTCTAGCTAATAAATTGGTCTGTAGATCACTCCTGTGTTCCGTGGCACTAGAAGCCGGACAGTCAAGAAATGTTCCACTACTATCTTGATCATTTTCCTTGCAAATTTTCAATCTAGTAGCAGATGTTTCTGATGTATGTAATGTTTCATCAGCGGCTTTGCAACGAGGCCCTTGAAGAGGCAAATTATTGATTGTTTCAACTGTTGGCAATGGAAATACACTTCCTAAAGCATCTTCCTGAAGAGATTGTTTCAACTCGACTGTTTCCAATGAATGTTCCTTATCATCAGTCCTGGTTTCATCTACAGATTTCTCTTGGACATCAGAAGGAACAGTTCCAGGAGATGATGAATCTCCATCACCCAATGCCATTGCTCCCACTGTATTTTGGAGATAAACATGGGTTATCGGCTTGGAAAATGGCTCATCAGATATCATAACATTCCTGTTTTCCAATTTGTGTTCATATCCTAAGTTGTACTGTGTCCCCACGAATCCTTTGCATTCATTCACGCATTGAGATGGTTGCCAAAAGTCATCATCTTCAAGATCACCCCACTTTATTTTAGGAAGATCTAAATTTTCTTCTAGCAGAGATCTAATCTTTGCAGCCGCATCGACAGATGATATCTTTGAATGTTCACTTGCCTGATCTCCGACCAATTTATCAGCACAAGCTGTCCTTTGACTTGCACATTGTGGTTTGGAAGAAACAATTTCGGCAGAAACCTTTGTTTCAGACGTACTAGAAACTAGACTGGGAGGTTCAATCTGTTTCCTACCATACGAAGTACTAGCACTACTACTTTTTGAAGATTCACTTCGTGGAGAATACGATTTGTTCTTATATGAAGATCCGGCTGGATTCTTCTGAACAGATGTCTTGGAGTTGGTTCTATGTCTCTGAAAACAAAATCAGCAGAAAAAAGAATAATGATCAAGACGACAACACCAGTTAAGCAAGGTTCCAAACAGCAAAACAACAATTCACATCATTTGTTCTAATCCTAAAGAGAAATAACTTCACTAAAAAAAGAAAAAAATTCGCACAATTGACAATGTTAGTAGCAGTAAAAATTTCACCTTTTTCACTTCACACCACCCAGAACCTTGATCATCATCAACTTCACCAATTTCATCCATCATCTAATTCTTATCAACCTAAAATTTGCCCCGTCATAAAACAAACAAACATTGAATTTCATGTTCCCTTAATAAAAAAATACATCAAAAAACTCCCAAAAATCAACAATCAACTATAACAAACTGACGACACAATTATCTAATCACAAATTGCGTTAACAAGAAAAGATTCAATACTTCCTGTTCCATCACTGGCGACGCCGACACATGCAAGACAGTAGACTAAAAAATAAAAAAATAACTTCGATCAGATAATTTTTCCAATCAAAATCTGAATTTGGGAAGAAAAAGTAGATAGAATTCGAATGACTTGGAACAAAAACTGAAAAAAGATTCCTCGATCTTTCTGAGATCAAAATGTTGGCTGCTCCAATTTTATTTCTGTTTCATCAATTGATTGGTTACAGTCGCTATAATTATTCTTTTTTTTCTTTTATTAATTCCTACTTCTAAAGGCTAGCACTACAGTTCTCCTATTTTTGCAGAAAAGTACCTAAAATATTATTTTTGTATTTTGACCCTGTTAACTTTTTGATGAAATAAAAAATGGTGTTTGCTTTATTGGAGCGAGTGTTTAGAGCAGCAGTTAGATTATCAACGAAACCAAGTCGCTACGGATCAGATTCTGCTAGAGTTAACTGTTGAAAGGAGTTGAGAAGAAGCAGAGATAAGAGAGGAAAGTGGTGAATTCTGAAGGTTAAAGATGGGAGCTTTGTTGCTGGTTGAGTGATTTTTTCTTTTTTTAATTTTAAGAGCTTTGAGGAGCTTTTTCAGTGTATGAAGGTATGATTTCAACTGGTTTTTTGATTTAATAACTTATTTTACTTTTGATATCAAATGCCCGAATCTGATTAAGCTTTCTTGATTAATCCTTTGAAGCTTTAAGGATGGGAACCTTTTTGCTAGTTGAGTGATTTTTTCTCAGAGCTATGAGAAGTCTTTCATTGTTTGGAGGTATGATTTGGGCAGGACTTTTGTTTTATGCTCTGTCGTCTTTGATATAAACTAGAGAGAAAGGAATATCGAATGTCATGGGAATCTGATTGAAGTTTTTTGACTGGGTACTACCTCAAGTTGCTAGCTTTTGGTGGTATTAAATTGGTCTTCTGAAGGATATGCGAGTATTAGAAGGATTTCATGCTTAGGGTTCATACTTACCTCTAGATGATATTTGATTCATATTGCTTTTTTTTTCAATATAGTGTTTTTTGTGTTTTGTTTTGTTCTTTTTTTGTTCTTTTTTTTTTTTTTTTGAGCAGGTCAATAATGTTTATGTTAGCTCAATTTAGATGTAAGCTATAAGCACTTGCGGAACATAGGTGGTTATCTTCCTTTTCAGTCATTATAGTTGCAATAAATGAATGTGAAGATTCTGGATTTACGGTACCACGGACTCATTTACAAATTATTTGGTTTGCAGCCATGACATTTTGGCATGTGTTACTTCTCTTTGCGTTCTTGCTTACTGGGACTTCCGCTCGAAATCTTCCAGATGCTACAGTAACAGTTGATGGTTCCGTGGCGGTAGCAGAAACTAGTGATAATTTCATCTGTGCGACTATTGATTGGTGGCCTCCGGAGAAATGCAACTATAATCAGTGTCCATGGGGAGATGCTTCCATTCTGAACCTCGTAAGCAGAACAGTTTTCTTGCATAAACAAGGGTAACATGCTATACTGCATTCTGTATTCCATATGAGTAATGCTGTATATCTTATGGTACTTTCAGGACCTTACTCATCCATTCTTGGCCAAAGCCATTAAAGGTGTGTTCCGTCTAACCTTGACAAGTTTGTTAGCTTGTCTCTGATAAGGAAATCTTTTTTTTTTTTATTTTTTTATTTTTTTTGTTTGGGAACCTTTAGCCTTTAATCCCTTACGAATAAGGCTTGGAGGATCGCTACAAGACCAAGTCATTTATGGTACTTCTGATATTGCAAACATATGTCATCCCTTCACCAAGATGACCGGTGGGTTGTTTGGGTTCTCCAAAGGATGTCTTAGAATGGAAAGATGGGATGAGCTGAATGGTTTCTTTCAAGAAACAGGGTGAGAAGTCTATTGCCAAAAATACATTTTGATTCTTCCTGCATATTCCTCATATCTTAACATGGAACTATTTAAGATCGTCACTAGGTACTTGTAAACTCAAGGAAAATAGTAGATAACTTTTGGTAGTTGAAGCAGCTATCAACAGCTTGACCAGGCCCTGCATATGCTCAAAACGTTCATAATTTTGTTAGACGAGTTTAAACATCTGTGTGATGGATTTGCCTTGTGCAAATGTGTAGAAGAAAACAAGTTCCAGATAATTTTGAATGTGCTATAGAAGTATGTTCTTGTAATATATTGCATATATACGCTAGCTCTTAAAATTGTGACTTTCGCAGAGCTGTTATCACATTTGGTCTTAATGCTCTTCGAGGGAGGCATTTTATTCAAAATGGTGTCTGGGCTGGTTCTTGGAACTCTAGTAATGCTCATAGTTTCATTGAATACACAGTGTCAAAGGGATATCCTGTTGATTCTTGGGAATTTGGTAATCCTTATTACAATTGCTTTTTTACGACCTATTATCTTGTTAAAAGTTTGAATTTCTGCGATGAGTTTCGTGTTATCAGGGAATGAGTTGAGTGGACATGGAATTGGGGCAAGAGTGGATGCCAAACAATATGGCAGAGATTCGGTTATTCTGAAGTCTATAATTGATGAGTTATACAAGGAACAGCAAAGCAAACCGCTTCTTTTAGCACCTGGAGGCTTCTTCAATAAGCTGTGGTATTCTCAACTTCTCGAGGCTTCAGGTTCTGGTGTAATTGATGGCATGACACATCACATCTACAATCTTGGTCCAGGTGAGTTTGGTAGGAAGGTCTAGTACTTAGAACACAATTATCACTTCACTCCAATTACGAATCTGTTGTCTTTCATGGCCTTGAGCAACAAACTAATCACTTTAAAGGACTGATTCACTTCAGACACGTGAAGTTGTAATAACAAGAGCAGAATTGTTGTTTACTTGTAAGCAAGTAATTTCTTTTTTATAACAAAATCATATTCCTATCATGCTGACTTATTTGTGTTACTCACATACACTGACATAATGTTATTTTAGGCAATGATTCTCATCTTCAGATCAAGATTTTGGATCCACACTATCTGAATCAGATATCAGATACTTACGAAGAAGTCCAGCGCACAATAGAATCACACGGACCGTGGGCTTCTCCCTGGGTTGGTGAAGCTGGTGGTGTTTACAACAATGGCGGTCGACATGTGTCCAATACATTTATTAACAGCTTTTGGTTATTATGCTTGCCTTGACTTTGTTTTACACATCCAAGTCAAAATTGCTTTACTTTCTTTTTATATTTCAGAGTGCTGTCATAAGACTCATAACTATCTAAAATCTGTTGAGTACATTCAGGTACCTAGATCAACTTGGCATGGCCTCGAAGTACAATACAAAGACATACTGCCGACAGACATTGATTGGAGGCAACTACGGTTTGATCGATACTGATACTTTTCTACCAAATCCTGATTATTACAGGCAAGTCTCTTTTAAAAATTCAAGAATAATGTAGTAATATATTTGCATAGGAAAATGGCAAGGTTAAGTAGCAGTCATTTTGATGTTAATTTTGATAATCAGTGCGCTATTGTGGCACCGACTTATGGGGACAAAAGTTCTTTCAGTTGATTTCAGAGGCTCTTCTTACTTAAGGGCATATGCTCACTGTTCGAAGCAATCGGTATGTAGTTCTTGTCTAATTTAAGCTTGATAAGCATTCTTTTTTGTTGAAAGTTGAAATCACCTGCTTTCATGTTCCAAAGTCAGATTGGCAGTTCCACTGAACCCAAAAACTTTCTTACTAAAGGGCATACGCTCACTGTTTCAAACATTCTTAGAAATCGGAAGTTCAGCTTATTCTGCATGATCCTTTTCATACAGTTTCGTGATTCTTTGATTTATGTTGAAACATTGCAGGCAGGTTTAGCTATGCTTCTGATCAATTTAAGCAACACGACTGGGTTCAGTTTAAACATTAAAAATGGAATCAATGCAAATATTGAGATGGAGGACATCACAAAGGATCAATCTGTTTTCCAAAATCTCAAGAGAACAGTTTCCTGGGTAGGAAACAAAGCATCAGACGGTTATCTTCACAGACAAGAGTATCACTTGATTGCGAAGGAAGGCAATCACCTGAGCAAAAGCATGTTGCTTAACGGTATTCCTCTAGAGCTCACTGAAGATGGAGATATCCCCAATCTTGATCCTATACTTTCTTCTGTGGATTCACCTGTAGTTCTAGTCCCCGTATCAATCACCTTCGTGGTTTTGCCAAACTTTGAAGCGCAAGCTTGTGTGTGATCACAGTAACTCTTATTTGCTTGATTTGTCGTGTAGAAAGCGCTACGAATAAGTGGTGAATTATATCAACGCCCATTTGGAGTGTTGTAGAGGGTAGGAGAGGTACGGAGAATTCCCTTTCTGAAATGTATCATAAGCTACGAATTCGTGAGATATGAGTTCAAGTCAATTGTGAAATTGCTCTTCCACTACAAGTCCCGGTTCTTCCAGGGCAACAATACTTTAAGCGTGCTACACTGCTACTACCTCTATTGGTTGAATGTACAATTCATCACAAACAAGCAGGAGCTTTGAAGCCTTTGAACTTGACAAAAGCTATTGAGCTGGGAGCTATTCGCAGAGGAGTAGAAGCATCAACAGTCTTCGGTGCCATCTCAGGGATCTCAGTGTTGTTCTTCAGCTGCAACGTAACTCCGTTCAGAAGCATGACTTGACTTTGAAGTTTACCGCCTTTCGGTGTCAGATGGTACTCTTCCCTCGACCTGTTAGACTCTGTTGCAGCGCTACGGTGCATCTGGAGATCATTCTCGACCGTTACATTAAACCCAGTTGAGTTTGACAGGTTAATCAGCAGCATGGTAACTGCACCATTATCTCCAGTCTACAAAACAAACTTAAAATTACTTTATCATTAAGTTTGTGAAAATTTTCATTTAAAATCTCGAGTCTTCACCTATAAGTTTAACTTTTAGATTAAGTAACGGAGGACAAATTTCATACTTCCTTTCTCGAGCAGTGAGTGTATGCTCGGAGATACGGTGACCCATTGTGGCTCGTCCGAAGAACGCCCGGTCCCATTTGCCGGTGCCATAGCAAGGCACTGATGGACAATAACAAAGTGATAAACTTGGCAAAATTTTGATCGAAGAGATTATGATAATAGAAAACATAAGAAAATATTAGTACCCATAGTAATCTGGGTTAGGCACAAATGTTGTTGTGTTGAGAAGAGCATAGTTGCCTCCGATCAAAGCTTGCCTGCAGAAAACTTTGTGCTTGTATGTTGATGTTTGCCCAAGTTGATCCAAGTACCTGCAAAGAACCGATCAATAGTTTTGAATTTCAGAAAATTTTCCGATTTTACTATGGATCGTTTACAGATTATAAAGTGTTCACCAGAATCCGTCGATGTAAGTATCGGAAATGCCTTTGCCGCCGCTGTTGTACGCTCCGCCGGATTCACTAATCCAAATGTCAGACCATGACCCGTAAGTTCTGATCGTTTCAACGACATCGTGGTAAGTTTGAGCCGTGCTGTCAAGAACATAAGGGTCTTGAATCTTGTTGTACAGGTTAGGATCAACTCCTGTTTGCATTGTAACAAAAAAAAAAAAAACATAAAAATAAATGAATTTTTCACGTAAAATTAGTTTTAATAATGCAGTAGCGAGAATCTGGACCTGCACCGAGGTTGTAGATATGGTGAGTTACTGCATCGATGGCTCCAGGTCCAGAGTTCTGCAGCATTTGCTTGAACCATTCTGCGCTGTAGAACGCTCCGGGAGCCAACAGCTTGGGCTTGACCGTTGAGTTCTTGTAAACTTCATCAAGAACTCGCCGCAACGTGATCAAATCCTTGCCGTACTGGTCTGCCTTCACCACCGCCGATACCCCTCCGGACAGTTCATTTCCTGAACAAACATTATCGAACATTTCCGTGAAAGTTGATCGCAGGAATTCAAACGTTTTCATGTTGTTTTTTCAGCGAAAAATTCATACCGAACTCCCAGGACTCTATCGGGAACCCTTCTTGAACTGAGTGCATGATGAGATCTCGAGCATTCGTCGGATCCCAATCGCCTTCGTAAAGCCATATCTTGTTGTTGTTCTCATCTGTAGTCTCCGTTCTGTTCCTTCCGTTCAGTGCATTGAGACCAAACGTAACGATCGTCCTGCATTTGTAAAAGCGATCAAGTTCATTCACGCCGTTCAATCCTTATCAGTGTGCAATGATTGCTGCTGATGACAATCCAGTAAGGTACTTAAACCGACTTACCCGGAGTCCTTGAAGAATTGGTTGAGCTTTTGCCATCTGCGCATGTTGAGGCAACCTGCAGAGAAGCCAAAAAGACCGTCGGGTTTCTTGAAAACACGGCGACATTTCAGAGGGTTATTCCCAACTCTGTAGTATATCTGATCTTGCATTGATCCTCCTGCTCTGATCCTCAACCCATTGAAAGCTGCAACATGTACACGCAAAAATTTCATCATAAACAGTTCAAAATAAGAACATTTATCGAATCATTTTGTTTCTCATTGTCACTACCTTTAACAGCATTCTTGAGAATTGGGTTCTTGAGATCCTGCAGAGATGAACATAACCTTACAGTAAGTAGAAGATTTTACATGAAATGTTAATGCAGTAATTGATCTGAGAATGAATTTGTTACCAGATGAAGAATGGAGGAATTCGCCCAAGGACACCAACCATAGTTGCACTTTTCTTGTGGCCACCAATCGATCGTTGCGCAAACAAAATGATCGTCAGTTTTCGATATTGTTGTCGCTCCTTCAACTGTTACCTTCACTTCCAGCAACTCTTCTTCAAGTGCATAAACTGATCCACAAACAATGAGAAGAAGAAGAACATGAAGAACTGAAAGGTTAAAGAATTTCAATTTGCTGCAACTCATGATCTTGTGAACTGTACATGTTTTTGGTGTTGTTATTTATAGGCATGCATGGAAGAGTCGATAAGAATTTTTTGAAGCTTGTTTGAATGGATAAAGAAGGGATTGTTGTGTTTGTTAATATGGATAATACCCACACTTGAGCGAGAATTTGAAATCTATTTGATAGCAGCGGAATGATTCAAAACTAAAAATTTGTTTCACTGGCTTCTGGTCATCTCCTACCTCGTGCAATGATGGCGGCTGTTAACTTTCATTTTCAACTTAAGTGGTAAGCATTATTAGCTTCTTTCGACTATGCAAGCTAGCAGAGCAATCCATTAAAGTTTTGCTACTCGTGCTAATATGTTATTTTGAGAAAAATCAATCAAAGTTTTAGTAGAATAATATACAATTGATGAGATTTTTATCGGTACAACTAAAACTCAATAGCAAAAACGTCACTGCCTTTCTGAACTTTGAACTTCAAGATGATGATGAACGAATGCTCGATCCAACAAACTCTAGGCCTTGAAAGAATCTGCTTATGAGATGTTGAGATTACATTATAGAGCAACCACACCTGTTCTGCTTCGGCTTCTTTGCAACTCTCTTTTCTGTTTGGATTAAAACAAGGGCCGAACTTGGAGAAAAGAACATGAAAAGACGGGTATCTTAGAATTCTATAAAACGTAACAGTTACCTATTCCCTTCTCTGAAGATGGAAGACGTACGACAACATGCATGGTTGTAATCCCAACATCGCATATAGGGCCCTTACATTCTTCCAATGTTTTGTGGTTCTCCAGTATCTGGCCAGCATTGATCAACTTGAGGTCATTCACAGTTCTTGGACCATTTGCCTTATCTGAAAGATAGAACCAGTTTGGTTCAGACAGGTGATCATGTAATTTTTCCAAAAGTAAAAACAAAGCCAAACTTCTGTGAGGTTGTGAACAGAACTCTACCGCTATAAGCTCATTCACATAGGCACGAATAAACTATATAAGAAAACATAAGAGCTCAGCAGATGTGCATCTCAAGTACTAAGACCGACTTTAAAAAAGACTGCAATTAATATGATTTCTGTAAGTAAAGGTTTTGGAACATATCAGAAGGGTATGACATAAGTCAACTAGATGATCTTGGTTACCAGGGACTGTAGGCACAAAATGAATCTGTGCTTATCAGTAGCACAAATATACACATGAAATGACTCAGCATAAATATGTATTAACTTGAGCAAAGACACAATCAATTCTAGTTTATGTTACCAAAGAAGTTTGTCAATGTTTTATCTGTCAACTTAAAATACTGTCAATAACATGAATGGTGAAGTACATATTCTTCCAATTAAAATCACATCTGCTTCATAGTTTTCAACAGAATAATTTCTCTGGCATCGCCAATGACATTGACTTCACTTCTTCTGTAATGAAAATCAAGGTGCGTGGAAGAAAAACCTCAGCTCAACTACAGCTGTAGAAGTGATGACTCAAGTACAGCCATAGCAGCCGTATAGATTTGAGCTCAGGTAAAATCAATGTCCCTATATGCAGCTGCTCCAATCTTAGAGTTAAGAAAGAAAAAACCAAACATCCTTAGTTACGACATTAATCTAACCTTATGCGACAAAATGCATAACAGAAATTTGGAATCCAATATAACTAGCGTATTTGTGATTATTATTTCCATCCATGATAATTGTATCTGTGAACCATCACTGATAACTTCAAAAGCCATGTCCGTAGCATAATAATTAGAATATTAGGATCCAGGAATTTCCTAAGAATACAAGCAAATACAATGGAACACTGATGACAATGTCATACAAAACCAATGATATATGAGAACAGAGTACCACATCACCAAGATATCCAGAAATTGTAGTTTAACCCTTTCTTTCATAGATTCCTATAGGTAAAAACAATGGAAGCTCCTATCTTTTTTGAAAACAACATGAAAAGATAATCAACCAAGAACTCTTAAATATATAAATCTTTCTATTATAAACTCGAGAAATAACTGCTAAATGCATGAAAGGATGAAAAGGCTTCTCTAGCAGTATGCATGCTAACTACGAATATGAGCAAAACTAACGCTACAACCCTCACTTTGCTTTTCTAAACATAAGAAATAAACTAACAATCATTTTCCACCTAAATTTACATCAACATCAGCACAACTCACAAAGCATAAGATCAAACTAATTCAGAAGAATAGACCGGAATGAGGCTTCAACTAAGAAGATGCAGCTAAAGATGATTTTCTGGTGATTTTTGAGAGGCCAATTCTTGCAAGCAGTGAGTCTGAGATTTGAATGGAGGCTGCTACAGCCCTTCCTTCTCATTAAGCCACACCAACTCTCGAAATGAGACCACTGAGGCTCAAGCAGGAGTTGGAGAAGGTATTCTAGTTCAGATCCCACCTAGCAGGTATAGGGATACTGCAAAGCATGATGATACCAAGACATTAAAGATCTATATGGGAGGCCAACACATGAAATTTTAGAAACAGAAGCGGACTCCTTGCAGAGTCTTCAAGTCTAGTTAGTTCAGATTATCACAGTCCTTATAGCTCTAATTCAAATACAGAATTCCACACATAAACCATTGTACCAGTAAGGTCTTCCTTTCTCCCTGATCGATCTTATAAAAGCACAAGATAACAATGCCTTCTGTATTTTCCCTCTTCTTCACAATAAAAGATGATGGGAACCATGTGACTACCTTCGTTACTGGAAGCCAACTCTACTGGAAAGAAACAGTTTCACATGCTGTACCGATCTCCATTGACATAAATCAATCCAGCAGTTCATAACTTGGCCATTCATTCTCTTTGTTGCTAGTGTAACACGGGTACTAAAGGAAGTTGCCATAAACCTAACACAGGCTCCCTCCACATCAATAAAAAGAGCATAGCTTCAACTTTAATGTTACCATCCAAACAACCCAAATTTCACCAACTGACAGGGTTGGTTTCCCTCCATCTCCCAAGTCTAGTTCAGAGTTTGTAGTAGTCCGCATATTCTTACAACATGTTGCCTACTGACAATATCTTGTTTTATAATCAAAGCTTCAACTGAGCAAATGTTTAAGCAGTGAGAAACCATATGGTCATATCATGACAAACACAATCTACTAACACAAAAATCATTTATTAGTGGAAACTAATTTCCAATTGACTACGGAGACCTTACAAACAAGTATCACATGGTGATGCAAGTTTTTGGATTATAGTATGCTATATTCTACTATCAGTGCTCCAGGAATAGGTCATTCAAAGAATCTCAACCTCATTTCCAACCTGAACAGCTTAACTTCCTGAAACATTAACAAAATGTGAAACCAGTTCTCAATATTTCATCTCAGGAACAGTTTGCTTCATTGACATATCTCTTTGCACCAGTTTCTTCATTGCGATCGAACATGCTAGCACACATCTCAAATATTTCATGACATTAGCATGGTTCTCCCTTTAGCAGATGGAACTACCAGTACACTACGAAATAATTCCTACCGATCCAATGTCATACAAAGAGGACAAAAGAGAATTTGCAAACCTTTTGGCCATTGAGCAAGAACGCTCTCCTTGAGAGTGGCAATAGTGGTTGCAGTAGGATACTTCCTCGGGCCAATATCCGTTCCATCATGCAACCGGAACTTTACTTCAAGCTGCTCTTGCAAACCGGACATCTCCAGCTAACTAACTTCACAATATCACAATCTGCAACAATCATCAACTGCAATTTAAAATATGATAAAAGAACTTCACTGCACCTGAATATTAAACCAACATTTCAGAAACAGTAAAAAGAAGAAAAGATTAGGAAAAAAGAATTAATTGACCAAGAAATTTAGAGAATGAGATGGGGGGTGGGTGGAAACCTTCTTTGGAAACTTGCCTAATTTTTATAAGTATCTTCTAAAACTGGATCCTTCTTTCCTTCTTGAGAGCAAAAATACACCCCGTGAATTAAAGAACACCAAACTCTCAAATCTCTCAGATATCTCCTCAAAAAAAAAAAAAAAACTTCAAATTGCTATACAGAAACTCCAAATCTCGATCTAGGTAGTAGAAATCGACCCTCGAAAACCTCCGGAATCCCCAAAAGCCGATTTGGGTCTTCTTCAAACCGATTGAAAGAATCCCTAGAGCAACTCAAGATCCAAGTTTCCAACAAAACTAACAAATCTCAGCAAATTTAGCTCGCATCTCAATCTAGGTAGTCTCCAAAAGCACCAAAAACAGATAAGAAATGGAAGAACTAAAATGAAAGACAGAGAACTAGTAAAGAAACCTGAAATTATAGAGAAGAAAGAAAGAAGGCAATTGGTTGATTGATTGATTAACTGCAAAAGATTCAAAGTCAGATAACAGCGGCGGTGGTCAAAATCAAATCAAAAGCAAAATGAGTTTGAATCAATTTCCTCTCCATTAACTCTCTCTCTCTATCTTTCTCTGTTTCTCAATTGTCTGGTTCCACTATTTCTGTATAACTCGAAAGACTAAGAAACCGTTTCTTCATGTTTCTTTCTAACTATACAACCAAACAACAACGACAATAAAATAATAACATTGACAAGAAATTACCTTTTTCTTCAGTTCTAGTAAAGAAAGGAACTTTCTTTTCTTTTTTTCATTATGATTATATATAAAACAAAGTAATAATAATATAGAATGTTTGTATGTTGCAATAGATGTGTACGTATTTGTTTCAGCAACATAGGTGCCAAACTTTTACCTGCAATTACCAGAAACATTGACACAGCAACTGCTCCAATTATACACTTCAAAAAACAAAAATTAAGAACAAACATTTTGAGACAAACAAGTTGCTAATGTTGTTGTTAAGCAAAAAGCTAGGAAATCCAGCTTACAAACATTATTGTTTGGTAGCAAATCAAATCTCAGTGGTTCCATCTTCCAATCTTCCAGCAAACAACAGTCACTTTGTATGAAGAAAGATGTATATGAACAATATAATATGCCAGCTATTTTATGAAGTAGACTTCTCACCTTAAATTTCACAACAAAAAGAACTTAACAAATGAACCAGCCAAGTTTCACCCGGCGTTACGTAAAGATATTACCAAGTCACAGAAGGTACTGTCAGAGAAACTATGCTACAAAAACAAAAACTTATCACACGATTTTAGGTACTTCTGAATCAGGTTAAATAACCTAACAAATTTAACAGGAATCACCTTTTAAAAGGGGTCCTATGAATAGAAAAAAAGAATATCAAGGTATAGAAGTCCTAAAATAAAAAAAAAGAATTATTGTATCCTCAGCCATGTCTTAACCTATTGCTTTTGTATTGCTTGTTTGCAGCTTTTAAGATGTACTCCAGCATTCCGTTGAAAGTTTTCAGTTAGAGTATATCCAGTAGCAGGCAATGATGATATCCCTTGTGTAGTAGATCTTAGAGATATATATGAATAAGAAGAACTGAATATGCTGCTTTCAAGGACGAATGCCGCTGCAGTAGCAGCAGCAGCAGAAACAAGCATCTTCCTTTCAAGTATCTTTTGTACTGCTGCGTGCTTTGAGCTATTCCTGGGGCTCAAAAATGTGACAGTTTCTAACGAAATCATTGGAGAAGTTTACATGCTTCATCCAAAAAGGCTGCAGATGCTTGTAGCCTATCTCTAGCCAAGGCTTGCACTGCCCATTATAGTGGATAACGGCAGCTTTACTTGCGCTATTGATATCAGTCTTCTCCTGATAACCTAACCCTAGCATGTGCCAAGACGGATCAATTGGCTGCAGATAGCCTCTGAATGCTATCAATGCTGGTGGAAGAGTTCCAAGCTTCCACAATGTCAAGTTTGACCTTAAATTCTGCAGGTAATAGGTATGATGATTAACAGAGAATCCCCATTGGTGTTAAAAACAAACTGATAGCAGTAATGAGGACAGTTAAGGAATGTCAACATACCTCTCTCACCCAGTAATGGTATGTCTCTTTAATATTTGTTTTCCTCCATGCACTAAGGTCGAAGACATTCATTCCAAACGCCCAGACGCACTCATCTGGATCCAAATTCTCAGATATCAAGGGGTGAGAAAAGTTAAAATATGTCTTGAAACGTTTTGACATGATCCAATTGTCTTCACCTCTGCAAGTTTCAACAGCTCCATTTATCTTCACCTCTGCAAGTTTCAACAGCTCCATTTACTTTGCCAGAAAGATCCATCCTCCACAACGATGACAGGTCTTGCTGAATCACAATGTCATCATCAAGGAAGATGACCTTGTTGAGGTTTGGAAAGAGCTGTTGACATACCAACCATGAGATGAGAAAGTGTCGAGATTCTAGAAAACACAAGATTCAAGAAGTTAAAAGGAATTCAAAAAATTAATTTTTCAGAGGGAAACAAAATTTTCAGTGATAGTAGATGGAGTATACTCACCTAAGGAAGGTATATGTAAACATGGTTGAGCAATGAACTGTACTTTAGACTCCTTGCTTGCAGTTCAGAAGCAAAGACCCTAGGATTGTCAGTGGTATGGGCTCCAATGACAGGATCACCATGATAGTGCTTCCAAACTCCACGATGCCTCTCTATAGCCTCGAGAATAGGTACATTTTCTCTTGTCAACCAGTCAAACTGGTGAACGCTTTTAACCTCAACTATTGCTGGGGATGGAGGACTTAGTGCAAACCAAGAATGCATGCCTGGATAAGTCTTCTTGTCAGTGATGACATGAAAGACTATATTGTTGGGTCTCAAAGAAGTTCTCACAGCTGAGCTGATCACAACAGAAGCTGCGAGGATATTATCAGTAGCTAGAATATAATGTTGGTAGGAGTTGTCCGAGAGTAGAGGCAGGAGTTCTGGGGATGGCAATTGCCTACGTGCATGTGCATTTGATGAATACTCATCCATCAGACGCAAAGAAAGGCAATGGATGCCTTTGGGAATTGCAGTCGCTGCAAAATGTTTGTGTAATTCCTCACCAGTCTTGATTGTTTCACTTCCCTGTCCATATTTTCCATCTGTGTATTACAATTTTGTTAGCTGGGAGACAGGAAAGAACCTATGTAATGACAAGCTATGGTTTCATATAAGAACTAGACCAAAAGAGTTCAGCAGAAACCAACAACAGAAGAAGTTCAGCAAAAGATACATGAGGCAGACATTCCTCAACAGGGTGTAAGTGCTTCAAAAAGCTAACTGTGATAATATAAGTAGCACTAAACATAGCATATCTGCTAGCAAATCACTAAATTAATGTAGTCGTGCTTTATCAGTCCATCTCGTATATGAAGAAAAATAATATTTTAGAGAGAAAAAGGAGAATCAAAGTTGGATGTGAGGTCCTCCATGAATAAATTAAAGCCTGCATGTTCAGAGTTATGAACAGATTTCAGTTCCTTGGGTCGTCTCAAATCCCTATTTGATAGTTCATCATTTCTTATTTATTTTAGGGATTCACTTATGGTTTCAAGCATTCACATGGAAGTTTAGTAACATATTCGCGATGCACTTGGTTTTACTTGATAGAAAAGAAGGAGCCATCAAGAGGAGTTCATCATAAATACTGTGCACATAAATGAAACCACAAATTGTGGTTGTGGGTGTCATAGTCATGCAAAATGCAATTAAACAAATCCAAGTAAAACCCCGACCACAAGTTTACAGTGATATTAGCTTCCTTTCCCGACAAGGTAAGCATAAACAGAATTCACTGAGTAAGTTTCAAACTTTGCTAATATAGATATGCATAAGCATAAATGACTCAACCCATACTAGCAAATGTGTCATTCATGCCATTTTTATAGTTGTGGAAGCCCTTGCATTCCACCCCAACTCTTTAAGCATCTTATGCCAATGTGTTGACTACCATGATGTTTTATAGTTCAATGTCAAGTTTAGATCTTTAAAGAAATCAGTCATTTTATTTACACCAAAAGTAACAAAAGACATGGATGCAATCACATGCTCAGGTAGGAACAATTGAGTACTAATTCACTAGAAAGCACAAATGCAATTGAAAAATCTGAATTAAATACATGAATTTGTTGTCAAAAAGATTTTCTTTAAAAAGCCAGAGATGGCAAATGGGATAAATTAAACATCACAGATATACTGTTGCTTTCAACATCATAGCAAATGTTTTTGCATCATAGTGGTTATTCTTCATCTCAGAAAGAAATTCATTGAATGAGTCAGGCAACTTAGATGTGAGTTGAATATCTTCCAAGGTCACTTGATCAAGAATCTCGGATAGTTCTCTCACAAGTCTCTGCAAAAACCAGCATAAGTGAGGAAATTCATCATAACATTCAAACAGCAGCCATCACTAAAATAAAGATGAACTATAGCATTGTAGGCATCAGGTCTGCCGAGCCTTGTAGATATAAATGAATTATTGAATGTAGATTAAAGATTTACCTTGGAATCACCACCTCTACCAAGTAGCCTTGGTCCCAGTCGTCTCCCCCCACAATCTGAAGAAAGAAAAAGTAAAGTTTTAACACCTAATAATATTTGAGATACAATATATTGCAATAAAATTTTGGGCGCAGTAGCATGATGATGGATTTTGGACGGAATACAACAAAACATGAAATGGGTAGTAGAGCATAATATGCTTGATAGCATTAGAGAGAACTCCACATAAATAGTTCCAAGAGGTAGACGAAATACGACATTTAAAATCCAAAACTAAGGCTGAAAAAACCAACCTAAACAAATACTTAATGATGATACTTGTGAACAAGCGCAACAATATACTACCAAACAAATTATAACAGCTGTGTGTATTAATCAATGTGCCCATAATTGACGCTGATTAAGGATCCACTAAAAATGCACTCCTGCAGAAACGACCTCATGCCAATATACCATCCTCATTCATCATAGATCCAGAAAGACTTAAACAATCAGAAACATATAGAGCATAAAATATGAACTCTAACCTTCAAATGTTCCTGCTAATAATGAAACCATCTAGCTTGGTTGTGGTTGTAAGGGAACCCCCACTGCCAAAAAATGGTGTGTTCAACTACCAGTTGAGCTCCCACATGTCTGACATTTCAAGAGCGTATGTCTCATCCCACTGCCTATGAATCATCAGGCAAGGTAAACACATCATATATCCCTAGATCTGAGGCCAAAATTACCAGCAGAACCATTACTGGGAATTCATGAATACAATATACAATTTTCCTCCAAACTATTCAAGCATTCTAATGTCATCCAACAACAAATTGCAAACAGCCCAGTCCCTTCTCAACACAGCTCAATTCATTGCATAAGAGATGACATCAACACAAAGAAAGGATGGAAAAAACAAATATAAATCCAAATTCCTAAACTAGTAATACAACCTAAAAAGTCAGTCCACAACTAACGAAACACCATTTTACAAAATTGTACCACAAGAAACACCACCTTGATCTTTCCACAACCAAAATTAATAGGATACTTTCTATAGCTACAAATCCAAAGACGATACAGAAACTTTAGCGCGCGATGACGATCACAATATACAAAATACAGCTTCAAAATTAACAGGAACATTAAGAAACACTAACAAAATCGAATCTTTGAATAAACCAAATCCAACCTATGCATTAGTTAGAAATGGGAAAACACCAACAAAAATTAAAATCCAATAGTTTTATCGTAAATGCATTAAAAAGGGACGTAATCGCTGTTCACCTAATGAAGAAGAACAATCGTTGACCCCTTCGAGCGTGCCAACAGCGGCCAATATGAAAACGAAGGGCAACAGAAACGCGAGCAGAAGCACGGTATAAAACAGTGAGCGGTAAGAGATGTGGTGGTGGCTGGCGGGCTTATCGGGTTCGGCTAGAAAATCGTTACCACTGCTGCCGGGGATTGTGGTGGCGGAGATCGTGATACTTTTCATGCTCAGAGAGATCCGGATCTGCATTCTCGTCGGCGCTCCGCCGTCGCCGCCACTGTGGGTTTAGCGGCGGATCGCCGGCGACAGCATAAATTCGTCTACATTACTTTCAAAATCGAAAGATACGAACTGGACAATGATCAAATTCGATTCTTGCGCGCGCATTGCGGAGAAAAATCAAATCTTTTCGAAAACATGTTGTTCTCTGATAATGCGGGTGTTGGTTATCAGTTTTTTCTCTCTATTTTGTTGTCGTGGTATTTTTTATGTTGTTTGTTGTTGGTAATGGTGAGGTGGTGTTGGAGGTGGTAAGCTTTCTTCTTCCTCGGTGTTTGTTTGCGACGGTCTTCCGTTAGAGAGAAGAAAGAGATAAAGAAAGACGCAATTCTTTTTCGTTTGATTTATTATTTATTTGTTATTGTTAAACAAAGAATGTAAACTCTTCTAAAATAATGAAAACTTCTTTAATCTCAACAACTTTTTCTTTTGTTTTTGGGTTTTGGATTAAAAGATTGTTGAATGAAATGTTGGTGAAAAAATTTGGTTAAAATCAGATTTTGCATTTGTTGAAAAATGAGATAATAAGAATGAAGAGGTTGACTTCTGAGGAATATCAGGTTATAAAGTTGGAAGTAAATTTCAAATTTCCAATCATTTTCAAACAAGTCATAAATAATTACAATTCAAAGACTTTTAAGTAAATGTATAAATACTTGATCCCAAAATGGAGTTAAACATCTATATTACTACTAAATTAATCTAGCATAAACAAAGACAATTATTATTAATATCCAAAAATCTCCTAATATTCATGCTTGCAAATGGTAATTGGTTTTCTATGAAAATTACAATCAGAACTCAGAAGCGACTACTGCAGTTTTATACAACAACCTCAGGAACACGACCAAAAGGTCGTTTAGAATAGCAGCAAATATCAGCATTCTACAAAGTTACAATGTATACTCAAAAATAGAATTGTAACTACTCTCAAAAACCATCATTGGAAATCTTGGCCTACACTCAATTATAATGCCAGAGACAATTGCACTTTTCTGTTTAAATCGAGCATTCGCATTTTCAGAATTACAATGTTCCATCCCCAAAAGACGATTCTTGATGTACAAGTACTGACACAAGATGTTTAAACTGAGAAATGATGCACATTGATACATCATAAGATACTTAAACATAGCTATCAATTAGAGATTTTCTCATTTCATCAACAATTGCACTTGGTTGTGCTTCCCTCAACTTAAACACACTCTCAATAACAGAAAGCTCAGTTGCTGTTGTGTCTGATCCACAAAAAGCTGTCCAATCATTCACAGTCATACCGGCAGCAATAACATCACTACCCCTATTCACTGTTCCAGCAACAAGGGGAACCTGTAGAAGAGTTGAAAGCTCATCGAGATCTTCTACCGACGTATGAGGATGAACCTGCACGTAAATGAAGCACGGAAACCAGTTTAGCTACCGGACTATGGTCCTAATGGCTGGCTGATCGCCATGAGTAAGATGAGCAAGCTTTAGCTACTCACCAAACCACCTTTGTTGGAGAAAGCACAGTAGCTTCCGACTAGGATGTTGCCTGCAACAGTCTGCCTAAAGACCTCCACGCCAAGTACATCTGAAATAATCTCTTCAGTTTCCTGAAAATTAAACAAGAAGAGTAATTGAGCAGCTCAACTTTTCCTCTCTGGAATCAACTGGTATTATGCTCTAAGAAGACACACAGAAATAATGGTACAAGTATGGGATGACACTATACAAGAAACTACATCGTAATACAGCTCAACAGTTTCCACAATAACCACATAAGAAGTTCATGAAGATTACCCTGTCTAGGTCAGTATGGGTGAGGGCGACATAGTCATTACAAGCTATGCAATTGCCCAATGCAGATAGCTTCTCCTCGATACGCTGAACAACTACATGATCAGGTAGGCTGTTCCTCAAGTGTTGGAGCTCTGAAAAACAGTGAAGACATGTCAAAAGAACTGTCAAGGGAAATCCAAATTACTTTTTAAAAGAACAATAAATCCAAAAAAAAATGAGGTAGCCCATCACAGTAGGCATCAGTTCAATGTTTTTTAACATCAGTAGCTCATATTTCTTTAAATATCTCTACTGAAAACTATTTATCAATTAAGTATTACACAGATAGGCTAAAAAGTTACCTTGATCAGTTGTACTGTGTGGCAAAAGAAGGCCATTCTTATTTCCTAATCCCAACAAGACAAACCAATTAGCTGTTGCAATCATCACAAATGATTCAGTGCCCTAGACAAAAATACTTACCGGCACACATCCGTCCAACTATTCTAGTGCCTGCAATGGAAGTCTTCACCACTGGAATAACATCAGCAAGCTCAGACTCATATACACTGCAAATTAGAACAAGTATGACTATTAGCTTCCTGATATTCAATTAAACAGCTTTTGCTCTACAGATGATCAAATAACCTGTAGAAGCTTTCGGATCCTCCAATTGCAACCAAACAGTACGCATTTGTGAGCTTTGAGAAAACCCCAACCTCACAATTGTTTTCAAATTGAAGTCCTGCAAGTACCACATTTGCACATCACAGCAACTAGTTAGCAGAATCCAATTTAAACAAGTAAAGATTAGGTCCTAGCTGATTCATGACTGAGCTTTTGATTCTCAAAGCCACAAAAGAAATGTAATCAATGTACAAAGCAGGTGATTTCTTCTTGCTTTCTATTGACATCATAAAATAAAGCTCGTAAACCATGGATGTATTCCTCATCCTTTCTGTTAGACAAATACATTGCAACTGGAGAAAAAATAAAGCTCGTAAACCATGGATGTATTCCTCATCCTTTCTGTTAGACAAATACATTGCAACTGGAGGAAAAAAAAAAAAAAAAAAAGCTTGACATGAAATTGTGGACCATATATATCATAAGTAAATCACCTTGCCAATATTCCAAACATCTAACGATTTGATTAGAAGGACTGCCACCCAGTAATAATTGTCATATAATTTAATCCTTAATTCTGCTAGTTCTCCTCATTGAACCCTCATACACTAGTGCCTCCAACCTTCAAATATGTGTAGCAGTCTCTTTACCCCATTAACTCATAAAAATGTTCCCTCTTTCGTAACCACTAAACTATATCCCAACAAATTGCTGCAATCTTCCTCGTATAAACTACCAACATGAACTGAAAAACCACAATCATCGATCAACAACAAGAATTCCTAACAATAGTTAGACCCTAAATTGCTAAACAACCAGCTTCTCCTTGATACTTGTATCTTAACAAAGGTTATGAAAAAAGCACGCGCAGATTGCGTGCAGATATGTAGCCATTCACACGAAAGTCCGGAAAAATTAAAACATAGAATCAACCTCAATCTAGAGATAGTAATAAAACCAAGAGAGTATAGAAGAAAGGGATAGAAACTTACTAGTAGCCATGATAAAAGAAAACTCCGGCAACACTAACCAAGAACCACAGAACCTGCAAAAATTTTATTTTATGAAGCAAAAGAGTAAACAATTTCAAACTTCAGAAACTTAACAAAGCTGAATCTTTTAGACCCAGTTCATTGTAACATACATATATATAAACAAATCAACAACAAGAATCAATGGATTAACATTAATAATAAAAGCCACCGACTTTGTGCAACCGACGAAGCAACTACAATCCAAAGTCAAATTAATTGAAGAAAAAAATAAAATAAATGGCGTCTTCATCTTGTTACCAACCTGATGAATTGAGTGATTAAGGGTCAATTGATTAATGAAACAGAGTGCGAATTGAGAAATTTGGAAGTAATTTGGGAAGATTAGGGTTTTATGAGAAGGGGGAAGAGGAAAATGGAGCTTTCGCGCGGTTTCTGTTTTTTCTCGATTGCGTCGGTCCACCGGTTTGGGCTCTTCGTTTATATAGGCCTTCATAATTGAACACAAAAACAAAGAAAAACAGCAAAACCAAACTTGGCATCCAAACTTTCACTTCAAAATTTTGACCGCGTTCATTAATTAAAATCTCATCACTTTGGGCGTGTTTATCAAGGGAGTGGGAAGTGGAGTTTTAGGTGAAGTAAAGTTTTTAAAAAATAAATTTAAAAAATAAAATTAAAAATTAAAAATATTTAATAAAAAATAAAATTTTATATTAATTATATATTTATAGTAAGTGTTAAATTTGAATTTTAAAAAAATTTATTGATAAAAAAATTTTATTTTAATTTTTGTATGTATTTATGTAAAATTTGAGTTTAAAGAAAGTAGAGTTTATGGGTGTTGACAAACACGCCCTTTATCTCAAAACTTATATTTCACATTTTCTAATTCTTAAAATTTAAGTTGAATCAATTAGATACAATTTAAAATATAAAAGAATTATATTTTAGATTATTTTGATATTTCTATTTTATCATCAAGTGTTTGGAAAATCATATCTTTCATAAGAAGTATGAATGGCTCAGATGCATAAGTAATTGCTTTTTGAAACTGAAGCATTTGATCTCCTAAAAGTATTGCTTGATGTAAACAGTAATATCATCAATACCAGTTGAACTTGAACTAGTTTGGGAGTGCTTATTAGAAAAAAAGTTATAAAAAAAAATATATATTATTTTAAAAAATTTTAATAAAAATTATTAATAATAAATATTTTATTTGTGTTTTCAAATTTAAAGAAATTTTTAAAAGTTATGCATAATTTTTTGAAATTGATAAGAAATTTATAGGAGAGTTTAAAAAATTTTATAAAATAAAATTTTTCTGAAAAGAAATATTTAAAATTTTTGAAAAGTTTATATACAAAATATAAAAGTAAGCAACATAATTTTACGATATAAATGTTTTTTTATTTTTCGAAATTTTAAATATATTTTATGAAATATTGTAAATAATTTATTTTTAAGTGAATTTGAAAAGGATTTCAAACATTCACATAAACTATATTTGTGAATGTTTTTTCTTGTATTGTTAAAATACTTTATAACAGTCTGGTGTTGCAAAATTTCGAAACCAAAAGAAAAGAATCAGGAGAGGAGTGCCACGCGTCAGAACAATGTTAATCGTATAAATAGAAACTATTTTGAATATTTCCTCTGAAGATAGACAATATATAAATAATTTCTTTCTAGGCCTATTCACTTATGTGGGCCTTCGGCCCGTTATGTGCTATAAAGTATCTTAACGCACCAGCAAACTTGACTCCGTGATACTTTCTAATTTGCTGTCTTTGGCGTACCCGCCACGTGGATTTATTTGACGGTGGTCCTTCGCTGGTATCAACTTCCTGGGTCCCACTTTGTTTCTTCACTTTACTTGAGTAGTCCAAGTATAACCCACTGAGCTTAACCAGTATGGTACTTCGAGAATGACCGAACTGCCCTTACATTATAGCTATAAACTATAAGATTAAAGCTACATAAAGGGTAATTTTCAATGCTTTTAAATATATAGAGGATTACTTAAGCTTAAGCAAATTATCTATAGAATTTTTGGCAGTATTAGGTAAGTGCAAGCGATCAATCACCGCACACAGTCCAAAAGCAAAACTTGAAAAAACTCGTGACCGTACTCGTTGATTCATTTTCTCCTTCTTCTTCAGTTCAGTTCAGTTCTTCACACACTCTCTGTAACAACAAGTCAACAATGCCTAGTTGGTCACTAACAACAACTGCTGCTACGATGAACACCTGCGCGGCAGCGATTGTTCCTGGATTCATTTTCCCGTCCTCTAGATCCTCTCGATTCAGTTTCTCTTCGCCGGCGAAGATCGCCACCGTCCGTCGTCGGCACCTGATTTCAAACGTTCGATGCGTTGCGAGTGAGAGAGAGACCAAGGGTGATGATGAAGGTGAGATGAAGAATTCTGTCTTTATACTCTTGTTGTGTTTCGGAATTAAATGAAAATGTTTGCCTACTGAATGTGGATGCAATTGTGATCTGATCGTGCTGAATTTGTTGATGTCTTCTCAGAAAAAACTGGTAACTACTTCTAGGTAATGATAAAATGACACGATTGCACGTTCACTTTGGATACTGAAGAGTTTGTTATTAGTACATATATAGTAATAATACGGTCGTGCTGAAACGATCGTAGAAACGATAGTTTTTTGTGCGTACCTGGAAATTGCTTGCAAATCATTTAGTTTAGTAATATATTTAACAAAATTTCGTAGTGTTGATACAAAGATGATTTGGTATGGTTGATAATCGTCATGGATGTTTTAAAGTTGTCAGTCTTGTATGGTAATTCGAAGATACAAGTGAGTAGTTCCTTTTGCATCAAATAGTTTTGGATGGTATGGTTTTTATTTAAGATTATCGAAATATTATTGGTTCATCTAGTATATGACATTTTCATGTATGTATTTACAAACAAGAGAATGAGAGTTTATTCAGACACTTGGAGGATGTAATTTACTTAAGTGTAGTTTACTGTATGGTGTAGGCCTTCTGCGTAAATTTTCTAGCTATGAGAATATCGTCTTTAAAATTTGTAAAGAATGTCATGGATTATGCGAATTTCGGGATACTTGTTATTTCTGGAATTGTTATCTTATAACTAATATCTTATAAGTCCTTCATACTGCCATATATAGGTATATTAAGTCCACATATCTCAACTGCATATGACTCGATGAGCATCGCATCGAGCATCAAGTATCATGCTGAATTCACACCATTATTCTCTCCGGAGGATTTTGGAATCCCAAAAGCTTATTTTGCAACTGCCGAGAGTGTACGTGATGCACTTATCATCAATTGGAATGCAACATATGATTACTATGAAAAGAAGAATGCGAAACAAGCATATTATCTATCTATGGAATTTCTTCAGGTCCTTTTTCTTTCCTGCTGTTTCTTGTTCAATGGATGTTCACAACTACCTTCTCTCCTTTCTCTTATTTATAAGTTGTGCTTTCTGCAGGGGAGAGCACTTTTAAATGCAATTGGAAATTTAGAGCTTACAGGTGAATATGCAGAGGCGCTAACAAGGCTTGGTCATACTCTTGAAAATGTTGCTAGGCAGGTAAATATCTCTTCTTCCACTGAAGTTGATAATATCAGCCTTTAGTGAACTCTAAATCCTTTGGCATTTGATTTATTTCTGTATAAAAATAAAACTGATTCATCATGACAGGAACCTGATGCTGCCCTTGGAAATGGTGGTCTTGGCCGGCTAGCATCCTGCTTCTTAGACTCTCTTGCAACGTTGAATTATCCGGCATGGGGTTATGGACTAAGGTACAAGTATGGTTTATTTCAGCAGAATCTTACCACAGATGGTCAAGAAGAAGTTGCTGAAAGTTGGCTTGAGGTGATTTTTTCAATTGAGATTATTTCAGACTAGAAACTTATCTTCAAAGTGTTGAAAGTAAAAACTGTAATGGTGTATACAATTTCTTTGTTGACTGGTTCTTTTGGTGTTTGTTTGCAGATGGGGAATCCATGGGAAATCATGAGGAATGATGTTACCTATCCTGTAAAGTTCTATGGGAAGGTGGTTGATGGTTCGGATGGGAAGAAACATTGGATTGGTGGTGAAAATATTAAGGCTGTCGCCTACGATGTTCCAATTCCTGGATATAAGACTAAAACAACCATTAATCTCCGTCTCTGGTCTACAAAAGTTCCATCTCGAGATTTTGATCTGCAAGCTTTTAATGCAGGAGAACATACAAAAGCATATGAGGCCCATGCAAATGCTGACAAGGTTAAACCCCGTTGATGATTTGATTTTTCCCACTTCTTTGAAATTTATGGTGAATTAATAGCGATGTCTTTTGACTGCATACAAATTTATGATATTTGCATTACTTCTAATAGTATTTTATGATTGTTGTAGATTTGCTATATTCTTTACCCAGGAGATGATTCAGTTGAGGGGAAAATTCTTCGTTTGAAACAACAATATACGTTATGTTCAGCTTCACTTCAAGACATTGTTGCTCGTTTTGAGAGGAGATCGGGACTTATGGTAAACTGGGAAGACTTTCCGGGGAAAGTTGCAGTGCAGATGAATGATACCCACCCAACCCTATGCATCCCGGAGTTGATGAGAATTCTTATTGATATCAAGGGTTTGAGTTGGAAGGACGCTTGGAGCATTACCCAAAGGTGAGCTTTGTTTATTGAAACCGTTATCAGTGTGGTAGCTTACCCAAATTTTGGAAGCAATGATTATGGAAACTTCTATTATGCATAAGAAATATTGGTCTTGAAACTTGATACTAGCCTAATAATTTTCTTTACTAATCCTCATCATGCTTCCCTTATGTGGCACTAAGGAAGGAAACCCAAATTGGAATGATCTCCTAAGTGCTTAGTATTTCCTTAAAAGTAAAAGATCTCAAGTTTTCTCCTTCTTTCTTTCTTATATATCCTGCGACTAAGTTCAAGCGAAGCGGAGGGTCATGAGCATACCTCTTCGAATAAAGATGGTAGTTTTGCATGTCCATGACCGACCTTTGTGAGTTATTTTCCCATTTTGTCATAATTAATGGGTATTAGTTGGCTTGTTTCTTTTGCGCATGTCACTGGATATCTGATTTAGTATTTCACTCATCTTGAGTGAAACACAATATACATTTAAGGCCATGGACTTCGGTCCATGTAGGTTAAAAGTTATAGTAAGGATGTAGGACAGGCCAAGTGAACCTGGTCTGGGTGTGCTGAAGCTTGCTGGTGTTCTCACGCTTGAGCATGTTTTAATCTTCTTCATTTTGATTGGTGAGAAAGTATGATGGATCTTTTAAAAAATAAAAAATAAAATTTCAGATTCGTTGTATTTCTTTTACAGAACTGTGGCGTACACAAATCATACAGTACTTCCAGAAGCCTTGGAGAAATGGAGCTTGCACATAATGCAAAAGTTACTACCTCGACATGTCGAAATCATAGAAACGATAGATTCAGAGGTATCACCATGCTTTCCATGAGAAAGCTCACAGCTCCTTGTTGAACCATATGTTCTTGGTTTTGCTCTGACTTCTGTTGTATTAATTCTAACCAGTTGATCAGCAACATAGTTTCAGAGTACGGAAAGGCAGATCTTGATATTTTGGAGCAAAAGCTCAAAGAGATGAGGATTTTCGAGAATGTCGACTATCCTGATTCTGTTGTACAATTGTTTGTGAAACCAAACGTGGAACCTCTTGTTAAACCTAAGTCAAAATTAGATGTCGAAGTGCCTGTAGCATCTGAAATAGTTGGAGACAAGGCAGCAACATTGGGCCGTGTGGTTTCTTCTGGTGTTGCTTTAGGTAGCACTGTTGTATCAGAAGTAGGGTCTGAGTCTATTTCGGAAGAGGAAGATGCTGTCGAAGAAGAGCCAAAGTTCTTGAAATCTGATCCGAAATTGCCAAAGGTGGTCAGGATGGCTAATTTATGTGTTGCTGGAGGACATGCTGTTAATGGGGTTGCTGAAATTCACAGTGATATTGTCAAAGACGAAGTCTTTAACAGCTTTTATAAGGTAAGTTATTTTCCCCTTTGATCTTGCTTCTCCTTTTTCCTCCACTCTATGTGTGTTCCGAGATCCTTTTTTTTCTTGTATGTACAACTGCTAATGAAGCTATTATTTTGGCAGTTGTGGCCTGAAAAGTTCCAAAACAAGACTAATGGTGTCACACCAAGGCGGTGGATTAAGTTCTGCAATCCTGAACTTAGCAACATAATAACTAAGTGGGTGGGCTCAGAAGATTGGGTCGTAAACACGGAGAAGCTATCTGAACTCAGACAGGTACTTTAGTTCTTCTGAAGTTAAATTCTAGAAACTTATGCTTTTACTAGTATTGGTTCTCAGACTAGATGATTGCTAGATGTGTTTAATATGTATGTTTTGGGTTCTCACTATCTCTTGTTATAGATATGATATAGTGGAAAAGTGTATATCAGCACAGGCATTGGCATGAAAACTAGTGGTGGTCCTCGTGGACATCCTACTTTGTAATATTAGCATAACCCATAGTTGACTATCTGACCCTTTAAATTTCTGCGGAACAGTTTGCTGATAATGCAGATCTTCAGAGAGAATGGCGAGCTGCTAAACAGCAAAACAAGATGAAGGTTGCTTCTTTCATTCAAGAGAAAACCGGATATGTTGTCAGTCCAAATGCAATGTTCGATGTACAGGTCAGTAATCACTATAACGACCTAATTTCCTTGATAAGGTCAGCAATTCTTTGATGCTGATTCCTCTGTTTCCATGTTCAGGTCAAGCGTATACATGAATACAAGCGTCAGTTATTAAACATTCTAGGAATTGTTTATCGTTACAAGAAGATGAAGGAAATGCCTGCTGAAGAAAGAGCATTAACTTATGTCCCTCGGGTCTGCATATTTGGAGGTAAAGCATTTGCAACATACGTGCAGGCTAAGAGAATTGTTAAGTTCATCTTAGATGTTGGGGCCACAGTGAATCGTGATCCTGAAATTGGAGATCTATTGAAGGTATGTGCATGAAGGATCGAGTTATCTGAATATATTTTGCTCTGGTCCTTTACTAATCCCATCTCTGTAGTCCCAAGTTTGACTATTTTGCTGAAAATTCACCCACCCAATGAATCTTAATCATTTAAAAGTTAAGTGCAATTGTATGCATGAGGTTGGCACCTTAATCTGAACATAAACTCATTTTCACATTTCTTCAGGTTATTTTTGTACCTGACTACAACGTCAGTGTTGCTGAGCTGCTAATCCCTGCAAGCGAACTGTCCCAGCATATCAGGTATTCTGTGTTGCATCCTTGGTATCTGTTGTCACATTCCAAATACTCTACTGAAGTTGCAAATTTTCCCTTTTATGTTGCCGTGATTCAGATGGTGGCGTGCATGCTTGCAGCATTTTTATCTATTTATGCAAACTTATGTTCTCAGTTAACTTTTTGCAAATAGCCTGAAACATTTACTGAATCTATATGATCCTTGAGCAGCACAGCTGGTATGGAAGCCAGTGGAACAAGCAATATGAAGTTTGCCATGAATGGATGTGTTCTTATTGGAACATTGGATGGAGCCAATGTTGAGATAAGGCAAGAGGTTGGTGAGGACAACTTTTTCCTCTTTGGTGCACGCGCTCATGAAATTGCAGGGATAAGGAAAGAAAGAGCAGAGGGAAAGGTATGCTATCAAATGATCGTACTTTTAACATTTGGCAGCACAATCTACTCATGCTAGTCTTTATCTATTCACTGCAGTTTGTGCCAGACCCCAGATTTGAGGAGGTTAAGCAGTTTGTACGAAGTGGTGCCTTTGGAAGTTACAACTACAATGAGTTAATAGGTTCCTTGGAAGGTAATGAAGGGTTTGGTCGTGCAGATTATTTCCTTGTTGGCAAGGATTTCCCCAGTTACATTGAATGCCAAAAAAAGGTCGATAAGGCATACCTAGACCAAAAGGCAAGTACTTGATAAGATGAAATTTATTTTTTATAGTGGACATTGCCATTCATCAAGTGTTCAAGTATAATCATTAATAAATCAAGGCTACATGATCGAATTCAAAAGGCATCTGCCTTGGCAATTGATAGAACTTCAATTAATAACCAAAGAGATCATTTTTGCACATGCATGACAGATATACACATTGCAGATAAATTGATGCACTGAGTTTGTTCTTCTTACGATTTGAATTGATTTCTCCTTTTTGCAGAGATGGACTAGAATGTCAATTCTTAACACAGCTGGTTCCTACAAGTTCAGTAGTGACAGGACCATTCATGAGTATGCTAGGGATATATGGAACATACAGCCACTTGTACTGCCATGAGAAAAACGTACTTGAGCAATGCCAGGGATCTTGCCTAAATGTTCGTCCTGCTCATTCCTTCTGTAAAGGAAATTGCAGTTGCTCCTTTTCCAGTAAAATGTGCTTGAAGATCCATTGCTGCAGTTTATAATAAAGAAATCCCTTTTATCGTCATGGCTTTGAGATGATTGCTGAAGAAGGGTGTTGAAAATATATGTAGTCATAGAGGCAGCTGAATGTGTATAAATAAGGAAGAAGGTCTTGGAGAGGAGAGAATGTAAACGGTATTTACATTATTGCACTAGATACTAATGTATTCTGAATTGTTTCACGCATTTAAAAGTTAAATCTCATTATTTTCTCTATAATTAGAGGCCAATTTCTGCTGAATTCATCTGGTTTTGTCCATTTATGATTCAGTGGAGATTAGGGGTGGCAATATGAGTTCATGGGTCGGTTTTTGATTGACCCATATAATAATCGGGTCAAAAATGTTCAACTCTAATTCGATCCGTTTATTTATATGGGTCAAAATTGTCAACCCTAACTCAACCTATTTATAATCAGGTCAAATTCGGGTCGACCTATTTAATAATTAAATTATTAAATAAAAATTATAAATATTAATTTTTAATAATAATATATCAAAATTATTAATTATGATGTATTTAAAAAGAAAAAATATTAATTTTGACAAATTTATAAATTAAATAAAAATTAGTTAAAATTAAGATAAATTAAAAATATATATATACAAATTAAATTCAAATTTTTTGCTATTTTTTTTAATTTTTAAGTAATATATACTATATAAATAGTTAAACGGGTCATTTTCGGGTCGATCCGAATCCGTTTAAATTTTTGGGTCATTTTTTAGTCGATCCGAAATCAATCCAAATCCATCTAAGATTTGACCCGAATCCGACCTTTTCGGATCGGTTTCGGGTCGGGTCGATTTTTGCCACCCCTAGTGGAGATGGATACAATCGGTAGGATTGAAGAATTCACTCAAGAATATTTTAGGAGCTGGCTACGGGGCAACCACTAAGTGTTAAAGTCTTTATAACAAGCTTGTTCAATTTTAGGATATCATAATTCAGCTTTAAGATACTTGGTTCAACTTCAGGGTATACAACAAAGTTTGTTGTCTAGGTAACCTTTTACGTTGTTTAAACAACACAATTGGTTTTACTTTAGAGTACTTTGCATCACAACATTAGGATATTTTAGGGCACCCTAAGTTGAACCAGGTGCGCCTACCCAAATTCTTATTTGATTACAACCTTTAGCTTTCTTATATAGTATGCTTTGGCATCATTCCTTGAATAGCTCCGCATAGCACAAGAAGAAAAAACTAGATACCAAAGTCTTCTGCTTGCAAATGCTTCCAATCAGAAATGTGTTCTTTATAAGTTTAGAAACTTTATCCAGTATCAATATCCTCTGATTGAAAAATCACATTTCCTATTTTCTATTTTCAGTACTAGGAGCTCCAAACGGCTGCCACTCAATCTGTCTGCAGTCTGTTGCTTGAAGCAGTTCTACCATAGTCTGAAAAATCACATTTGGCAATCTGATGAACTGGTCATTTTTCCTAAACTGCATAGCTTGAGTTTCTTTGATGTCTCCTCTTCTTCGATCGAATGGGACACCTAAATTACATTTATGAACACAAATCAAATGAAGAATAAAAGACTATATATCTCATGGCGCTGATGAACTAAAAGACTATAACTGTAAAACTAGTGGATGCACTTCAATTCTTCCCAAAACATAGAATTGTGTTAATCAGTAAAATCCTGGAGTTTTATGGCTCAAGGACAGAAGGGAACACTTGTCTTATTATGGGTCACATAATTTGACGTAACTAGAAGCCTTGAATTAGGCAACTGATGGTGAAGGAAAGAGAGATACATCGCATACACTAATAAGCTATACCATGAGAGTATGTAAGCATATCTTTGGAACATAGAAAAAGTAATCACATGCATAGACACTCTACCTTAGTAGATTCCTCAAATGCCTATAGCAGTAATAAATTTCCTCTGTTCTTCTTGTACCTGGCAAACAAGGAAAGTATAAAGTCATTAACATGGTTATTGACAAAACACAACAGTCTGTTTCAACTCTTAGCTGTTTGCATAGTCGTCTCCAACTATTAACGTAATAACCGACCAATATATACTTGCCAAAGCTTTTTCCAGATAAATCCTTCTTTAAACTTGGAGAATAATTATCAGTAGAATTCAGTTAATATCAGAGACCTTAACCTCCAATTCTTGAATTCGTTGAAGAGATGCTTGTTCTATACTAGCTCGATGTTTGCGTTCTTCCTCGAGCATTTCCATAAGCTGATACCTTAACTCAGCCATTTCTTGGATTAGATCCTCAGCTTTTTCCTTTGATTTGAGCTTCTCATCCCTAAGCCTAACCTATCACATTAAGAAACTAGAAGTTTAATAGCAAAGTTCAAGTATAAGAAACACACGTTTTAGCAGGCCATTCAGTATAAGACCTTGAGCTCCTTTACTGTAGATTCGTATTCATGGATCTGTCTTGACATCATCTCCATCTCATCTCTTGCACTTCTACCGTGAGCAGTCATGACAGCCAGCTCTGAGAGAAATGCATCCACAACTTCCTCACAAGTGCTTCATAAATAACATGTGTTATTTACTACGAATGCATGCCAATTTCACTGTAAATTTCCACAAAGAGCAACCGCAGATAACATACACACAGGGAACTAAAAACAACAGAAACTGGTACCTAAGGTGAGACACTGACACTAAAGGACGCTGAAGGTTTCTGCTCTTTGGCAAGTACCATGTTTAAAACTTACTGTGTTAATATTTCACATGACAGCTGACCCTGCTGCCTAGGGAACAAAGCTTGATCGAATTCACCGTGCTTGCAAAAACTACTTTCTTTATCTTGCATCAGCCACATGTTAAGCTTTTCTTTTGTTGTATACAGAGCGCTTCTAGCATAATTTTCAGGTTGCAAAAGTTTGTCTTGAAACTCTCTGTTTTCCTTCTCCAAACGTCTGATCTCTACTTGTTCCTCTTGAAGCTTAATCGCATAGTGATGCTTGCTTGCTCTTTAGACACTTGATTACTCAAACTCTCTGCCTCAGTGCATCTTTGCTCCAAAAGAGTTATTTCCAGCTTCATGCTCTCTAATTCGCACTGATAATTTAAGGTCTCAGATGAAACCATTGCCTCCAACTTTTCAATATGCAAAGAGGAGTTTCGCGAATCCTCTTCTCTACATTCTAATTCCTGTGTCAAGATCAAGCATTGGGATTTTGAATGATGCAGCTCTTCACCTAAGAGCCTCACCCTCTCCTGCAGTTCACTTACATCCGCAAGGTTCAATTCTAGGCCATGAACATGCTCTCCCACATAATTTGCTTTAGCGTCTCTAAGATCTAATTGTTCTCGCAAGTATTCTGCAAGTATCATTCCACATAGTTTCAAGTCAAAAGAACAAAAATCTACTGTAACATATAAAAAAGAAAGTCTCAAGCAAGCTTCGATTCTTTAACGGACTTAATCTATGTAGGATGCTTTTACAACTGTGTAAATGCTAGCGAATAGCAAAGCACCTATTTCTTGATAGCAGTTCTTCAATTCCCTCTCCAACTCTTCTATACACCTCTCATCCCTGTGATGGCCTTCCACTGAATTTGAATGTGGCTCAGACATCTGAAGCAAATGTATTAGGATACAAGTAAGTAGTCCACTAGAGAAATAGTTTGCCAATTCTACAAATTCAACTCAACTCCTGCCCCATCTTCGATAGCTCCCACTGGAATTCACTTGCCAAGCATAGTTTGAGAATTAATTGTACCTTCATATGATTTAATGAGGCGAACCCGCTCGGAGTCCCTGGTTTACCTACTGTATCAACAATTCCGCATCTGCAACGCATCACAAACAGGCAAATGAAATTACAGAACAACACTTTTGGATTAACTTATAAAAGCTTTCAACCCAATAATTGATGTTATGTATACGTAAGGATTTTATAAACTAACAATATAACTAATATATAACAACATAAGAATCAAAGGTCAGTTTAGTAGGTTAACTCGGAAATCAACCATAAACATCTACTCAATGGACAGCAAAATTCAAATTGAGTATACATTGATTTTCCATCCAAAAATAGACTGAATAAAACCACGACAGGGGCAATGAGTGGTTGTAATAAGAGAACAGAACAACTCCATCTTTCATCAGAACAAATTTCAGTCACAGATATTACCGAGAAAAATCAAGAGAATCAACAAAAACAACAATAACGAACAAAACTTTTCGAATTTGGAACTCGCCTGACGGATTGAGGAGCTGATTAAGACCTCCCTAATCTTAATTCCTTTCTTTCTTGAAACCGTGATAATTTTCTGTCATGATGATATTTTGATTTTCAAAAACCGAGCTAGTTACAAGTAACGGGTCGGATCGGGTTCAATAAGGTTGGTTCACAACTACCGGGAACAGATAAATATTTGTATTATTGAATACCGATTCTAATAATATCGAACAGAATATAATTAATAAAATTCCTTGATTGAAGAGTCAGTGGTTTTGCTTTCTCTTTGCTCCACGTAAAGAATCTCTCAAACTTTCAAATCAAAACATCTCTCCATTACAAAATCTCAGGAGAAGAAAAAGTTGAACAAAATATATTCAACTGATATGGATATCATTTAATCTATTGCGTTGTTGCTAACAAGTTCCAAGGTCTTAATTAAACCAAGTCCCTAACCCACAAATTAACAAAAAAAATTCTTTTTTTCTTCTTCTGGGTTGATCAATGGTCCATTCAAACTTTATTAATCAACCACAAAAAAAAAAAATTTAAAAAAAAAAAGAAATTTGTTTTAAATTCAATGCTTCACTAATAATAATAATAATTAAGGAGACGATTAATATCAGTGCAGTACTGGGTGTTATCCATCCATCCATTTGAAGAGAGAACAGTCAACACTCTATTAAATCCCATCAATCTTTCTTTTGTTCTCACAAACTTCCAACATTTTCATTCACTATGAAAGCTACTTCATTCATGTTTTTGTTTTCTTATATTTAATCAAAAAGCTAATATAAAAAAAAATCATAATCATGGACCCTAGCTCCCATACATATTATTATATTTATGGTATATTTACTACTGTTTTGGAATTTTCAGTATTTCTCCAATTAATTCTAGCTTGATTTGATACTATATATGCAGTGGATCAATGTTTTTCAGTTTTGAGCTTAGTAAATCTTCCAGAGTGCTTCAAATAAAAAAAATTTAAAATTTTATTTTAAATTATTAAAAAGTAAATTTGATTTTTAATTTTTTATTTAAAAAAGTAAATACTAATTTTATCACATATAATTTCTTTGTACTATTAAATTTTTAAACAATTTGAAATACTAAAATTATTTAAAATATAAAATTAGAAAAAAAATTAATAAAGAGTGGTAAATACCGTAAACGACACTTTAATTGGGATGACGGATGTTCATGGTTTGCATGAACATCACTTCCTTCTTTATAATAAATTAAACAGAACAAAAATGGGCATGTTATTTTGGATCCCAAGTGGATTATAGTAAGCTTAAGTTTATTATTGTAGGACAAATAGTACGTATTAGTTTAATAGATGTTAAAAAATTTTAGTTCTATATTATTTAGCAATAATTTTAAAATAATATTTAAAAAATTTGGATTCACTTTCTTCATTACCAATTAATTTTGAAACAAATAAGTCTATTTATATAAATATTATTCAGAACTATTAATAAATAATAAAAAATTAAATTTTTTAAAAAATAATATTGTTAGAAGTGAATTTAATCTCTATATTTTTATAAAAAAATTAAAAATGACTTCATGTGTTCTTTTGCATAAAAAATAAATTAAAATTAATTTTTATTGAAGAAAATTGAATTTAAAAGTGACATGAACACACCCATATTCTGTTTTGAATATCACCATCACTTGGCATCTATAGCATATATTATGTACAGACAGTTTGATAAAACAATTTTATATAGACAGTGAAAAGAGGAGAGGGGACATTAGAACAACCTTCAACATTTAATTTTTTTTTTTCTCAAATGAAAAAATAAAGAAGATTTCCTTATATAAGCAAATATCACTTCTGTTTTGCCGACAGCTTGTTAACCTTCATGTAAATAGTCACTCTTTAAGTAATTAATCCACATTTATTTAGCTGCTAAAAATAAGAGTATATATTTTTCAATTTTATTAGACCTACCTCAAAGCTACTAAACAAATTAGGACATGTTTCAATTCCCATTAAACTATATTTTTCTTCAAATTTTGATTCGATATTTTATGTATTTTAATTATCACGCCAAATTTTATTATCACATACATATTCAACTTTATTTTGACTAATATTTTATATATTTTAATTATTATTTTAAAAATTTTTTTATTAAAATTTATTTTTATGAAATCATTTTTGTAAAATTTACTTTTGTGTGATTGAAATGCGCTCTCAGCGAGCTATGAAAGTTTTTTTTTTAACATACTGTATAGATTGAGGGGGCTTTTGAAATACTTATAAAATAGAATTTTTTTAAAATAAAGATTTTTTTTTGAAAAATAAGTTTTAATTTTTTAATTTTAAAAGAAAAATAAAAATATGTAATAAAAAAATTTATTAAGTAATCTTTTATATTTTAAAGATTTTTTAATAAAATTTTTTAATATTTATAAAATATATATTAAAAAATAAAAATTACAGTTAGCGAAGCGCTCAGCCAAACGGGCTCTGGCTTGTTGGTTAGCAGAACTAATTAAGGAGCTAGCTAGCTAGGTAGCTAATTAAATGGGTCATTGTGGCGTTAAAAGAAAGTTATGATATATATAACAGGGCAGTTGGTGTAACAGACTCACTGTGATCAACAGCTGCATCAATTAATAGCTACATCGACATATAAATAAGAATGAGAGATCATCTCATTTTTCTTTTCTTGACAGAACTACTTGTTTTGTAGTGTGTTCAAACGCATATAATTTCACTTTTTTTTTATCATATTTAAATTTTAAAATAATTTATATATTTATTTATATAAAAAAATTCAAAATTTTATTTTTATATATATAAATTTAGTTTTAATTTTTTATTTTATATATTTTCTAATACAATTTAATTTTTCAAGTTTCAACTTATTTTAAAAAATTATTAAATATAAAAGTTCAACTTTATTTTTTAACTCATTTTTTAAAATACTCTATTCTCTACTTTTTATTTTTACAAAACTTATTTACGATAATTTAAAATACGATCTTAATTTATATTTTTCATCATCAGTATGCATGGAATGGAATGTACATAGAAAGAAGGGAGTAGGGAAAGAAGGATTGTTGAGTTCAATGAACGAACGAATGAATGCAAATGATTTTAAGTAACTAGTCCCAATCGATCTAAGAGATTATTTAAGAGTGTTTACAATAAAAAAAATTTCTATAAATTATTATTTAAAATAATTTTAGAAAATACAAATTTAATTTTTTTTAATAAAAATTATATATAAACTAATTTTATGATCATAATATATATTTATGTATATAAAAGTTTGAAATCTAAAATAATCTAACAATTTTTAAAATATAAAATAATAAAATAAGATACTAAAATTTGTTTAGAACGTGTTTGGAAGAACGTATTTAAAAATTTTTAGAATATTTTATAAAAATGATTATAAATTTAAAAAATATACAAAACATTTTATATTATAAAGTTTTATTATTATTTATTTAAAGTCAAAATTTTATATTTAAAATAAAAAAAATTAAATTTTTTTATAAACAACTTCAAACGCACCGAACGGTTCCGCTGCACTGCACGGTTCTGCGGATGCAGAGAGAGAGAGAGAGAGAGAGAGCGCGACGTGCTTGGTGCTTCCTTACGGGCCAAGTCATGATCTTTTTCTTAACTTCTTTTTTGTAACCATTTTTTTATCATATAAATTATTCGATTGATCGACATATTAATAATATATATATAAATTGTTTGATTTAGTTTATTAAAAAATAATTTTTAAATTTTTTATTTTAAATTTTTTAATACATTTTATAAATATTTAAAAATTTTATTTAAAAATTTAAAAAATATAAAAAAAAATTATATAATAAATTTTTTATTATATATTTTTATTATTATTTAAAAAAAATAAAATTTATTTGTCAAAATTATAAAAATATTTTTATTTAAGAAAATTTATTTTAAAAGCACGGTCCAAAAAAAGTAAAGATTCACTAACTCTTAAAAACATATAACTCTTTCCTTGCTCACGTTGTGCCTGATGATCTTAAGTTACAAATTTGAACAATTAAGAAAAAGTATGAATAATAATAATTGGTGGGTCATTACTTGTTCAAAATACCGTGTCTAATGGAGCGGCGACCAATCATCGGCAGCCTATAATTAAATTAGGCTAGCTGTTAACCTCTATTTATCTAAACAGATATTTATTCTACAATTTCAAAATTATTCAATCGCTTATTATAATTCCTGTATCGATCCTATATTTCATTCTATATTATTATTGGCCTATCTATATTATTAGTTTTAAAAAGTAAACAATCTATTTATCTATCTACCTAAATAAGTAAATAATAATAATAAAAGAGAAAGGGGAAGGTTTCAACGCGTCCAACTCCAAAACCCCACAAAACACATACACACTACTACTTCTGCTACCACCAACGAAAACGATCGAGAGCTTCATTCATCAAACAAACAAACAAACCCCTCTCTACTCTCGAACTCATCATCAGCCAACACAAATTTTAGAAAGCCATAATCGAGAGATAAATCATACCTTAATTAGCCGTCTTTCGATCGATCATTAATTCAATCGTGATGAACCACGGGGGCGAGCCACCGCCAGTTTCGGGAGAAGGAATCGGCGAGCCGAGCTGGAGTTACTTCGGAGGTGACGAAGAGTACTCTGCTGTTCTGATCAGCAATGATTTCGTGTGGAATTTCTCTCCGGAACGATCTAGCGGTTTTGCTGATGATCTCATGAACAGCGGTGTTCCTTCTTCTTCTTCTTCTTCTAGCTCTTTCCTTCCTCCTGCTTCTTCCTCTATTCGTTCTTCTTTGGTGACGGTTTCTTCGAGCTCTAGTGAAGATTTAGCTCCTTCCCATCAAAAGGAATCTCCGGAGATCTCCCACGATTCAGCACCGCTTGATGATCAGAAAGAAAAAGAGTGAGTTCCGATATAGCCTGTTCTTCGAATGAATGCATCCATCGATCGGAGCATAACCATCATAAACATCATTGATCTTGTTCTTCTTCTTCTACTTCGTTAGGGTTTCCAGAAAAATCAATCAGCAACTGATCATAAGAAGAAATTAACGTTCGGTAGCTATAATAGTTTATATAGATCGATCGATCGGTAGAAGAAGCTAGCAGTGTGTCTGATTCGATCTCGATCAACTAGTGATGAGCAGGTTAGTGTAGTGGCAATTAATCGCGAAAATTAGAATAAACTACAGGGGCAGTTATGGAAATCAAAGGCACAAGTAGCATTCCTAGTGGCATGTTAGTAATATGTTTACTTCTTTGGGAAGAAATCGCACGGATATTTGGTAAATTAGATAGAGAGAGAAAGGGGTAAATTTAGAAATAAAAAAAGAATATTAAGCAGGAGCGTCCGGTGCGGCGGGAATTCAGAAGATTATTAAGCGGCTTCCTTTGTTCTTTCTCTATTACTTAATTAATTAATTAAGCAATTAATTTACAATTTATTTTTAATTTTCTATTTAGTAATTTCTTTTGTTTACTTTAAGACAAAACAACCGCGTCAAGGGTCTTCGTCCCGTCGCACTATTAACATAAATAAACTAGCTAGTTAGTCATGATTATTTATTTATCAAAAAAAAATTTGTAATTTGATTTGAATATTGTAGATATGGTTAACTAATATCATAACGTGCATGGATATGGACGGTGCTTTAAATAAATAAGTTTATTCTTATATATACACATTTTTTTTTAAATAGGGAAGTTGTTAGCATAGCGCTAATCACTGTCAATCAACATACGGGTGGTCTTCAACACCATATGATATGAACGATCGGTGCACGTTTATATATTTATGTTTTATATGTTAATGCATCTGTGGTTATTTAATGTAAATTAATTAATTTACCTGCTTGTATATGTCTATGTAGGAACAAAAATCTGAAGAAAGGGCAAAAGAGAACGAGGCAGCCAAGGTTCGCCTTTATGACAAAGAGTGAGATTGATCACCTTGAAGATGGTTACCGATGGCGAAAATACGGACAAAAGGCAGTTAAAAACAGCCCATTTCCAAGGTTTTTTTCTCAATCATTTTTTAAAAATGCACGTACCTTTTTGTATTGTTAGAATCCTGGATTTATAATTCAAAATGTTAATTAGCACAGAAGCTATAGTAGTTATTCAAAGCTTATAAATGGCTTGTTTAGTGCTTATCCTAGGGTTCTACCAGCTAGGCAATGAAGGACTAAATCTGTTTTAAATAAACCTTAGTTTGTCTATCTAGCTGATCACAATTTCTCTGATTAACCTGTGAACTAAACTAGCATATATATGTATATATACAGTAAGCACTTCCTCTAGAAGCAGGTATAGATTAATGCATGGTTATGTAACTTTCCTGATCCTGTAAAGTTAATTTCGTTAGGTTATCTTATAATTAATGTAGCATGTCATGAGTAAAGTTGTTTTTGCTAATTAGTACTCTTGTTATGTGTCCATGTATATATTCAATATTCTTTCAGAAAAAAAGTAGTTCATTTAGATCTTGTTATGTATCTATGGCGGCTGCTTATATTATCTCCCAATAAAAAACAATGTTGCCTATTATATATATATGTTTTGCAGGAGCTACTACAAATGCACAAACAGCAAATGCATCGTGAAGAAAAGAGTGGAGAGATCTTCTCAAGACCCCAGCATCGTGATCACAACATACGAAGGCCAGCACTGCCACCACGCGGTAGCCTTCCCTCGATCAGCAGTGGTATCTCCTCCTGTTACTGTTGCTGGTTCAGTAGTGAGGCCTTCATATATTCCGGCCATGCAGTTTAACCGGAGGCACTATGGTGATGATCTACGTCGACGACCAACTGATCATCAGACTTTCACTAACGATAGTCATCAGGTAGTCTCATTATTGCCGGAGAGAGCAGCTGGAAGTCCCATGGATGAAGGTCTATTGGGTGATATAGTGCCAGGGGGAATGAGGAATGGATGAAGCACAGATCCACTTATATATATGAGGATGCCATTATAAACAGGTAACTACATGCATGATGATTAATGTGATAGATGAGTTGGCAATAGATCGATGATTAGTTTTTTATTTTCAGACGAAATATAGCCGATCATCGGAGAAAGCAAAACCCTAGCTAGCTACCTATTGATAATATCTGGACATTTTATTTTTCTCTTGTATTATCTTCTTCATGAGTAGTTGAGTCTGTACGTAGATAATGAAAAGGTGCATGCCGTATATATCAAGCTAGCTCACTACTGCTCGCTAGCTCTTTTGTAAACCTTGTGGTGAAAAAACTCTAGTTTCTCTTCTGTCCCATAGATTTTATTGATTAAAGATTAATGAATAGGTGTTCATCGATCATGGAAATTGGGACCTTTTCTTTTTTTTTTTTCTTGTTTTAGTACTGACATTTCACTTGAACTTTCATGCATAACTTTAGTACTAATATTTCGTAATAAAAGTCCAAAAATAAGTTTTTACTTTTTGGTAAAAAAAAAAGGTCCTTCTATTCAAGTTCAAGAACTAAGGACACTTGATTAGAATCACTTTAAACACTGTCTTAATTTGTCATTCTTATTTGAAGATCTTCAAACAACTATGGTAATTGTACTCAACCACATGACGGCTTTCCGTTTACCAACAACGACGTTGTTAATTCTTTGGTGTCTTGCCCGGTGAACGTCAATAGCTTGATATGAATCGAATACCTTGAAACATGTCGAACATTCGAATCGTTTTCTCTTCTGCTGAAATTTTGGTAGCTAATTTTCACAATGTAATCTCTCCGATCAAGCTTGGTTTCGATAGTAAAATTATCAGCTTCAATTCTCTTGAAGCTCAGCAACAGAGTGTGTTTATGTTTACGTTTCTTCTTGTTCTTCTTCAAACTCAATCTCTTCGTCATCATCAACATCGCTATCTATGGATTTAACGCCCGAAACAGAGATCACAGATGACGATCTCTCAACAACGTGATGATCACCAGCTTCTTCTTCCATGCATGCTCCATGATCCTTCCTGTTCTTGTAACAATACTTCTTCGTCATCATTATCAATATTAACAACTTCTTTCTCATCAGAAGCTTGCCGGAGTTTACCTAATGAGTGAGAACCAATGTTCTCGTACAGAGACCGGGAAGATGGAAACTTTTCCGCTAGCTCTACACACTGTACTATACTCTCTGTATTCGATAATCTCCATGAATTCTTAAAGTTTCCCGTAAAAGATAATTATTACATGCAGCAGCAGAAGCAGCAGCTACTCTGGCAGAAGTCTCCGGTGCCGAAGAAAGCATATGAGATCTCATATGGCCACCGAGCGAACAGCCGGAGAAAAACGCTTGCCGCAAAAGTTGCAGCTGTGCTCCTGCTGCTGATCATCATCATGATAGCATTCTTCGGCCATGTATAACAGATTCAAGAAAGGATTAAAAAACTTGTTACAAAGATTTGAACTAGTGAGAAAAAAGCGGTAGTATATTGGTTGGCTGGACTTGGAGGAGGTAGGAGATCTTGCTTTGCGAAATTGTTTTGAAGAAATCATCCAGCTCAGCACCAACATATTCTCACGGAGAAATACATGATAACTACTGATACAATTCTCAAATGCACTCAAGCACTAAACCTGTGCTCTTTCCAATTTTTTAAAGAGTGATTTTTTAGAAAAAAATGAGTTTTTTTAGAATTAAAGAGAATAACTATTGCAGAACTAAATCAAGAAAATTACCTAAAAGTGGCTTTTTTGTTAAAAGAAATTACTTCTAGATGCAAAAAATAAACACTAAGCGTTTGGTGGTAGTGATTATAAAATAAAATTTTTTTAAAATAAAAAATAAGTTCTATTTTTTTTACTTTTAAATAAAAAAATTTTATTACGTAAAATTTTTTTACATTTTCTAAACTTTTAAATAAATTTTTTAAATATTTATGAAATATATATTAAAAAATATGAAATTAAAAATTAAAAATACCGCTCAAAAAATGCAATCTCAAAATGGGTAAAGCAATTCTATGAGGTACTTACTGTAGCTAATTACCAGCTTCAGACGATTGGGGCAGGATGGATTTTTTCTTTCTTGCCTTCTACCTTGTGGCAATGCAGCTTTTTCTGATCCAATCTTTAGTTAAAAAGCTCTAAGTTTATGCTTTAAAAGGCAAGAAAAGAACAAGGTACTTAGCTAGGAGAAAAGTAATACAAAAGCTTTTCTATATACATTCTCACTTTATTCTTCATTTGCCAGCATGCTTTTTCAGCACCGTCATTCTCTAGGCAATATCTATACGTATAAAAGATAGAACAAAAGAATTTTATGTAACAAGAATGCTGTATAAGCAGTTTTGTTTCATTGAAGATTGACAAGAAGATTAAGCGTTTACCGAATTCAGCTAAACATGTCAGCCAAGAGCTCTGCTTCTGCAACAGCAGCATAGATCACCTTCAATGGCATCATACATCTTTGAGGAACATCTGCACAGGACCATACCGTATTAAGGCTTGTTTCACTTCCAAATACAACTAAACATAATCGATACTTCGGATACTTACTTTCAATACTGCCAAACGCAAAGACTGAATTTACTTCTTAAACTCACTTCTTAAAAACTCACTTCATTGCAGCCAAACAAGCCCTTATCTATTGTACATATAACGGCTTGTAACTAGCTGCCTTGGTGACCGTAAAACAAAATGTCCCCCTTTGCCCCAGATAACATAAATGTTTCTGCAAACTGATCCGACAAACAGAATATGAAACTGAAAGTGGAGAAATTGAGGCAAACGCATAGGCAAAATATAGCAATAAAACAGTTTGACATTGTTTACCACTAACGTACTTCTCATTGACAGTAAACATTATGTACTTGCTGCAATAGAAGCAGAAACAGCAGATCTACACCGGTTTCTCAGGTAACAAAAATACAGGTGAGCTATCACAGAGGCAAATAGCATGTTTCATCGTCGGATAATATTACAAGTGTTATTTACAACATTGTTGATAAGGTATACCCATCTTGTGTTAAGTCTCAAAGAGAAGAGGTACACCTCCACCAATGGCTGCCAATCACGGCAACCTTTAATGAATTTCTTTCCTCCAAAAGATACTGATTCTGCTAAATGTAGGAAATAGATTAGCTAGCAGTTGAAGGAAATGCATCGTTTTACGGAAAAAATGCAATAGCAATAACTTAATCACTACATCAATTCCTCAAGAATTATACACACAATTTAGTGTACATATAAAATGTTATATACACACACCCTAACATTCTTGAAAAGGTGATCAACAAGGACTTGTTTTAGAGAAATACCATGCAAGCAAAGCCAAGTAGAAGGAAAATAAACTTCTATAAATCAAGGCCCTCATCTAGTGCTGTAGAGCTCATCATAACATTAGAGTCAATTTGCTTGTCAAATTTCTTCTTTCTTCGTTCTTCAAATTCTTCAAAACCTTCCATCTAGACAATCAAAATCGTACAATATATAAGAAGTTTGTAATACCGAGTAGACTCGTGTCACAAAATACCATGATTCACAATAAGCACTAACTTGCTGAAACCGTTCCATGGTGATGGGATTGTCATGAAGAGAAACATTTTGCAAGGCTTTGCAGTCCTTCAAAAGCTTCTCAGGTAGCTGTCAAAAACAATTCTCAATTTTACAAGCATATTCACAGCAGAGAAGCATACAAGAAGCCCTAGTTAATAAAACTAAGAGAAACGTATGGTAGGAAGAATACAGTCATTTTTTCTGAAGGAATGGTACTGCATTCTTCATTGAAGCTTTGAGGATCAATTATTTACTAATTAGAAATATTTCAGCATAACTATGTACCTGATGCACATTATTGTTATTAAGTGACAGGAACTTCAGCCGAGAAAGACTGCAAATTGATGGAGGGAGCTCATCAATCGAATTGCCTGCAAAGATAAAGCAACAACATTTAGGAAATACAAGACCAGATTAGTGGGAAATCGTTTTACTAACTAAGATAATAAAATATTTGTCCCTCACTATCAAAATGGATGCACCAGGCATAGTTTATTTGTTGATATAACAAATGGATAAGATGGTGGCAATAGCCAATGTACTTGACAGAGTAATATGCCAAAAGATCGATGCACAACTATACAGTAAGTTCTGCATGTTGTAATTACCTACTACATTATAAATATGATCCCCATCCCTGCATAACTCTTGCTTAAAAAATCCATCTAGGAAATTGTTTAGTGAAATATAATATCCAAAGATCCTTAGATTGTACATTCATAATCCCAAGGTAATTTCCAAAACTTTATAATCTTGTGATGAGAAACTTATACTGCTTCGTACTCGGTCATCAGCAAAATAAAAAACTGTTCATATCCTACAGAAGTTTGTTAGGATGAACTAACAATGCAAACTTTTCATATTTTTATCATGTAGCCAAAACTGTCACTATTGTGGCATTTATGTTCTGTAGTACTCCTCTGCAACTAATAAGAGGGACACTAGAAATACCATCAGCTTGCAGCTCTTCCAAAGAAATGCAACCACCAATTGATTCTGGGAGGGACTTTAGTTTGTTATTAGAGACATTTGCAAGCAATAACTGCAAAAGGCTGCAAACTTGTTAAAGTCTCATAAGATCACATCATATGTAAGAGATCTGCAAACTTGTTAAAGTCTCATAAGATCACATCATATGTAATAGATCAGCCAACTTGTTAAAGTCTCATAAGATCACATCATATGTAAGAGATCTGCAAATTTGTTAAAAGTCTCATAAGAGCACATCATATGCAAGAGATGAAGTGCAATAACTGCAAGTACCATATAAAAAGAGAGACTGCAACACTTTTGCAGGAGAGTGGTGGGTGACTATACATGAAAAGCATAAGAAAGTGCAAGACATAAAACGACTGTGTAAACCAAACAGTATCCCACACAAATCAAGAAACTAAAACCAGCCAAAAGTTTACTAAATAAAAATACGATATACTTACATTACGCAAGTGCCCAAGAGTTTTAGGCAAGTACATTAATGAATTTCCTGCAACAGACAAACGCTCTAGCCTGGAAAGGGAACCCACTGGATAAGAGAAAAGAAATATTAGGATAAAAACTAGAAGAACACGATTTAAGCAACTTTCTATGTTTTATTTGCCTTGTGCCATCCAGATGTCAATACATAGTCGATATAAACAACATCCATTTAGTTATTTTTGCAGATTTAAGCAAAAAAGTTATGATTACAGGAAACACTTAAGCATGCATAACAACGTAGAGAGAAAACATACATTCATCAGGCAAGAGAGCAATCCGGTTCCCATCAAGTATGAGGACTTTAAGAGATTTAAGGTCCCCAAGACTACTTGGAAGGCGCTCGATCACATTATTAGACAAAACCTGAACAAAAAGTAGCTTGAAGTTTAGTTTTCTACTTGGTCATTGTGACAAATATTTATCTTCTTAATTACCAGAAAAAAAATTTCTACAGAAAAACTATTTATATGTTTAAATCATGAGATTTTTCGTTAAACTCACCAGACGCTGCATTTGGATGAGTCTGCCTATGTCGAAGGGAACTTCCCCTACAAAAATCACAGACTAAAAAATAAATCCTAGGAATGTATATGAAAATGTCAAAAGTAGCCAGCTATTGTTACAGATCAACTATCAAGCAGTCCTCAGAGAGAAGAGTGGCGCATACTAAAAAGCATTTAGGAGGACTGATACTCTATAGCATAAGTCCTATTGAGAAAGAGATGAAATCACTAGTGTATTTCTTTATAACAGTCATGAAGTGCTTATTATGGCAAAGGTATCAGTTTGAACATCAAGGCTTGACAGTGACAACAGAAACTATAGAAACTACAAATGGTAGAAGCCACCAAATCATGTCAAAGTTTGGCAAGAGCAATGTGTGCCAATTTCATGTCTACAGCTCAAATTTGATAATTAAGCTAAACCAACTTATTTGAGGCAAAGCTAAATCATTTTATAACTAAGGAGATAAACCGTTAATTAAGCATAACAGCTACCATCTCAATAGGCCATCAACACATTAATGGTGACCTGATTTGAATACATTTTGGGACTGATCCAACATGGAAGAAAACAAAGGGAATTTCAGTGGAATTGCCATACAAAGAAATAAATTATATCGAACTCACAGTTTTTGTAGCAACAGTGACGATATACAGCTATTTCTTGGCTGGTTATAAATTGCATATTAGTTCTCTTGCATGCACTGGTACAAGTATAGAGAGTAGCACAGCATCCTCACCTTACTCATTTTCACAATTAGCAAGAAGGAAATAAAGTCAGAAGTACTTTATACCGATTCTGTTTTTTGTTAAATCCAGAGTGCGCACAAATTTATCGACCTCAAAAACTTCATTTGGCACTTCCTGCAAAGTCATGAATAAACTATACTAGTACTTACAATGAGGCAAAAACAATTTCAAAGAACACCAATTTGCTGATATACATATTCTTCATTAGCATGTAGACGTACAATGTGCTTTAAGAGAAGGAGATAGACTAACATAAGCCACCAGCTAAGAACACAAAAATATCTCTTGTCTAACAGGAATTGCAATTTGTTTATGGCAAAACTCGACAAAAGAATCCTACTCAGTCCTCAAATTCACAGAATTGGGTCTTTGTCAGACAATCCTAGAAACTCATACCAATTCAATTTCTACCCAAAATGGAGACCCAAAACCCGTAAACGTTGTCATCTTTGCGATTAAGATGTTAGAATCTTTCCAATTTTACCTTGAGTTTAGATTCTCTTAGCGCTACGATGCCCGTCGACCTCCAACGAGCTGTTCTGGTTGCGCCGGAACTTGCCGTTTCTTTGCTGCTGCAGCAACCCATTTCAAACCGTACTCTTCCTATCAATCGATCAATCAATCCAACAAAAAGAAAGAAGAAACATACATCTCCAAAACAAGATCAATCGATCGAAGATCAAATTCTTGAAATTGAGATAATATACAGAAAGAATTCAAAATAAATTCTTGAATTATTAAAAAAAAAGTAAATACTTTTTTGGCACTCAACCAATACGGTCGAGGTTGGTCGACGCGGTTTCACGTCAACACGTTATTTCTAATTTTTTATTACTACAAACAATTTTTAAAAGTATAAAATACAGAAAACAAACCAAATAAAACTATAACGATAATTTATTTATTAGTAATTATTCAAACACTCGCCGGCCTCGAACAACGGCGGCGTTCGATTTCCTTCACAAGATCAGTAACACTGTTAAACGAACTACCACCTTCTGCTGCCGCAATTCTCGCCTTCACCTTCATCTCTGCCGCCTTCTCTCGAACCTTCACCAACTCATCTCCGCCGCCATGAACAAACCAAGAAACCTTCTCTGCAATAAGATCTCGCTCCACAACAACTCCACTCTTCTCTTCTTCTCCCCAAACGAACCCTCTCTCTACCCCGATTCCAACACCGATTCCAAGAACTTCAATGACAAGCTTTTCGTTGTAGAACTGTTCGCCAAACACTGGCCAAGTCAACAATGGAACACCGCTTGTTGCTGATTCCATCGCCGATCCCCAACCGCAGTGGCTCAAGAATCCATTAACGGATTCGTGATTCAGTATTGCAAGTTGTGCTACGCGTTGCCCGGGCGAGACTATAACTCCTCTTCTCGCTACTCGCTGTTTCAAATTTTGCATCCATTCTTCTGTGTTCTCGTTATTCAAAATTTGATCTTTTTCTGCGATTTTGCCAACGACCCAGATGAAATTTACGCCAGATTTTTCTAATCCGTAGCCGACTTCTTTGATCTGTGCCCATGGAAGCCGGCAGAGGCTTCCGAAACACACGTAAAGAACGGATCGTGGAGGTTTTTTATCGAGCCAGGATGTTATTTTGCTGGTTTTCATCGCTCCGGCGACACCGCGGTGTTCAGGATTCGGGTTAGATAATGCAACAGGGCCGACAGCCCAGACTGGTTTTCCGGTTATTTTCGCCAAATGTTTGATATAGCCAGGTTCAATATCATCAAAAGAATTGACGATGAATCCTGCTGCATTACGTTCAGCTTCTCTTGCTTGGTTAAAGAAGTCATCGGTGTCAGCGCCGGGCAGTAGTGTTTGTCTTAACTTGTTTTTAGTGAGGATGATATTATGCAGCAAACCTAGGACAGTGAATTCTTGATCATTATGAATAACGTTGGGTTTGTGCAGAAAGAGAGAGACGTCAATAGACTGCGGGAAGCAGCCGGTGCCAGGGAATGCGAAATGCAGGAGATTGAGTTTAGCTGCTGCATTAGCTGCCCACGGAAGGCAAGCGTCATAGAACAGAGCATCTGGCTTGCTATCAGAAATCAGTTCAGTGAAAGGCTCAGCAAGGAGTGAAAGAGAGTAGAATAACAGAGGGTAGAGCTCACGAGAAGGCAAAGTGTCAGCAGATTCGATCCCGGGAGGCAAGCCAGTGACTGAAGGTGAGGGAAGAGGAAGAGTTAAAATCTGAAGAGAAGGACAATTACTGACGGCGGCAGCAACTGCGGGAGTGAGGACGACGACAGCGTTCGTCCCGCGGGAAGCGAAGAGTGTAGCTATGTCAAGCATTGGGAGTAAGTGACCAGGGGAAGGTAATGGGAGGAAGAAGATTGTTAGCGGCCTTGAAGATTCCATTATTTGTCTTGAATGCTCAAGCACGATTGAATAGTTTTCAACATATAAATAGCACCGTGGGTTGTGGTACGTGTTGTTGTTGGTAATTCAGGAATGCTAATGGTGTGAGCGAAGAAGAAAAAGGAGCGCGGGATGAATGTGCGCGCGGGAGAAGGGAGAGACGGTTTTCGAAGGTTTGGTGATTTTTTAACGGTTTAAACACTTGGGCTGGGACTTTGTTGGTTATTGGCCCATCTAACGGTTCTTCTTGTTACATGTAGACATAAATAGGTAACTTTCTTCAACTGTTGTATTTGTACCGTAGGATTCCAGTTAAAAGAGAGATTGTTCCTAATACATTCACAGTATTTTTATACAAACAAACAACTTGTTGCTCAACAAAGTAAACGAATAATCGTTTAACAGATTTTTCAAAGTTGTCGATAGGCACCGGACAATAATGCACCATCGCTGAAGTTCCATTCAATTTCTTTATACCTGGAACAGTTTCAATAACAGCATAAAAAACAGAGCTGGTTGGTACAAAAGGAAGAACAGTAATCATCAAGTAACCAACAGAATTGGATTTAATGATTATTATATCTCTAACAAGCAATAGAACAGCACATTGAAAATCATGTAATGATATAGAAGACGAGGGCATATAGCAACACGAAGCAAGCAATTCAGAAGAATGTAAAGAAACAAAAGAAAAGCAGCTTTAAAGAATAGTAGCTGACGTTAGCTTGTGGCCTAACCTCAAGCTAGCAAACAAAACCGTTTTTCCTCAGCCTATGCACCTACTTAAGCGACAGCAGGCATGTCCTTGAGCCAAGGATCAAGCGGCTTTCCGATTGAGTAGACAATGAATCCAATCTCCCTTAGCTTCTCTGGGTTAGTCACATTGCGTCCATCAAAAATGAAAGCTGGTTTCTGCATGTTGTCGAATATCTTCCTGTAGTCCAACTGCTTGAACTCATCCCACTCGGTCAGAATGCAAATACCATGAGCTCCATTGGTAGCAGTATATGCGTCCCATCTCACCTCAACCTGCTTCACTGTGGTTGGACTCATTGGCTGCAAATGCAGCGGATGATCCCAATCAAATTTGTTCATTGCAAGGTCTCTCTGGATCTGGTCTTCAGTCACCTGAGGGTCATAGATGCTAATCTTAGCCTTGTCCCCAAGAAGCCCCTTGCACACATCAATGGCTGGAGTCTCCCTAGTGTCACCAGTGTCTTTCTTGAATGCAAATCCCAGCACAGCTATCTTCTTGCCAGATACAGTGTTGAACATGGATGATACAACCCGGTTCACAAATCGGCTCTTCTGGTAGTCATTGATCTTAATCACCTGCTTCCAGTAGTTAGCAACCTCAGGCAGACCATTGCATTCACAGATGTAGACCAAGTTGAGGATATCCTTCTGAAAGCACGACCCTCCAAAGCCAACACTGGCATTCAAGAACTTGGGCCCAATCCTTGAGTCTTTCCCAACAGCATAGGCAACTTCAGCAACATCCGCACCTGTTGCCTCACAGAGAGCAGATATCGCATTTACAGATGAGATCCTCTGTGCCAAGAAGGCATTAGCAGCAAGCTTGGAGAGCTCAGCAGACCACAAGTTGGTAGTGAGAATTCGGTCCTCTGGCACCCAATGAGCATAAACATCCTTCAATGCTTGGACAGCCTTCTGACCCTCTGGGGTCTCACGGCCACCAATGAGCACACGATCTGGGTTAAACAGATCTTTGATTGCAGTACCCTCAGCAAGGAATTCTGGGTTGGAGAGGATTTGGAAGTTGATTCCCTTGCCATTATGGGTGAGAATCTTCTCAATTGCCTCTGCGGTCTTCACTGGAACGGTTGACTTCTCAACGACAATCTTGTCAGACTTGGCTACATCAGCAATCATGCGGGCAGCACTTTCCCAATAAGTAAGGTCCGCGGCCTTGCCAGCTCCAAGACCACGAGTCTTAGTAGGGGTGTTGACAGAGACAAAGATAATGTCAGCCTCAGCAACATGCTTCTCAACGTCAGTGGAGAAAAAGAGGTTGCAGCCACGGCATTGCTTGACAACATCGTCAAGACCAGGCTCATAGATCGGTAGCTGGTCGCTATTCCAGGCATTGATTCGGGCAATGGAAATGTCAACAACAACGACCTCAATGTCAGAGCACTTGAGGGCAATCACAGCCATAGTTGGGCCACCGACATAGCCGGCTCCAAGACAGCAAATCTTGACCATTTTTGTTCTGTTCATAGAACACCAAATTAACATTTACTAACTATCAAAACTAAATAAAGGTGAATGTTGATTAAGCATTCAATATACCCTCATTGACTCATGACAATAGCTTTGAGATCACAAACATTAGATCTCAGATCCAGAAGTTGTCTAATGCTAATTAGAGATCAATTAAATTTATAAACTACCTAAAATCTATTTGCTAAAACAGTAAACCGCAACAAAGATCTAGTAACAAGAATTCCGATTATATGTTAACTAATTCGGTATACCATTTGTGTTTCCACAAAATAAGCGAATCTAAAATGGCATACAGCAGATCCAATGCAATACATTAAGTTCAGCATAATCAATAAACAATCACAATTTCCGAACAATTTCGCAGAACTCTTAAAAAACACAAAATATTCACTCCAGAAGCAAATTCAGACACCGAAATGAATACACACATCAATCAACTATCTCAAATTATCACGAATCCAACAGATCTAACAATTCGATATTAGAAGCTACCAGATCTACGTCACTATGAACAAGATAAAAAAACAACCAGAGATCACAAACAGGTCAAGTCTTCCTACAAAAACAAAGAACTAAATGATAAACATTGAAATAATACCTTGATTGAATGAAGAATCCGATCGAAGATTGATCTGTCTTGGCAAAAAAAGGGTGAGACTATTGTTGTTATTATATACTTATTCTGGAGGGAATGAAGAAGGGAAGAGCCTTGAGCTCTCCCTCTTTATATACTCACAGCTCACTACCTCTCTCTTTCAGATCCACTACCAAACGCTGGTCCACCACGTTTATTTTCAAAAACTATCCGTTTTAATGTCATTTGGTATAAATAATCCATATAACAATCTTAAATTAAGTTAATTTCCTAATTTGCGAAAGGAAATCTGTAGTGGCAAGATTTTCAAAATTTTGTTTTGATTTTAACTAAAAGGATATGGTTACCTGTGTGGCGAAGAAGCGCTATTATTTGATAGCTGTTATTATGTTCAAGGTTCAAATTATATGTTCATTATTATTAATTAAATAACGGCTTTAATTATATGTCCAAATTAAGTGAGCTTGAAGTAATTTTTATAATTTTGTATATGGTCAGAAAGTGAACTGAACAGTGGAAAAAAGTAAGTTATAAGGAAAAAAAAAGATACACCTTATACAGCACTGAAATTGTACGATTGAAAAATAATGTCCATTTGAAAATATTTTTAAAATAAAAATTTGTAAAATAGAAAATATTTTTATTTTTTAAAAAAATAAAATTTATTTTTAAGTTAAAATAAAATTTAAATTATTATAAAAAATATATTATAGAATATGAAATAAAAAATTAAAATAGAATTTTTGATTCCCAAAAACCCCAAAAAAGGTTGGGTTTGATAACAACCAAGAACATAATTCTGCTGCTTGAAATAAGAGTGAAAGTGAAGCAACACTGCTGGAGTTCACACCACCGAGACACCAACTCAATAGCCAAAAGTTTTGGAGAAATGAAAACTTGAATAACAAAACTTCAAGTGTGAGCTCTAATTTAATCCATTCAAGTTTTTTGCAAAGTTTGAAATGCTATGCTTTCTTAAGAAAAATAACTTCAACACATATAATAACCGAATTTAAAATCCGAAAAACAAAAATTTCAATGGTAGTTGAAACACGCAATGAGTACGAGACAGCACAACCTCAGTCATCCGCACAACTGGCTTCTTTGCGTTTGCAACTGTGATTGACAACCGGAAGAAGTTTGTCAATATATAACGATTGAAGTTTATAAGGATATAATATTTACAGAAATTGTACGGTCTACAAACTCGACGAGGTATTGCTTACAAGGAAAAACCAAATACTCAGAAATCTGATGATGTCTTAAAAGCCAATACGTTTACATGAATAATGCTATGATTACAAGTGAAGCAACTTACACAAAACAAAACTGTGACAAGCTCTAGGAAAGCTTGAGGGCCATCTCTTGAAGAAGAGCGCGCTTCTGTGATGCAGTGATGATTCGACAGGATTCTGCATTCTCAAGAACATCAGTTATTATAGCGGCTGCATGACCAAGAGGTTCTTCTGATGCTCTCTTTAGCATGAACGCCTACAAAAGTAAAACACGGTGGGTGAAACGGTAAGACATGGAGAACGAGACTAATAATCCAAAGAATTAGTAGAGAAAAGGATAGACAAGGGCTTGTAGTTTCGGTACCTGGCCATGGTGGGATATTTGTAAAGTGCAAGGCTGCTGAAACCAAGGTTCTCCATCAACTTGAACAGGCAATGGAACAAATAGCTGAATCTTTATAGTTTGACCTTGTGCCAATCTGCGAGCTCGAGAAAGTCCTACCTGTTGTCACAAAATAAATTTCTCTAATTAACAAAACTGTAGTCACCACAAGTTTCTGAACTTCTATAAACTTAAAGCTCCAAACATATTTATACATCAATTTGGAAACTCGGATCACAATAATTCCTATGAGATATTCTAGCTAATCACCTGAAGCTTCCCAAGATGCCATGTTCCACTGATGCTAACCACCTCTAAAATCTTGTCATGCATCGACTGAGGATCAAAATTGTCGTAGGTGTCATCTTCATTTTGCCACAAATCAACCCCACCCATGTAACTTCCAACGTTAGCAACCAGCACTCCTTCTGCATCCTGCAATATTAATATCAAAGATACAGTGAATGTAAGACCTTACTTAAGAATAGGCTCTTTTCTGAAAAGAAAAACAAGATTCAAAGGTCCAGGGTTTAAAATTGAAGAGAAAACTGCTTTCGCATTAATAACCTATAGTTTATGATGTAACAATCTCATAAAAATTTAGGATCCAGAAAATGATACCCAGACAAGAATTTTGGTTAAAGATAGATATAGTACCTCCGGAACTTCCACTTCAACGCCATCAACTTCTAGTCTAACTTGCCATGGAAAGTCAGCAAATGTCCTATCCATGATGCTCTTTGCACCCTCTCTAGCATAAAGCACCTTGTTAACAAACTGCAAAATCGCTCAATTATCAGTACGAATTTTGTTGCATGCTGAAAATATTAAATGTTAAACATATATATAACATACATAAGCATCTAATGAAAATGGTACAACCTCAATCTAAAGACAAGTGCTTTCCCCTTATAAACCATATAACAAGTGAATGCCAATCAGAATTATGAAGGAGATGAAACAGCCAAACTTAATTTACAGTAAGACCAAATGTTGAAAGTTGGAGTGTGTCCTAAATGTGCCCTGTAGACCAAATATTCTATTACAAATAAAGCAGGCTCTGAATTCAATTAAAGTTGGAGAAGTATCTTGAAATACCTGACTGTAGAATTTCTCAGGGTTTTCCTCCCGTAAGTTATGAATGTCAAGAGCAACCTTTGCATCACAACCAACTCCTGTTAATATATGAGAAATTCAATCACTAGCAGCACCATATAATAATTAATAGAAAAAGAGAGAAAATACAATACATGCCAAGATAATTGTTCATGATTTTCGGGGTACGAGTAATCTTTGCTTGCAAGTCTTCTATTGTTATCTTCCACCTGTCAAGGATGGTAACCGCAGCATGCTCTATGTGATTCAGAACTGTGGATAAACCTCCCTGTCTCTCTACAGCACCAAGACCACCTCCCCAACCTAGTACTCTGGAAAGATCATTGCCAGTACCAGCTGGAAGAATTGCAACTGGAGGGGGAGATTCATAGTTTTGCTTGTCTATTGCATCAAGAACCCAACCTACAGTACCATCACCACCACAAACAAGGACTCTGAAGTGGGGGACTTTTCTGAACAAAGACAATCCTGCTTCAGGTCCCTGTGCTTTGTTCAACTCACAAACCTGTAAAAAATGCCAGAAGAAAAGCTTCATAGTAAATATATTTGTTATTATTCCAATGAAACCACCGACAGGCTAGGTGCGACGAATTTCTGCACAGGCTTATGGTGACAATCAATTGGATACATGCAGCACATGAATTTCCTTACAGAATCCTCAACAGGATTTTGTAACATATAGCATAACACTTGATGAAGTCCTCAGAGTTGGAGAGGCTAATCAATGATGCACCCTTCTCTCATTTTCTAAATGCGAGACTTCATATATTCCCAAGAACCATCAATTTCTAGCTTTCTGAAATACTGATAAGAATGAATTTGTGGGGTATACTGTCATGGTAACTTCTCAGTTATATGATTAGCTGCTTAATAACCAACGAGGTCTTAAAGTACTACAATTTCTAAAACTTGGCGGAGTCGTAATACAGTCATCCTATGAGAATGATCTAGTAAATGTTGGAAGTATGAGCAAGGTAGCTGGTCTCCCGGCAACTCATAACATTTCAACAACACATCATCTAGCGTAATGCTGGCTTAGAAACTAGGAACTACTTAAATCAGGTTCAGAAAACTTCAACTATATGCTAATCACAATTATGTTAATTACATGCTTTAACCAATTCAGGACATAACATTACGGGATAATTGACAACAGCACACTAAATTATACTAAAGATAGTGTGAATGATGTAAGGACATTTTAAGAAAGTAACATATGCCTTACCTGTACAGGATTCAAAAGCCTATGCAAACGCAATCTCAGATGATTTCCACGCTGGGCACCGCTTTTCTTGTTAATAAAAACCAGTAATGGTCTTGCATCAGGAGGCAAATCAACTAATTCATATTTCATTTTGACGCCAAACATCAAAGCATCAGCTTGGGAGAGTGAATCATCTCTTCTGAGTTTTTCCTTAATATCCTCTTTTCCGTCGCTTTCACTGGTGGGATGCAGGTCAGCTATTCCATTACAATGGCTCAGATTTCCTTGAGAGAGCTTTGGTGTGTGATAACCATCAGCTGCACTCTCTGCAGATGAGTCAAAAGTACCCGTGCTATTAGCTGAATCGGCAGGTTTAGCACCACGTTTAAACTTTTTACTCTGATTTCTAATATGACCACGAACATTAGACGCAATTTCATTGGCACCCTGGGTGATAGAGCTGAAGAACCCAGTTGTACTGGGTCTACGGAGGTCTTTTACATAAAGAGGTGATAGAATAAGCCGTTTAAATGGTCCCAGATCACAAAGGTCACCAGTCTCATTAGCGAAGCTCGCTTGACACTCATCATGCAATAGCCGCTGACACCACATGCAGCACCATATTGGAGAAGCTCCTAGGAATGATGCAGTGAAAGGCTCTTCACAATAACTGCAATATGGAGTCTCTTCTGTCCTATCTGTTATTTCCGCCCACTGGACCGCCCACTGGTGAACTGCATGCTTATAACCAATCATGGACACGCATTTGCAGTCTTTATTAGCATTTGAAGAACATATCAGATGTGCTGCTACTCCACAAACATCACATCTGTGGATGTTGTAATCTGATGAGAGCATCTGCCCAAGAGGTTGGGGTGGTGCAACAGACTCCAAGCAAACACAACATTTCAAACCTTTAGCTCGAGAACCAGGTTCGATAGCCCACTCATGAGCTGCAGCAGGTGTTTTATGCTTCGATTTTGTTTTTTTCTTTGACTTTGCCATTGCTTTCATCAAGGTCAGACTAATGTTTCTCCTCCGATGAAATATTGAGTAGAATAGTGTTAAGATTCCAATAGCAAAAGCAGTAATGCAAGCAACTGTGAAGAGCCAAGAATCTGTGTCCTCAGATGAATAGCTGCTGCAAGCAGGAGGTAGTATATTGTTGTTTTCTCCTAGCTCACCCATTAATATAATATTTGCTTCAACTCTCAAATCCACTCTAAGAAGAGTTGAGACACTGAAAAAAGTAAACCAAAATCCCTAAGGGGAGGTGGAGCACTGAAGGAGCATAATCCCATCTTTTCTTCTTTTGGCTTCACTTGTAATCATGGTTTAAACATAATCGCCAATTAAGCAGCTGATAATCTTATACTGTGTTTAATTTTTCCCAAACTGCTTGCTAGTATAAACTTTCACTTCTTGCCTCAAAAAAGAATAATAGACTTGTCGGAATAGTTGTTACACAAAGAATGATAAGAAATTGACTCCACTTCTTGATAGTTTGTCAAGTGGATAAACCTGTTGGCATGAAACAGGATATAGCTTACTTCTGGAAAAAAGAAAAAAAAAACAAATGAGGCTAAAAGAACAATCTTACTAATCTAGGCTTCTAAAGCAACATAACACCAGTTCACAAACATATCCAAAAAATAAGATTAAAAGAACAATCTTACTTGTCTATGCTTCTAAAGAAGACACAAAACCAGTTCCAATCAGAATAAAATTGTACACCAACACACAGCTACTATAAGGACCATTAACCACTACTGCGTGGAATGCATTTACATAAAACATCTAACACATACAAGCACAGTTGTTAAATATACAGTGAGACTGTTGCTTTCAATATGTAGGGATTGATAGGAATTGAATTACTTGCAAGGGAAAGACAACTCCAACCAAGAGAATAAGGACAAAGAACGCCATCTCCTTCTTTCAAACAAAATGACATACACAGCACATAAGTATCAATGAAATAAGAAAATCCATGAGAAAGGAAAGGACTTAACTAAAGCGAATCAAATCCTCACATATGAAACTAAGGAGAAACAAAATACTATTGTGTAAACTTTATCTAGCGCTCAAATCATCTTCGCTTAAGATCAATTTCATTGGAAAAAGTGATAGCAATATAGTTAACTAAACAATGGTCACAATATAACACAAAATATAGAAACTCAACAAAACTGCCCCTACTTATTTGTTAATATACCATATTCGAATGTTGCATTGGAGGAAGATAACAATCTGAATTAGGTGGCTTACAAGTGCTTGTCATACGTCATAACTCCATAATTTGTTATGTCTCAGAAGCCATGTTCACCTATCTCCCCAATCTCATCTTCTCCTTTTCGGTTTTTTTTTTTTTTTTTCCTTCCAATTCAAACCATTTCATAACACATAAGCACTTAAAGGTCTACTACTACGGACATTGCATCCAAACAAAAGTCATGGCTTCCAAAGGAGTTCTACACAAAACCTTCATTACGTACAGCTCCGTGTCATACTCTATAATGTGAAATTTCAAAACATCGGAAAACAGTAACAAAGATCTTTTAAAAGTGAAGGGACAAAAACAAGAAATGAAAAATCAGTTCCCAGAAAGTAGAGGAAATTTAATGAAAAAAAGAAATTGAAGAAAAAGCTCGAATCTTTGGCGGGAAAGAACAAAACCGATTTCCCCTATTCGATTATTTCGTCAGTCAATCGATCACAACCCAAAAACCAATGAAAAAAATCACAAGAAAAGAGGAATTTCTGTAAAAATCCAAAATGATGTAATCTCTCATATAACGAAAGCAAATGGCAAAAAACCTGATGAATTTGTTCCGAAACCATGCAAAAGAATAACGATCCAACGCCTGCTTCCGGTAATCTACTCAAATTCTTGATTGAAAATTTTTGAGAAAATGATAAAGATTAATAGAAATAGACCGCTCTTCGATTCGGTGACTCACTAATTGCAAGATAGCTTGTATTTCTTTTCCAAAAAAATTAATATAATTAAAATAACATAAATACACTTTTTTAATAAAAGGGGAACGCTCCTTGCTTGCCGACAGACCGCACAAGGTAAACGCGTTTCTCAGGAAATGGAAACGCGTTCCATACTTTGTCCTCTTACTGCAGTTAACCGTAGACTTGTAAAACTAGATAACAAGAAAGAAACTTCTTCTAAACCGTAACACTAAACTGGAGTTTAAATTAACTCTAGAATATCAAAATTTTGCTTCAGTAAATAAAATAAAATTTAAAATTTTTATTATGCTGGTTGATTTTGGATTTGTTTTTAATGACATGATTTGAAAGCGTAGTTTGAAAGAGTTTGCAAACAGAATGGTTAAATTGGAATAAGAATATTTGTCTAGATGAACTCTTTTGCTGTGTGCATTTTCTAGAAATGAATCCAAAAAAGAAAACTGAAGATTTTCTTACTTAGATATTTGGTGGATTCGTTGAGCAGTCGCTTTAAAATATCGTCGAAGAGTTTAGACAAAGATTGATATTATTCCACTTTAATGATTTACTCTAAGTTATGAAAATCATAATATGTGGCATGATATATGGTATGTGCTTCGCCAAGTAACTCTCCATTATTATTATTAGAACTTTGGAGATCGTAGTTTTTCATGATACCGCACTACATTTAATTGCAAAAAAAAAAAAAAAAAAAAAAAAAAATGCGTAGATCAATTTATGTTTATATATAGAACTAGCAATTTTAATATAGGTGAAACTGTGAAAGGCAAAATACATAGATGATGAGTTGGACATTTGAGTTGATACAAATAAAAAATCATGAGGATTTTTAACGACAATCACAAGTTTTCATAAAGATCTTTAAACTTGATCAAAGAAAATATTTGAGCTGAGGTTCTTAATGTCTAACTTATTTTTTTTAAATAACTCAATTTATTCTAACATGCCGCGTAGACAATGGGTACGAACAAATACGTTTGAAGTTAGGTAACCTAGACGTTACTTGTGCCTACTCATCCTCTACATCAACGTGTCTTTTTCTCCGGAACACAATCTACACACGTATGCGATGACAATAATATGCAACAAATTGTTTGTTTTAAATGTTTCATATGGGCTGCTAATAAACACTGATAGCCCGAGGCCCAACTGCTCGTTTCAATTTCGTTAGTACTCCTTTAGGCCCAAAACACTAATCACGTCACTCCATCCAACGGCCAGAAATCCATCTATTACTGTTCCTCCAACCAAAAAAAAAGTAGCCGTTAACTCTAATAACGTCTCTATTATTTTTCTTCTCTCTCACACTCTAAAATCTTTTGCTGCGATCAACCGATCAACTAAAAAAAAAAGAGTAATCAGAATAATTCGAGATTCAATCAGGCAATGTCTACACCGTCAAATACTCCACGTCGCCGACAACCTTCGCTGCCGTCTCCGGTGACCGATTCCGAGAACACCGATCCCAATATTCAGTTCTCTTCACCGCAACAACAATCTTCATCTTTGAAACAACCGAAGACGCCGGTTTCGAAACCGTCCGTGGTTAAATCGAAGATTAAACCTAAATCCATTATTCCTAAATCACCAACGCCGCCAACTCTTCCTGTTGTTGCTGTTGGTGCTCCGCGCCAGAGAAAGTTTATTGTTGCGAAAAAGAAGAATAGAGGGGATGAGTGTAACAAGAGAACGGAAGCGGCTTATGAAGCCCTCCGTCGATCGCAAGATGAGTTTTTCCTAAAACCTAGTGATGATAATCAAGTTTTAAAGACTGGTGAGCGTTTGGATAGTATTGGATTAGAGAAAAATGATGGTTTGATGAAGAAGGAAATAGGGAAAATTGATGACGAGTCAAAGAAAGCGAAGAATTTGGTAAGGGTAGAATCTGTGGAGAACGAAGATAATGGATTGCAGCAACAACAGCAGGAGAAACAGGATGAGTTTGAGAGAAGCACGGAGACAAGGAAATTGAAGAGTTCGGTAATGGAAGAGGCATTGAATTGCTTGCCTGAACCGGGGTCAGGGAGGGTGAAGCATTTGGTGCAGGCGTTTGAGAGCTTGCTTTCGCTGTCATCGAAGGAGCATGAAGAAGGCTTGATGGCTGAGGAAAGCAAGAAAAATGTGTTGAATTGGGCGCTTCCTGGATTGCAGCAGCTGTCTCCTAAGATGGTTGGAGTGGGAACGGCATCTTTTGTTTCTGGGCCAGTTTACTTATCTGCAGAGTTTGTGCCTTCAAGGGATTTCCAAAGGGATTCTCGGTTGTGTTCTTCATTTGATAGCTGTGGTGATAGGTGAGACAAAATTCAAGACAGGTTGGATGTGGTTATTTTGCTTCGACATTTTGAAGTATTAATTTCTGTTTCGTTGATTTTTTGTCATCTTTGTCATGTTTATCATTTGCAGAATGAGCTGGGGGAGTAAGACAACTGGTGGAGGTTGCCGGAGTAAGCGCAATGTGAGTTCACTTGTCGCACCATTAATTAGCCTATGTTGGTTGAATGTTTAATTTGGTAATAATATGTTACTTTCAGAGTACCGATTCCACTAGAAGGAGCTGGGATAAGAAGCTGAAGGTGACCAGCCAGAAGCCCTTCAAGCTAAGGACTGAGGTATTTTCAGTGATTAAGAATCATGCTCTTATGCAATTGTTGTATTACTCACCTCAGTGTTTCTTTCCAATATTTTTTACATGCTTATGATACAAACGAAGCAGCTTTTTCATGCTCTTAAATAGTACATTTCACATATGCCTTTATACTAAGCCAACTCTTCCTTAGCTAGGTAAGTCTTGGCCTCAAATTCAAGCTGATTTGTGATATCGCCTTTCTTGGTGGGAAGCTATGATTGTTCCATCAAGCAAGAAATCATTCCTTTGTCTCCAATATCTCGTTGTATGAATTGTAGACTCCATCAATGTAATCTTCTAGTGACTTCTTAGAAAAATGGAGTCTTCATATCTATATTCTCTGTGACCCTAGTTTCCGGTTTACTAGGCTTACTAGTCAGAGGACTTGGTTGCTTGTATTAGTTTTCTTCAGTTGACTGCAAACTTTCAAAGAACTCTTCTGCTTTTGTTTGGATCTCGGGCTAATTCACCTACTTTTATTCACAGCAAAGAGGAAGAGTCAAGGAAGACCAGTTTCTTAAGAAAGTGCAGGAGATGATAATTGAGGAAGAAAAAAAACGGATTCCCGTAGCACAAGGCCTTCCATGGACAACAGATGAACCAGAGGTGAATCATAAATGTCTCATCCTAATTTATTGAAGCTATGCTCTCCATTCTCTTGTTAACCAGTTGGTCTTTTTTTGTGGGAATGTTCTCATTGTTTGATGAAATAGAAGGTCAAGAAATTTCCTATACTACAAGTACCTGATCCTATCCTGGAATCTATTTAACTTTTGGTTTTGAGCAGTATATGTTTTCATGAAGCTCTTGTCAATGAGTACTTTGATGTTGCTGTCTACAAATGCCAAGTAGATCATGATGGTCCTGTCTTGTCTTAGTTATTTGGATCAGTAACATGTAGGAAGGTTGAGGAGGGAGAAAATATCTAATTCATGTTACAGAGCTTACTTAAGTTTATTTGAAAGAGGTGATAAATACTAGTTAAATGCACACAATACTTTGTTCTTAAGCTTATTTTTCTAGGCATTCAAGATATTATCTTCTCTGTGTTGTAGATGGATGTCTGTGAATACTTAATTGGAGAGGGTTTAAGTACATAAGTGGTGTGTACCCTAAAATGCATATCAAAATTTCGTTCATATGTGATAGTATGCAAATACCAGGTATGCATAGTGAATAAAAATGGCATGAATATCCTCCATATTTTCAAGAAGACAATGGCCAGCTGGTTTCTATTACAGACACTTGTGTACTTAACTACCTTTTGTGATATACAGAAAGCTCTTTCAGTTTATATATTCATAATTATTCATGTTGCTTACTGGTTGCATGGTTCTTGAACTTGTCAATGTGGTCAGTGTTTGGTAAAACCTCATATAAAGGATCCCACAGAGCCACTTGATATCTTTCTTCACAGTGATTGTCGAGCAGTTGAGCGAGCAGATTTTGATCATTATGTAAGTTCGTTATGAGATTCTAGTTCAGAGGCCTTCCAACATTTACTAGTGCCTAATGGAGCTTTATGTAGCTCTTTGAAGAGCGAAGCTTAACATTTATATGAATGTCTCCATAGGTTGCAGAGAGGACCAGCCTTGCTGAACATTTAAAAATGGAAAGAGAGCGACTACAGAAGGTATGCCAAATTTTACTTGGTTACTACAATTCCTGTCAGCAGTTTTTAGATGTATACTTATCTGTATCTTTCTGACAGTTGGAAGAAGAAGAGGAAATTAAGAGACTCAGAAGAGAACTTGTGCCTAAAGCTCAACCAATGCCTTACTTTGACAGGCCTTTTGTCCCAAAGAAGTGAGCTTCTAGATTTTTAAATTTTGTGACTTAGTATTGTAAGATTCCTGCATGTTGTGTTAGTGTTAAACTGATGAACTGACAGAATCTCTTTTGCTTGGGGACAGGTCAACCAGACCGAGGACGGTGCCCAAGGAACCAAGATTCCGCATCCGTCAAAACAAACAGTGTACTTTAACTTTCTCCCACATACATACCATTGTTTATCTTAATTAAAGTAACTCTTCAGTTTGTTATGTTATCAGGCATAATCTTTTTATTTTACATATGCAAATATCAATCTTGAAATTGTTGGCTTGATATAGTATTTAAAGTTTATCCAAAAATTGGTTAATCTTCTAACGCTCAACTATCCACATGCTTTAGTAACGATTTGGTGTTCCCATGAAGAGATGTTCTTATTCAAAATTTGTTCAATCTTGGAATGCTAGGCATCAATTTGAAGGTCAACTGCTAACGGGGCTTAGGCACAAAAAACGTTTTGCTGAGGGATAGTGGTGATTGAAGATGCGAAAGTTCCACAGTAGGAACACAGCACGATTGTTTCTGGGTTGCAGTCAATGTAATTTCGCTACATTCCTAAGGCTTTCTGCCTGAGAATGGATTCTTTCATTTTTCCTGATGTAAAATCCACTGGAGAGTCCGTTCTTCTCTCCATGCAACACTACATAATCTTTCTCTGGCGCGCTAAGAGAAACATTTTCATGTACATGATCTGATTTTGGAATATTCTTATGTAGAGAATCTCAACATGAAATTTCAGCTGCGATATTAGTGAGCATTTCGTCCAACTAGAGTTATTTTGCAGTCGACCAAAAACACTCGTCCGATTTTAATCTGCTCGACAGTTGATTCCATTTCCTTTTGAAACTATGTCAACAATTGAATGCATGGCAAGAGTTCACAAAGCACTTTGACAAGTTTTAATGAATTAGTAACACAACTGGTACAGAGTAAGCTCTGCTCTTCAAATTTCTTTCATCTCATTCTAAGCATCAGTAAAGAACAGAGGAAAAAAATTATGAATACTTGTAACAAATGAAAGATACACCTAAAAGTGCGTTAATCGGAATCGTGCAGATGGTGCAAGGGAGATCTAAAGAACTAAATTTCTACTCAGGGAGAAAACCTCCCATATTGTGTAGTAAGTAGACGGCATCTTTCAAAAACCAATTATTTGACAACCAAAATTCTGGCTGTTGAGACTCAATCAGGCTGCTTTAGCAAGAGAGTATTCAACAATTAAAAAGAACCAAAAAGCTTAATAACGGAGTAAGTAGGTCCTGCGTCTGAACCAGTTGTAATCTGGAAGCTTCTGGATCGATCCCATTGCAGCAATTGCAACATCCTGCAAGACCAAAATACAAGAACTCGACTTCAATATGTGATCAATATAAGAAGCAAAAACAATAACCAATACGATTAAATGACTACTATTAGAAATCATGATCATATGTATAATCTAGATTTCAAATCATCCTCAAGTATATGCCCTAAGGCATTAGTATGAAAGTTCTTAATAAAGAACTTGGGCCAAATGTCCATCAAGGACATGCTCATTTTCATTTGCACACTAATAGTAGAAGTATGATAGCAAGAACAAAGTATTAGTTGGTTGATCAAGGTAAATCCATTACCTGAAACCATCAGACTTTCAAACTTTATCATACTGATTGACTGGAATAGCAGTATAGTCTTTGTTTAAAGTTCTGCAGCACCTACCTGATCAAATATGAACCGATTCGCAACACGCTTGATCGTGCTTGGATCAACTGCATCTATCCTTGCAAAAAGTTCAGCTGCTGGTATTCTGCGACCGTATGTGAGTAGCTGCAATCGAAAAGGAGCTCCAGATGCTCAGAACTGCACAAATTTATGAAGCAGCTAAACATGCAGTTTAAAAACATAACAATGAAATTACCTGACGACCAATATCTTCAGCTACCGGACTAGTCCCATCAATGTGAAGTTGAAGAGAAGATTTTAACTGTACAGAACAAGTTAATGTTAGCATTCCTGCGTCTTATAACTTGAAGACACCTCTTGTGGATAACCCATGAGAAAAATATCATTTTCATTCATGCATCTTGACAATCTAGGACCCTATCTGTTAGAAGAGGTTCAGGATTTCATCTGGATAGAAGGAAAAATAGATATTACATTCAAGGCAGGGCACAAGATATTGCTTTGCTAGTTCTTACTATCTGCTAAAGTAGGGATCTTTCAAGAACAGACAGCAATTGCTGCCGCAATGTTACTTGTAATGACATACCTGATTACGAGCACGGATAACATCAGCCTCTGACACTCGGTATGACAACTTGCTTATCTCATGCATAATTGCCCAGGCTAAATCATCCAAACCATCAGGCTAAGTAGGTACAAGAAAAAACAGAATAATCAGTAGCCTGACCAATATGAGGTAACCAAAAAGATTGCTTGCATGTTCAAAGCATATCCTACTGCATAAATTCAGACAAAACAAGCTTCTAGAAATTACATAAATCAAGTTTTCCAAAGGACCTAACCAATAAAATATAATTTTCTTTTAATACTTTCTTAAGTCTTCCAACACATTTTTAACCTTCTTTTTTCATCAGTTACACCACAAGCAACAAAACCAAAAATCAATGCATAAAAAAATGCATAAGATATTGTACCAACAATATCTAAAAGGATGCTATCCAAGAAACATGCATGGATCACTAGAGAGGAATCTTCAGTTCTTGAAAAATCCTTATTACAAAATAGAGGCATAGACAAGGTCCGTATGCTAACAATTGACAATAAATACACTACATATTCAGCAGTTAATTGACTTAGCATCACACACCTCATGCAGGATTACATGGCTAGTAAATTTAGAGAAACTCATTCTGACAATAGCTACACGCAGCCTATAAAATGTAGTAGACCATATACAACCGCCTAATATGTCTCAGTGGAACAGTTACAAGTAGAGTATTATTGAACAGAAAATATCAACCTTGAATACAAAAACATCATCACAGTATCAAATTTCGTTTGCTTCATAAATCCTTCTCCTGCTTCCTAAGGTGAAAGTGCATTCTAAAGAATTAATATTCACAACTGACACTAAAGGTATACTTGCAGTAGATGTTAGTCATCATGTTGATTTAACAAAAAAGGAATGATGCATCAGTTCATCTAAATTCTAAAAGCAATAACACTTTCTCCTTCAGGAAATATTTCTCAAAAACTATTTTTAACATTAACTGAAGCATATAAACACAAATAAAAGATAAGTATCAGCATATAGAAGGCAAACCTTGGCAACTGCGTGAACGCCAAAAAGGCCTATATCCTTATAGTTTGTATTGAAGGCCATCATGCTTTCTGCTATGTCATTAATAGCAATCCTTTGTACAAGCTCTGATCTGATTGGGATTTGCACAGTGTGCTAATTAGATGTGCGACGATAAGCCGTCAATTATAAAATATACAGATAAGAAACAATGAAAGCTCACCCCATATGCTTCCCGCCTCCAGCATTCTTAGTCCAAGAACCTAGCATAGTCTGCATAACCATCAAAGCTATAGAATCTGGGTCCGTCCAGGATGCTCCACTGAAAGCAACAGCGAGATGTGCAAGTGGCATATCATCATCTATGATGCGAACCTGAGTTTCATAAAATAAAATGTTATGCTGTTAGTAGCGATTGCCTTGCAGCTTTATAATGTTTTGGGGGGGTGGGTGGTTGGGAGGGGGAAGCAAACCTCAGAACCGGTAAAAATGGCAGGTTCCTTAGCAGCCAACTGCGATGCAGTAGTTGGATCAGTTGAGAGCTTTGTGAAGTTCTTCTTGACCAGCTCGACCAAGTCTTCATGCTTCACAGCCCCAGAAGCAGAAATAACCTGGAAAACAATGGTGAATAATAAGATACTCAAGATCTATTATAAAAACCTAAAGTACATGCTAACATAAGGTAATGAATGCTGCTACAATTTTTAAGCAAAGACCACAAACCATCCTAGGAGCTGTGTAGTGGTTCAAGATGTAGTTCTTAAGGTGCTCTTTCGTAATTGTCTTGACGTTCTGAGCAGGCCCCAAAATAGTCCTCCCCAATGGCGAATATTGGAAAGCCGTTGCGTGCAAATGGTCAAATATAACTTCTTCTGTTTGCCCCTCCACCTGAAAGCCAGAAAGTAAATCAGAAGTACACCTGTTCATTTTGGTGTGGTGTGCTTGCGAAACACTTCAATAAACCAAAATATGTTTACCTTGTAATAGCATTAGGATAGGATTTCCAAAACATCTCACTTATTACAGTACGACGTGTTACTTCTTTAAAAGAAATTAATGATTCTACTTTCACCATATAGTAAGTATAAAATAGGTAAAATGATAAAATTTCATCTGGCAACTGATGAATGAAGCATATGTCCTTCATTGGATAACATATATATCATGTTCTGGTATTCATAAGATTAGATATCACTAAAGTTCTTAAGTTATGCTATACAGAAGTGCATTATTCAGCACACCTTGGATACATGCTAGCATGTTATGCATCATTGCTAAAGCAAACATACTCATACTATATGGTGAAAGTAAGATCTTAAAAAGGTGAACTCAAATGCAACCATCACTCAGAGTAAATTATAAGTAAGCAAGCACAATGTCCTCATCAAGATCCGATAATAGCTACTCACCTACAAATTGACAGCACAGAGAAACTAAAGAGGAAAAGTTCCATTGTTCTTTATTGATTATGAAACAGTTTTTGATTGCAAAGCTAAAAGCATTTATCCTAAAGCACCAAAGCATGACATGAAAAGAATCCCAAGAAAAATCTACTTGCAGAAGTCAAGGAGAAATGACTCAACCATCACATACCTCTTCCATTTCCCGAAGGATCACATCCCGTTCCCGCTCGATCCTTGCCTCTTCAAACTTCGAGTTCTGCAAGATATCAGCCAAAATTTCAACCGCCTTGGCAACATCATTCTCCATCACCTTGGCGTAGTAAGTAGTCTGCTCTCTGGAAGTGTACGCATTCAAATGCGCACCCATATCTTCAATCTCCATCTCAAGCTTCTGAACCGATCGCGACTCCGTGCCCTTAAAAATCATATGTTCGAGAAAATGCGCAGTCCCATTAGTCTCATCAGTCTCAAACCTGCTTCCGGCATCAATCCAAACACCAACCGTCGCCGTGCGAACAGCTAGGTTTGATTCAGTAGCAACACGTAAACCCGAAGGCAGCGTTGTGACACGTGTCTCAGGGAAAGCAAGGATCGAAGAGTGATCGACAGTCCTAGGATGCGGTGAAGCGTAGCGGAGGAATCTTGGATCAGGTTCTTCAAGTTGGGAGAGCTTTCGTTTAACTTGATCGGCTAACTGATCGTAGAGAAGATACGGTTTGCTTGGAGCAGAAGCAGGAGGTGGTGCGGTGGTGGTAGATGGAGAGATCGTGACGGCGGTTGAGAACGGACGGATGAGACCGGTGCTCCGGCGGCGTGCTGCAGCCGAGATCAGCCGAGTAATCGCCATTGAAGATCGAGAATTTGATTCTAGGGTTTGGGAATTGGGAAAAAGCGAAAGAGAAGAAGAAGAAGAAGAAGGAAGAGATCGGGAAAATTAGGAGGGTGAAATGGAGTGGATGAGAAAATTACGGATGCGCCGGAGGAGTTAATTATGATTATATTGTTATAAGGGTGTTTTAGGAAATGTACATTGTTAATTAAAATTGTATGTTATTAGTGTTTTTAGGAGACAGGGGGGTATTTGAAAAACAAGAAAAGTGCTATGGAGTGGTGTAGAAGTGAGTTATGCGCACGGGATTGATTATGAAAAGAAATTTTCTTTAAATAAAAATATTTTTATTTTTTAAAAAAATAAATTATTTTTTTTATTTTTAAAAAAAGTAATAAAAATATATTAAAAAAAATTTTATTACGTATAAAAAATGGTGCCAAACGCATCCTATATATAAGAGAAGTTTAGCATTTTATTTCACTTTATTTCAAAATTTTATTATTAATATTTTTATATAAATTTTACATTATAATACATTTATTTAAATTCACATTATAAATTTTTATTATTATTTATTTTATTTTAAATTAAAAAATAAAATTTATATTTTAAATAAATAAAAATATTTTTATTAAAAAAATATTTTAAAAATACAGACAAAATAAATTTGACAAAACTTTTCAAAAATAATTTTTAATATATTTTTCTCAATATATTTTTATAACTAGTTAAAAATTTCTTTAAAATTTTTAAAAATATTAAAAAGTTTTACGTAATAAAATTTTTTAATTTTTATTATTATTTTATTAAAATAAAATATTTTCTATTTTAAAAATACTTTTTCAGCGATACTACCGCTCGTAAAATGGATCCCGACTCGTGAACATTTTAGGGCTTGTTTACATGCTCTACTAAACTCACTTACATCATAAATTATATTATAAAATTAAAATAAATTATTTTTATTAAAAATTTATTTGTTAAAATTTAATTTTAAAACTTAAGTATAATATAAAATATTATAAAATTTTATTTTTATTAAATATTTTTAGTTTTTAATTATTTTTTAAATTTATTTAAAAAAATAAGTTTACGCTAAAGTAAACACGCACTTATTGAATCGAGTTTTGTACGCCTGATAATTACATAGGATTAATTTGTTGGCCTTACTTTGGGGCAGGAGAAATGGGTCCCATAAGCTAGGGGGTAACGGAAAAACTCAACAAACGTCAACGTTGGTACTCAATTTTCTCGCTTCGCTTCGTTTTCTCCGCCGCAAATCATTTATAAACAATCACACTACTCTCCCTCCATTCTCTCTCTCTGTTCTCTGAATCGAGCAAGCACCGCAAGCTTCGATCTTCAATTTCAGATTTGAAATAGATCTCGTGGAGAAAACCTTGAAATTAGCTGGCTGCTTCTGTGCTTGTTTCGTTAGGCAATGGCGTCCACTGGTTCGATCTCTGTTCCTTGCCCCAAATGCTGCACAGCTTCGCGGAATCAACTTCCGAATCCTTCGACGGTTCCTTCTTACTTTGCTCGGTTTCCACAGGTTTGATTTTCTCGCTCTTTTGTTTTTTGTGTTTGTTGTGTCGTTGAGATTAAAAGATGGTTTTACCATTCTGATTTAAAACAATGCGATGTGTATACCAGATTTGTTGGTGATTTTCGGTCTAAAAGCTAATGTATTTGATTAAATCTTTCTAAAGTTACTAATGTTATGCAATATTTACTGAAAGGTTTGAACCTTTTCTTATTATGGAAATGAAAGATCGATTCTTTTTACAGTATATATGTCAATGTTGTAGATCAAGAAGGTTCATGATGACTTTGAATTTCTTTACTATAAGCTTCTAATGTTAAATCTGTTGTTGCCTATATTTTGTTTTCAATTAATTTGAGATCGTAATAGATCAAATTTCTCCCTTTCTCTACTTGTTGTTTTGTAGACTCCTTTTTTTCTGGCATTGAGGTTCTGGGCTATATAGTGAGGTTATGTGACTGCCTTTGCGAATGCCAACAAGCCAAAATCTTTGTGATGAAATATTAAAGTTAGAGATTATTTGCGTAAACAAATCCTATCCTGCTATATGAGACTCTCCGAAGTTACTCCAAACTACGGAACCTGCAATTCTTTTTGCTTAAGTGGATAAAAATGTAGATCATCATTTGAAAACAGTTCTATTTATCATAAGTTTACTCCTACTGCAGTCGTGTCAGTTGGGTTGCTTTAGATAGAGTATAAAGATTGTTTGGTCAAAAATGATTACTTTCCTTGTACCGACCTATTACTAAGCTCGCAGTTGTTTATTTTCAGGGTTCTAATAGGTTTCAATCCCTCCCTCTGAAGGCTAAACTTCAAGAGGTATCTACAAAATTTGTTTTACCGAGTTAGGTTCTATGCTTTTTGGTAAGAATCTTAGACATATGTTCTTATGTGGAACCATTTTTTACTTTCAAGACTGCTGTTGAGAGCTCTACTAACTCAGTCCCACCATCATCAAAGTTGGACAATAAGTCATCTGACGATAAGGATGATAAGACAGTCGACGAATCCGCATTATCAGCTTTCATGGCTGAAGTTTCAGATCTTATTAAGTAAGAATTGCTTCTTTTCCTGAACTTTCGGCTTAGTACTTTTTATGTGAGCATATGTTCTTTCTTGTAGTGTCGATTTCATGTGATGTTACTCAGAAATCTAATCTCTTGTTGCAAGTGTGCTCATCAATTGGCACAGGCATCTGCTATGTCAATCTTTGCTCGGGTGTTATTCAATTTTGGATGCTGTATTCGCAATAGTAGCAGGACCCCAGGAACATTTCAGTTTTGTAGGAATTTAATGATATGCTTTGTAAAAAACTGTGTAGCAAGTAGCAGCTTTGACATGGTACTGAAAGAACTATTTTACCATGTGACGAAGTTTGACCTAAGAACGAATAATTTGTGTACAGTCTTTCTTATGATGAAATTCCTTTGTTGTTGACCATTCTCAGCTATAAACCACATGCGCATCTTCAATATATATGTGATGAGAGCTCAGCATAAATATAGAAATCTTTGCACTTAGGTGCCTAGTATGTGCTGTATGTTTATCTTGATTTAGTTGAGGTGCATCCTCTAGATGGTTTGAGGTGTTAAGACTTAATTACTAAAATAAGTTTGAATAGACATTTACATGACTTTTATTAAGATTTATTACTGAATTGTTGGATCTGAATAATAATCCCCTTTACTTCTGCATTTGAAGGCTTGTGGACTCCAGGGATATAGTGGAGTTACAGCTAAAACAGAATGATTGTGAGCTCATAATTAGGAAAAAGGAAGCTCTTCCGCAGCAGACTTCAAGTGCTCATGTAGTAACGATGCAACCTCCAGCACACGCTTTGTTATCTCCTCCAATTTCGACACCTCAAGCTGCTCCACCTGCATACAGCGTTCCTTCCCCGTCCTCTCCAGCACCAGCAGCATTACCCACCCCTTCTAAGGGAAGCAGTTCCTCACTTCCTCCTCTGAAGTGTCCCATGGCAGGAACATTCTACCGTTGTCCAGCACCTGGAGAGCCACCATTTGTTAAGGCAAGCTATCTTCTTTGATAATTATTGTTTCTTTTACGGAGAAGCAGCAAATACTGCTCTTGCAATGGTACTAGCAAACATGGTTCAGATAGTAGATTGTATTTTAAAAGTTCTCTGATTGACATACAAAGAAGTCTAGGTTGATTACTAGTTGTACCCACAAAATGCGATTTACTTGGACAATTAAATGATTGACTCATTATTCTGAATAGGTTGGGGATAAGGTCCAAAAAGGACAAGTTGTTTGCATCATTGAGGCCATGAAACTGATGAACGAGATTGAGGTAATATAATCCACTTATGCTTAAATTGATGTGTATGTTTGTTGTGTTTTATGGCATTCTTCTTGTTTTCTTTCCACAATTAGGGGGGGCAACTTTATACTCACTTTCTGATTGAAGCAACTTAATAATCGAAACTAGTCAATTGTTAAGATGCTTTGGTTGCTGCAAATTTAGTATCTCCTTTTGCTGATGACTCTTTCTTATGCGGGAATAAAAAGGGAAAAGAACACCAACAACAACTAACCCTTATCCTATAGATGGGATGGTGATATATAGAGTATGAAAGGAGTGTCCTCTTCTTGGCTATCTGATGAGGAAGATGATAAGAAGAGTTAAGCCAAGTAACCATGAGAAAAATATTCTTCTAGTTATAAGAAGTTAGAAACAGAGAAACATTGTCATCGACTTCGCCTATAGTAGTAGAAAGCTGTGACAAAATAATTAGATATTTTTTTTGTTAGATTATTCTTGTTCAGCTTTAACCAAACAGGTGATAGCTTTCCATCTGAAAGAAACTCCATGAGTTGGATTGATATTTGTGAAGTAAACTTGGAGAGACTGGATGTTATTGTTTATGCAGAGGTCAGCCACATGTGGTATGAAATGGACATTTTGTTAGTACGGTGCTAAAAAATAACATTTGGTGTGCTTGTAGCAATTATAATAAACACGATTATCCTGATGAGCCTCTCAATGGTATTCTTGGCAATCTGCCGTCAGCAATGGTGATCATAAGCAATGAATCCCAAGAAAAAGCAGCAACACCTGTGAGCTTGAAATTAAAGAGAGTGGAGGTGGGTACGAATGTCAGAGAAGTTGGGTAAAGGCAAACAGAAGTAAATATAGCATAATTGATCACGTTGTGCCAATGTTTGTAGCCTCAATAAGCAAAGCCTGTCTTTGCTACCCTATCAAAAAGTTGGTGGTTTTAACATTGGTAGAAATATGGGTTTCATCATTTCATATATGTAATACTATAGCCTATTCGGCCCCATGTTCTGGCAAAGTAAATCCCGCCGCAGGCTCACAAATTACTTTCTTCAATTTCTTAACTCATAAATGTTGAGGTCTATGTTCAATCTTAATTCTGTAGGCTGATCATTCTGGAACAGTTGTTGAGATCATTGCGGAGGATGGAAAGCCAGTTAGTGTTGACACGGTATGTTCTATATTGTGACTCATTTATATGATTTTTCTTATCCAGTTACTCTATAGTGATTCTCATTTGCTCTTTTCTTTTATGCAGCCCTTACTTGTAATCCAACCCTGAGATAAGAGCTTTGTGATGTAAGCTAGTTAATCAGTAGTACGCCAATAGCGGAGATGAGTCATCATTGTTCTGTAAGTGGGGGTATTTTTGTTGCTGCCTAAAATAAGTTATTTTCTGAGTGAAGGAGCCAGCTGTTGTAGAAAGCTGATAATAGACGAAATTAAGCTTATGAGAAAGTACTACTCCTCTTGTTTTCAGTGTTTCTCTTCCAGTGTAATCTTCTATGTCCTGGAGGATGTTTTCGCTGTTATACAATTTCAAATACAGAATATTTTGTAAATGAGCTCAGACTTTGTTACTTTAGCATGCCATGTGGTCCTGATGTGTGTTCTGTTCCTCAATTTGCAAATTGGAAAAAACGAACCCTTAAGTATGGTAGGTTTGGATGCATTGTTAAGAAATAAAAATAAAAAGATGAATTAAAAAAATAATAAAAATACGGATAGAAAATAATAATTATTTAATTTTATAATATTTCGATATATAGTAAAAAGGATAATACATTAATTATATTTAGATAGTTTGGTAAATAAATGAGCAACGGAAATAAATTTTTTATAAAAAATTTAAATATTTTTTATTTATATTAATCTAATTTTTATTAATATAATTTTAAACTAATTTGATTAATATAATTCAAATTAACTTTATTAATATAACTTTTAGATTAATTTTTTATTAATGTTTGATACAATTTAACAAAATTAAATAAAATTTTGTATTAAAAATTTTTATCATAGTTTTATTATTTTCTCTACCAACTAAAATCAATTAAATTTAAATAAACATAAAAGTTGTAAATTATAATAATAAAAATTAACACATATTAATTAAAAATATCTAATTAAAATAAATATTACAAAAATAAAAATTTAAAAAATAAAAAGATAAAAGGGAAGCAAATTTATTTTATTTTTTTGTTACCATATGTATCCATCAAATTGATGAGTACATATTTTATCATATTTTATGGTGTGAGGACCAATTCTTTTTCTTTTTTTTAATAAAATAAAAATAAATATAATTAAGATGGTAAAATATTTCATCATCATTATCATTTACCGTAATTCAAACATTGTCTTACGGTTTAATCATGATATAATCAGCAGCCTGCAACTGAACTATATTTGTTGGCTCCCAAGTAAAAATATGTAACTCACCTTTTTGGGAAGAGAAACCGAGTTCCGGTTGAAATAAACATGTTTTTTTTTTTTTGAAACTGCATCTAGAAGTCATGTTATTTGATGATCCAAAATAATTTCAAATTACGTCAATTTTAATTTTGCCCTTTATATAAAGAAGAGGAATGGGCAACAGCTCTTGAGCTTCAGCAAAACTTCCTATATTATGTAGGTATGCATTTATTGCAGTTGTAATTTTTTTTACCGCTAAACAAAATCCTGTTACCTTTGAAGTTGCTTCCAGTCTGGGACAGTTGTAGAGATTCTTGCAGAGGATGGAAAGCCAGTCAGTGTTGACATGGTACGGCTAAGTTGTTGAATCATTTTCACTAATTCATGTAATGTTACTCTTAACTACAAACTCTGAATTTTCCTTCTAATTTTTTGCAGCCCTTACTTGTAATCCAACCCTGACCAAGAGAAGAGAGCTTAACGCTATGTGATATATAAGCTTGGTAGACAGCTTCTCTAACAACAGATAATTTGTCATTGCTCCTCAGCTTGAGGTGTTTCATATCATGACCATTACAAAATGATAAGTTGATCATCGAATGAAGGAGCTAACATTGTGGAAAACTATGCAATGAACAAATGTGTACCTTTGAGAAACAAGTCCAGTTTATTATTAGTATAGGCTTGTCTTTGTAAGTTGTGTCAATGTTGGGCAGTCACTGAACAAGAGGATGTTTGTACTTTCTTCCATGACCCAGATTTTATTACAATATACGTTTTCTGTGATTCACCTGATTGCATGAATACATGATCTTTTATCAATCATTGAGAATGTAATCTTATTTCACCATGCCTGATGATCATCGACAAATAATGTAAATCTTTACATATACATACATGATTATAAACTACAAGATAGGCCTTTCTCATGCAGAATTTTTTAGAAAATTTTTGAACCACTGAACTGAATTCTTTGGGTATCTCTTGAGTTTGTCTTTGTAGTCTATGTAGTACAGGCCGAACCGAGCAGTGTATCCAGCTGCCCACTCCCAGTTATCTAGGAGGGACCAAACAAAGTAGCCCCTAACATCACACCCGTCTTCCCTGAAAATTTTTTCAGATGAAGAAAACATTACCTTTCATATACATAACATTTACTTCAACTCAACTATGTTCTATTTCAAGCTTTGAAGTACCTGATGGCAGCGGATAAGTTGCTCAGATAGTCACGATGGTAGCCAATCCTCTTATCATCCTTAAGAGCATTTGTAATTGAGGTAAACGGGTTGTTTGAATCATCCATACCTGCATGTATATAAAATAATTAAATTTCTGTGTGGCATGAAAAATGTGAAAATAATTTCAAGAGCTTAAGAGTAACTTGTAAGACGAAGATTTTGTTTTACCATTTTCAGTGATGAAAACTGGTGGATTCCCATACTTGTCTTTGACATAGTTCATCACGCTTCTTATTCCACGAGGCACAATGTATATCCAGATTGAAGATGCCTGCATCCCAAAACATGCTCATATTATATAGTATGAAACAAAATTATTTACATTTACATTCAACTGGGTGTCATGGTGGAGCTTATACCCTATCTCCAATTGCTTTCCCGTTCCTGAACGCTGCATATTGACAGGCGAAATTGTTAAACTTATTTCATTTTACGGAAATAAGAAGACCGGACAGAGAATGTAAACATAGCCAAATATTTTAATAAAGACTCACGTAAAGTGATAGCTCCAGAATCAGCTAGTGCATCATGAAGTAGAATGCCGATTATATTGGTCTGATTGTTCTTTGCATAGTATGTAGTGTAGTGATTGATGCCTACGAAATCCAATGAACCCTTAACCAAAGAAGCTTCGGCTTGTGAGAAGTCTGGCAATCTGTTCCCAACTCTACTTCTCATTGAATTTGGGTACTCGCCGAAAAATAAAGGATCCATAAACCTGTCAGACAACCGAAAGAAAACCAGCATCAGTAGTCAGTACTCTTTCCTTTTCACTATTGAACACACGAAGTTCAAATATGTTTTCCATATGTTTGAACTCACAAAAGTCATTATTAAGAAATCTAATGTCGTTCGTTGTTCTTACCATCCCAGCTGAAAATCTTGAGCTCTTTGTGTAGCAGCAATATCTTCAGGAGAGTCTGACATTGGTTCAAACCACATTACATTGAAGGAGATTCCTAACGCCCCATTCTGCGTTGCCTAGAAACCGTAGCAATAGTTTCAAAACATCAGATACGTTAGTCAAGTAATGCTCATGTATTCAGAAGATTGGATATATATGTTGGATTGCTTTCATTGATCACCTTGTACTTTCTCCTGTAGATATCTGCTGTAGCAGCATGAGTTAGAAGAACGTGATGAGCAACTATGTAAGGCTCTACTGCAGAATTTCCTCCTCTGCATAAAAACCGGAGAAGGTTTGAGCAGTGGCCTGGTGCATGGAGTCCAACATCATACCCTTGGATTGCAAATGTATGAGGCTCGTTGAATGTTATCCAATGCTTCACCCTGTCGCCAAACTCCTTGAAGCAGGTTTCTGCATAATTTGCAAAATCATTTCTGCAACAAATGCGTACTTGTTAGAAAATGTTTTCAACTATAAGCTTAAAATTTTAGATTCAACTTCTATATGAATAAGTTGAGAGCTGCACATTATCTGGGGATCAAGCCACCCTTTGTATTTGTCTTCCAAAGCTTGAGGAAGGTCCCAATGGTAAAGGGTCACATACGGTTCGATTCCTGCACGATGTCTTAGAAGTTTATGGCGTTCCTTTGTTTTTTTTTTTTTTCTCTATGTTAGAAAATTAGTATGATTTTTTAAGAAATGAAAACCTTTTGCAAGCAATGCGTTTATCAGTTTATTATAATGGTCTATTCCAGCTTGATTAACTTCCCCGCTCCCATCTGCAAGCATAAAAATATCACATTTCATATTTCATGTCAGTTAATAATTCTTAAAATGATCTTCCAAAAAGGACAAAAAAAAAAAAGAAAAAAAACATTTGTAGCTTTTATAAATTTTAAATTTTTTTATAATATTATAAAACTTTTATAAAAAATATGAAGCGAAAATTTTCAAAAGTATTTTTATGAAAAGTAACTAAATACACATTCTTAGTTTTACTTTAATATTTTTAGATTAGAGATTCATGCTTCTAGCAATGCCCAACACCAATTAAATTTTTATTACTATAAATGGAACCGTGGCCTTTTAGTATAACTTATCGTCCAAAGCAATCTAACTTGCTTCTGCCTGGTAAGAATCTCTATAAAAATATAATATGTTGCAAATCAAAACTTGAAAAAATTTTACTTCTTTCTTACAAGCTTTGATAACTTTGCTGCTCTAACTTAATTCACTAATTAAACAACTAAGTAATCATTTTAAAGCTTCCTGGCTAGCTTTTCACCACCTTTATCATCTCATAAACAGTGAAAACAATATATATTTAATTAAGTGATAGACTCTAGGATTTTGACATTATACATTTTATATATTGATATGCATATTTTATTTATGTTTAAAGGTTTGTTTGGCAAAATTATTTATTTTATTTCATCATTTTATTTTAATTTTTATTTTTTAATAAGTTTCTGAAAATATTTTAAAAATATTTTGCATTAATTTTAATTTTTATTAAGTTTTTAAATTAAAAATTAAACATTTTTAAACAAATGTGTTTAAATAATTTTTTTATAAAATTTTTATATTAAGCACTTCAAAGAACTCCTAAAACAAAAGGTATGAAAATTTTTACTTGGAAAAATGCGAGACCATGCTATAGAGAACCTATAAGCGTCCATGCCCATATCTGCCATGAGCTCCACATCCTCCTGCGCATGAAGAAGAATTCATAAAAAATCGAAAATCTCAGCCAAAAAAAAAAGTTAAATTAATTAATTACCTCATAACGATGGTATTGATCGACAGCAACATCTGCGTTGCTGAAATCAATAACTCTGCCTGCTCAAAAACAAGTGAACCATGAACAAATTTTTTTCTCCTACACAAAAATAGAAGAGAAAACAAATTAAGAAATTCTGTTGTATATATATAAAATTACCAAAGCTGTGTGCAAATTTATCCCATACTGTAGGTCCTCTTCCATCTTCCTTCACCGCTCCTTCATACTGAAATTAAGCAACAAAACAAAATTTTCTTCTAACCACTTCATCAGCACTAAAAAAATTTGTGAAAAATCAACATTACCAAGTACTCAATTCAGAAAAAAAAAACTCTTGCTTCTAACCTCAAGAAAGAAAAGTCTAATTATTTATATATATATCAACCAAAGAGTTTGATTGTAAATGCTAGCTTCAGATATATATTTCTGACTTCATGAGAAAAAAACAAAAAACTGTGGACCAATTTTAACAGGAACCTTCATTGGATTGGCTGACAGAGATAAGGTTTATTATTAAGTGCAATACAGCACAACAAAGTAACAAACGGTTTTGCTCAAAAATTGTTGTTGTTGTTGTTTTTGTTGTGCAGAGCAATAAAACTGCTCCACATTCACGGGCATGCACTTCCAGTTTTTCCTTGAAAAACTAACAAACAGAGAAGCATGAAAAGGAAGTGTCTTGTTTTTCTTCAAAGAAACAAAAAGTATTAAAAGAAAAAGATGAAAGAAAATTTATGTATTATATTGTTCATTCAGCTTCTATTGGAGTGTTTTTGCTGTAATCATCAGTAATGTCTTTCTTTACATATAACTAACAAACAGGAAGGAATTTGCTGGCTTTTAATTCATTTAGCTTATTGATGTACTTGGATATATCATTCTATATAATCTTCTACGGAACTATTTATATATGAAATGGAACAAAATGAATGATATACACGATCTTAACATATCCAGTGTTTCCTTTTAGAAGTTAAGGAATGATTTGATGAAATTTATCAGTATGCAATCTCTAGCTAGCAGCTATAGAATTTTCAATTTCATCAATTAAAAAAAGAAGAAGAAAAAGAAAGCAGCACAACAAAGCAATTCTCGCTTCCTATGACAATAATGTTTATAACAAAATTTTGATTCTCAACCCAAAAAGAAAGAAAAGAGAAGTTCATAACGATCTCACCAAATTACAGAAGACTTGAAAGACAAAGAAGAAGAAGAATGAAAGAGACCACAAAGAGCGTTCTTATAGACCTGGTAAGAAGCAGAAGCAGTTCCGAAAATGAATCCTTTTGGAAAACTCTCCCTGCTTAAATTCCCTGCAGCAGAAGCAGTAGCAGTGCTTTGTGCTAAACAATTCTGAACAATAATCCCACACACTAACAATGTCTCAACCACAACGAAAACCTTCCAACCAATCACCATCTTTCCCCTTCCCCTACTGCATAAAAAAGATGGCAAAAAGTTCTAAAAATTTCTTTTTTCTATTGGTGCGTGCAATGAATTGGAAAATTGAAAAAGGGAACAAGTGATCAAGCTACAATGAATATTGGATTGGATATATAGATGTTCTTGGCGGTTGTGTATAATGATTGGTTGGTTGGTTGGAAATATATATCCCATGGTGTGAAGGCACATATATATCAATACTATCCAATATTAAATTTCCATTAAAACTAGCTAACAGCTAGCTAGAATCAACCTTCTTAATTACTCTCAGCTGATGCTTTCTTTCTTTGTTTCTTTCACACAAAGTACACTCTCTTTCTTTAGATCACTCTTTTTTTCTTGTTTTCAAATAGCTAACATAGAAACATATATAAGGTGGCTTTCATTGAACTTGAAAATTGATGAACTTAGTTGACAAGAGTTCATTTTTACATGGGTTTCCATTTTTTATATATTGTTTTCCTTCTTTCTTCTCTTCTGTTTCACACATGTTTTGTTCCTATTGTTGGCTTTGCATATATTCGAATGAGTTGGTAGAAAAGAGTTCGGCAACTTCATTAAAAGTCTGAGAATCCCCAAAACGAATGTTTTGAACTTGTTTTCTTTGTTAGAAGTTATGCAAATCTACAAATTAGTGAGTATTTCAAACGTCCGTAATTCCACTTTCTTCTGTTAGATTTGGAGTTCCGAACAGTTCATATGTTTTATTTGCACAAGAAACTTATAACTTTACTTCCACATGCAAAACTTCAGTTCGAACTTTTTTATTTGCATATCTTTCAATGTAATTCTATTTTTTAATTTTTTAACTCACTTTTAAATATTATTGAGACACAAATATTAAACTCTATTTTCAACTTATTCTTTAAGAAATTCTATTTTATATTTTTTATTTTCACAAAACTTAGTTACGGATATTTAAAATATGATCTTAGCTATAAGTCCATATTACTATTGTCGAATCGTTAACTGCTTAAATATTTCATGTATTAAATCGTCGATTATATAAATGATATGCTCTCCAAAGCCTTCAATGGGGTTAAAGTTTTTCATTAGCTATACGATAGTTGTACATATTGTACACAGTCTCTTGGTGGATTATTGCTTGCCGTATGCATTAGAGCAGAGGTCTAATTTGGCTCTAAGTTTATAACTAGCATTTTCTTCCTTTCTTTCTTTTTTTCTTAATAGAAAGTATAATAAACAGCGACAAATATTTTTTTGCATAAGTTATGTAAATTTGGAGAAACTCTTAGAGTGCAAGCAATAAGGTGAAAGACTATGAATAGCTTAGCTACCTGATATAGTAACTAATTAGTTGAATTTCCAAAAGAGAGTGCTTGGATAAATGAAGAGGCAACAAATGTTGCCCTTTATCTTGTTTTTCACAAACAAGTTTTGGTTTTTGAATTAACAGATAAGGAATTAAGTAACAATACTGTTTCAGGTTATGATACAACATCAATAACAGCTCATCACTAAATTCGAAAACGACATAAAGATTTTGCTCAAGACATGTAATACTACAAAACGAATTAGATGATTTTTCAGATTTTGTGTCTTTGAAATTGTTCGTCAAACTTTGACAGCAGATGAAGCTTATTAAATGTTCAACAAGAGAGGTTCTTGACTGCCTGGAGCTTTCATATCAGAATTTGGCAATAAGTTGCTTTCTTATTTTTGTGAAGGGAGAGATCCCGGAAGCAATTCTTACTTTTATAATCAAACCTCACACAAGAATTAAACCGCTAATGTCGGCACATCTTGGATGGTTTCTGAAGCGCATTGACGACAAACATGAAAATTCATCAGATTGAACAGATCATATTCATCAGCTGACTCCATAACCAAAACGTACGCGGGAATGTTCACAAGCAAGACTTCTTCATGTGAGGATTCTCAAATACTAGTATAAATCTGCATGCTAACACTACTGCCAATAAGAACCAACAGTTTTAGGAAAGATCGCGGCAAATAAATTGCATTCAAGTATAGTACTAAAATACACAGAGTCTGAACTTGGAAATAACAAAAGCACGCCTTCCAGAATACAAAGAATAAATACAACAAATGCTGTGTTTTATTACCTGAAGGACTTCGCAATGTTTCATGTATAATAATTTACACAAATAACCATAACAAAGTACTAATGCCAGTCGAGTATATCTAACAACCTCAATACATCATTTTCGGAGTTTGCAGCATCGCAGAAATCTATCTCAATCCCAAATACATCAATGACATTGTCCTCACCAGTGGAAGTGAATAGCAGTGACACCCAAGCCCTTATTCCAGTTACAAACGGGTGTTCGGGAGAGATTCTAAGGTAGTCATAGGCAAGAGCTCTAAAAGCACTCCCATCAACATAGTCAAACACAGACTGGTGTACAATATGAGCTACTTTGTTTGTGTCTCTCCGTCCAACAAGCACAGATACAGTAACGGTCTGGCCAATGGTCATGGAGAACCTTGGTTCCACATGCATCACCATCTTGTACTCAGGGCTAGTCAGATGAGTCTTTACTATATCAGGTATATATGAAGGTGGATTTTTTATACCTGTACGGAGAACAGAACCGGGAACAGCCTCAGAGAAGATGAGTTTCTCCTCTGACCAGACATCAATATAAAATTCAAGATCATTAAAGCAGAGTCGTGGCGCAAGGGGTTGTGAGCGATGAGGATTGGAGAAGGTAGCAAATAGCTTGTAGTAGCTCATCTTAGGAGGGGGCCGCTTGCTGATAGAAGGCCATCTTTTGGCACATAAGTATTTCCAAAAGTAATCGTCACTTGCTACATCCCTCCACTGTCGGCAGACCAACATGCAGCAGGCAAGATCAGGACCATCCAGAAGAGGAAAGATAACCTTCAGAACTTCACCACGTGACCAATCCTCGGACATAATTGAATAATGTAACTTCATACAACAAAGACGAAACAAATTGGCAGTTAACTCACAAACAGAAGTTCCTTCCTGCAAACATAAGGATGGCATTTAGAATTGCCGAAAAGATGTAAACAGCAATGCAAATACTATAGTAGGTACTCTTCCATGATCATTTAATCAAAAGACGTGCATAACTGTCCATACAGAAAAAAATTTAGCAAATCACATTTTTCACAGAAGCAAATGTGTAATTTTTTATAAGAGATGACAAACGAAAAAAAAAAAAAAACAGGTAGCAGATATGTACTTGTCTACAAGAGAAGACAATTGGGAAATTTTTTTTTAGAATCTTAATACACATAATACTAGTTCATATATACCATTAACAATTAGTAACAAAGAAACTAGGTCTCAGAAATTTTCTCATCTCCATTTGACCAGATAGATCCCTAGAGGTCAGTGTTAAGCTTACAACAAAGAAGATTGTCAATCCGACAACAAAGAGGAGCAAATAACAGTCATTGATAAGTTTCAATGAACCAGAAGGGCATAACTATGCTTAGTATGGCATACACATCCTTAGCTGATTTTCACTTGTAAATTACTCATACACTCATAACGTAGAACCCCATACAAGCAAGGTGCGTGAAACACAAAGGAAGATCATATTAAAAGAACTTACACACATGCTCTCAATAGTTCATTGGCAACTATCTAAAGATATAAAACGTAATACAGTACCTAATATTTTTTTTGTGACAAAAGTTATCATTTTTCCCTTTTGTTTATGAGATGGGAGTCCACGATAAAAGGTTTAGTTCTAATACAGTTATATGCAAGCTATACTTTGTTCTTTTAAGGTAGAGGCAAGATGGTGTCCGGTGCTCATTCATTTTTTGCCAAGACCAATTGAGAAGAATATCACAACTATAGCCTTTAAATAAGAAAATCAAGAGCTATCATACCTTGACCACTACTAACAAATGCAAAGTAGAATCTAAGGAATGTATCTCATTAAGTAGAGTAGAGCGTGCACAACTGTAATCAAGCTTATGTACAAGAATCGATTGTTTGAACTCGGATCATGTAAAGAATTTGCATGCATTCAGAATAAAGCAACTTTGTCATACAAGTGACCATCACATTTATGGCTATAAACTTACCTAACTCTGAAAAGCCAAAACAAAGCTTACATCATATATTTTGGAGTAATTAAATCCTTCCTACTAGGTAGCACCGTACGAAAAGAACAAAAGAAAAAAAGTGCACAGTACAAAACTATATTCCTCGCACATGATTAGCCAGCTTAAGTGCATCTACTTGAACAGTAGATTGAGCTACAAGCACATACTCCTCAATTGGCGCAAATTCATAAACATAACCGTTTCAGAAACGAGCAACTATGTTAAGAAATCAGCTCTAGGGGGAAAAAAGATCTTTTTTCTAATTTAGAATGGACGTTCCATCCATCTGAAACTAACCAAAATTCTTCGAACTATAACATTATTTTGAACTGAATGGATATCGAGATCAAGCGATAAGACAAGGCATTCAACAATAATAGCTACAAGGAAGAAAAAAAAATCTAATCAATTTAAGTTAGTAAAAGTCAAAACAAACAAATTTACCTGCCAACTTATGAATAGATGATCATCAAATATAAAACATCCTACTAAAATTTGATCAAATCAACACATTTCATCAACAACAACAGAAAATTCAAGTAAAGAATTTCATCAGAGCTCACCAGAAGAAAGATAAAACTCCCAGATTTAGCAATCTTCTGAGCTTGCAGAGATCACTAGATCGCGATCTTCCATCGGTGGGAGTGAAAACCTTCTGGTTCAATCAAAAGCTTTATAAATAGAATACGATTAGAGCAAAAAAAGATGTGATTTTTCTGAGAAATACGATCTGAAATGAATTTGTTGGTTGAGAAAAGACAGCAGACTGGAGACCGTTCTAACAGGTGCAGACTACGGACTCGAAGAGATTATTTATATTATTACGGAAAGCAATTGCGAAGTAAGACCATTTTACTTTCGTGTTGCAAAGCCCATGTGGCCATGACTTCTAAAATAATTGGCTTAATTTGGCCCAGCCCAACTTGACTCTTGATACGTTGATGCTTGTTGGGAGTTGATGATAAAGAACCTAACAAAGAAACAAGTCATTTAGATTGATTGGTTTTGCGAATATTTGCATAAAAATTGCGTCCATTTGTTTAGATTGCAAAATGTTCCAAACATGATTGTCCACCAATTACGATATCAGTTGCGCTACATATTCCGATATACACCTTAACTTGTATGCTATTTATAGACTCTCATAAGAGAACTATTTGATGTTACTTATTTTTTTATTTTAATTTTAATTTTATATTTTTTAATAAAATTTTTTAAATATTTTATAAAATTTTTGAAAATAAGTACAAAAAATTCAATATTATAAAATTTTATTATTATTTATTATGTCGAATAAATATAGCTCATATAAAAAAATTATAAAATATTTTTCGTTTTCAAATTTTCTTTTTTGTAATAAGCATTCTCGAATATCACTCAAAACTTCACCAAAATAATTCACTAAACTAATATATAGTTCGATACAAAACTCATTGCAAAAATCAATAATCGATCGGTAGAAGAGGGATGTCAGGTGAAACACCAATTAGGATTATTTAGGAGACAATAAGTTACAAGTAAAGCTCCTATGATTCATAAATATTATAAAATCGTGAAAGAAAAGCTCTACACAAATTAGGACTCTCATAAGAGACCATAATTTACGGGTACGCTTTCTATGTTTCACAAATATTACAAATCCGTGAAACAAAAGGCACTACTTTTGGTTACCAATCTATAGTTCTTTTGCAACTGAATTTATATCTAAACTCGTGACACGTAGAGGTGCAAAAACAAAAGTGGCCAGACAAAATAAAAGGAGCGTTTGATAGTGTTTATGAAATAAATTTTTTTTAAAATGAAAAATATTTTTATTTTTTTTTAAAAACGAGTTTTATTATTTTTACTTTCAAAAAATAAAAATAAAAATATGCAATAAGAAGATCTCACTTCGTAAAATTTTTCTACACTATCTAAATTTTTAAATAAATTTTTAAATATTTATAAAATATATACTAAAAAACGTGAAATGAATAAAAGTTGAAAAGCTGCTTTTGATAAGCAGTGCCAAACGCAGCCGAACAAATCGAGTTTGATCGGTCCGGTCAACAATTTTTGAATCCGGCCCTACTTATTTGTTTGTCTCAATTTTTCTATTTTTTGTAATAATAAACAAAGCTAAAAAAATTAAAAATTAAAAATAGTATCAGTAATGATGTCATTATAATTGTTGTCTCTATTATTTAAAATTCTTTTCTTTTAGCAAAATTTTTTATTCTAAATTGATCAATCAACTATCAAGGATCTTGACTGATCAACTACCAATGGTTAATATTAACCGATCAATTTGTACGACAATCGAATGGACAGGTCGTGACCCGACTGTTTGGCTGAGCCGCAAGCTCGCCTGTTCAATCGGCACATATTTTCATCTCTAGTGATACGCAGCATAGGACTGCTCTGAGTACAAACACGGGGATGCCAAGTCTTAATAACTCCTGATACTTAAAAGTAGAACATGCATATGCAGGTAGTGATGGTGGGAGTACTAGACTCCTAGTACTACATACAAGGCAAGTAGGATTCAGCTGGCATTCCACATTATAACACATGACATTGCTCCAATCCTCATTCTGATTGCTGCAGCTCTCAACAATCTTCATGCAGACTTCCATGTGTCAGCTTTCTCCTTCTTTTTCATTTCTCCTCCACCACCATGGTGATGGACACACAACAGTGCAGAACATGCTTTTCCTTCCCTTTTCTGGTAACCCATATGCTGCTCCAGCTCCACCATCTTAGTAAGCATTCCTCAAAACATGAGACAGTTATGAACTACATCAGGGTTAAGTTGGCCCTTATACTCGGTAGTTCATAATTTTTCCATAGTTATATTCGACAATGTATACCACATTAGATATGATGTCTTCGTATATGTTTTTGGATCCTCTACAGAAACCTAGTCAAATGAAATTGGCCTATTATGTATCTGCACTCAAATGCCTAACTTATCAAAGATGCAGAGGCAAGGAGTTTACGAAACCACATGAAAGATGTAGAGTAATAAACCAAAATCAGACACATGACCGACTTAAATCATACACATCGTTGTTTCCTTCATCTGGTCTCTCGTTTTTTAAATTCACTGGATATCTTCAAACATCCATTTGGTGTATCTTTACCTTCTCCTCCATTATTAGTTTTTTTTTCTGGTTGCCCTAGCCTCTGAGGTACATTCGTCCTTTCTAAAAGCTATGTGATAGTGTCAGTTCAATAATTTTAACAAACTCCAAAAGTCATTGTTTGTCACCTTTCATACTTAAGCTCCCACACAGAATCACTACATGGTAGTCATTTCAGAACTTGTAGATCCACAAAATCTCTATCAACCACGAGCTTCTCCTTTAGGTCTCCTTCTCAAACGCCATCATTTTGCTTAAGTAGCAGAAGAAGAAGAACTATGAAGGCTTCAAAGAAATTCAGCAACACAGTCAGGAACACCAAAGTTGATGAAGGAGAAGCAGGGCAGCAGAGAGATTGCAGAGAGAGTGGTAGCTCTACAGAAGCTTTTACCTTCAACTGATGGCGCCGTCACAATCAATGAGATCTTTGATGAAGTTGCAAGCTATATACTGCTTCTCAGGTCCAGAATTGATATTCTGAAGCATTTGGTGCAGTTCTACTCAGTTAATCCTCCCAAGGAGAATGATACAGCTTCAATCTAAGATTGCATGGAATAAAGGCAGTGTTTCTTACTTTTACTTTGTTTTTTTTTTAACTTTCACAATTTCATTTACTTTTCTATCCTTTAGATATTTGTTATTTTCTCTTAGTTTATGATTTTTTTGGTTTAATTTTAACTTGTCTGTCTTAAGGAGATAGAATCTGGCTTATCACAGTATTTATTCTCATAACTCCTGACAACTCCATTTTTGTTAGATAGAGAGGTTGGAGTGATATTACAATCAGATGGTCCATTGGATAGATTACAAAATTGGCATGGAATTGTAAGATTTTAGTTGGAGAGTTAATGGTTAATTTCTATCTGGAGTTTTGCTTATTTATTTAATTATTTTTCCCAATATTCGTTTTATCACATTTCATATTCTAATGGCACTGTACATACATATAGCATTGAAAATTCTAACTGCAGCTACAAAATTTGGCCATAGAGAAGTTAAAGAAGCTTTCACATAGACATTATAAATCAACTATATATTTTGTAGAACGATTGCCTAAAGGTTCTTTTGAATCTCATCAGCATTTAATCCTAACTTAGTGATGAAAATATGGAATTTTTAAAATTTTAGAAAATGATTGAATTCCATTACATTTTCAACCGAGAAAGAAAAACCTTTACGATGAAGAGATGTTTGGTAGTACTTTTAGAAAAAAAAGCTTTTTTGAAACGAAAAGTATTTTGAGAATTTTGAAAAAACGAGTTTTACTTTTTTTAACCTAAAAAATAATAACAAAATCTTACGATGTAAATTTTTCTGAACTTTTTAATTAAAAAAAAATTCTCTAGAGCATAAAGAAAAACGTGAAATGAAAAGTTATAATAAAAAAGGAATTGAAAAGCACTCCCAACGCCACCAAATTCTTGCAACACAAGTTAGAAAAGTGGCAGGTACAAAACAAGAAACAAGCTAGATCAATTAAATTGAGACACAAGGAGTGGCAGGCAATAACATTTACTTAGCATATTGATCCAATCAGGTCAAATTCAAGCAAATATACCTAACCAGTTACAACTACAAAAAATACAAATAAGCGATGCTTCATATCTCGATGTAAGGAGCATTTTGAGGAGCATACCTAACTTGGAGTTACACAGCCTTTAAATGAACTACTTAGAAATTCCTCATTGAAATTACAACCTGCAAACATAAAGGCATTAAACAACAGCCCTTTGTAAGAAAACAATCATTAAAAGAGGATCTGAAATAATGCCGTGGGCTTCACCTATAAATACAATCTTGTTCATCTCCTTCACTGGATCTTGCCATTTTCGAGCTACTAAGACCTCATAAAAATCTCCCACAGACTGTGAAGAGTGGAGCTCACCAGAGTCATGAACATATAGAAATCCTCTACATCTCCTTTACATCGATATATCCATGCCATATTCTTATCCCAAAGAATATTGTTAAGCCATGAATGGAACTCGACAAAACATTTGCTAGAAAGAGAATGGTTTTGCGTGGTGTATGATCAAAAAACACTCTAACTGCATGCCAAAAGAAAACAATAAATTCATCAAACAAACAGCTTTGCTTTAAGTGGTGAAGAAAGACATCCTAGTAAGAGTTCACACACATGTTTGAAGTTTAACTGTTTATAGCAGACTGAACAGAATATTGCTAAAGCGCAGTATCTTATCCAGTCAATCGGTTGTTTTCACAGAAGCAGAAGTCCCCGACACTTTTGTCATGACGGATCATGGCAGAGTTGTTTAACTCTCTTCAGTAGTATTTCCACATGAGAAAGGTGTAGACATCACAAACAGATCAATGGTGATTCAACATCTACCCCGGATGGAAAAATTGGGGGTACTGATCCCAACCTTTGTGCCATATGCATGACGATCCAATATTTCATTTAAGTAACCTGACAACAGATGGATCGAGCGATTCTAGCAAGATAATTTTACAAGGATGTCCTTTTCTAAGCCTCTAAGAAGTTGTGTTATCATATTTGAGCCGGTCACTGCTGATCAAGTCAACCCTGTGTAGTAATGACAACTTCCTGTAACGAAAATCACATATGAAACATCAAGACTGCACATTTACTAAAATTGGATAAGTTCTATGCTAGTCTCTTATGAAACTAACAAAAGATTGTCCGACCTCAACTAAAACGCCAGTAACAATCACGGACAAGAAAAATGCTCAACCTAAAAAGGAAACAAACAAGATACAAACACAGATGAGGAGAATGTAACATACTGCAAATGCACTTTGTCGATATGCTTCAGGAAAAGAGGCAGAGTCGAGACACTCATTAAGAATGCAATTTGTAAAAAGGAGAATAAGACTCCACTGAATCCCAGCGAAGGCGAATTTTCATAATTAATTAATGATATCTCGAGTTAAAAATAGTAAATACCCTCGTTAACGGGAGCAGAAACAGGTCGGGTTTTAACGGTACTAGTTGCGAGCTTTTCTTCTGGCATCCGTGCGACATGATCACGCAACTACCCCGGCGAAGACCTTATCATCAACTTAGCCCTGATATAATGATATAGGCGTTGCTCGGCTTCCTGAAGCATCGAGCGTAAGGATTTACTCATCCCACCGTTGAGTTGTCATCCAATCAGCGACACAATCATAAGTCCAGCAGAGTCTAGGGTCTACGAAAACGCCACCATACGAGTAGGACCACCTCCGGAGAGAGGGATTGGACCGCCTATCGTAGGCGAGACGGTGGCGGCTGCCTGGCTGGTAGGATTGTGCCGGTCTTCATTATAGAAAGGAAAACCGGTGGAAGGATGGAAGTGGCGAGGTGGGTTCTTATTGGAGCGGATTGTTAATAAAAATAATATACCCAACCCTTTGTCGTACACCGTAACGGGCGTTTTAAAACTTTTTTAACTCGAGACTCGATAGTTATTAGTTAGTTATGAAAATTCGCGGTCGCTGGGATTCAATGGAATCTCTTTCTCCTTCTACGTCGCGGTCTTCGTCGCCGGAGGCGGCGAGACTGTGGAGACCGGCGGCGCAAAGAAATCTCCGGAACCAGTGGTCTCGTATCCGCGTAGCTGTTGATCGATCTGCTGCCACATCAGCTGAGGGTCTGGCTCACGCCACCGCCCTCGTGAACGCTTACCTTAAGCGCAGGTAAGATTTTGGAAAAGTGAAAGTGTGTTAATGAATTGGAGTATTGATTGGAAATGTTTTGGTGTTTTTCGATTTGTTATTAGATATTCAAGGGAGATGGATTTGGGAGTTTTGAAGGAGATGCCTGGGATTAAGGACTTGGCTTCTCAAGTTTTGGCAAAAGAGCAGGTGATAATGTTTTATATAGTTATTGTAATGTTTTCCTTTTCCGTTTGTTGTCGTCTTTTTTCATTTAAAAGATGCTATTAGTAGCTCTGTGAATGAAATGCGAAGTTGAGTGATTTCTAGGAGAGTGATGTAATAATCTAATGACATATGGAATGCCAGTTGAGTTGTTAAGTAGTGTTTACAATCTAAAGAAGAAATTTGCTGCAAAGTAATCTTCATGATAATCAAATGATCTGCATGTGTGGCCAGGTGAAACTACACATTTGTAGCTTAGGTCTCATGTCAGGTGTTACACGACGATCATGTAGACAAATTCTGATTTTTTTTATTCTTGAGGTGTCTGTTTGTTTGTTTGATTCGTTGAATTTGATCTGTCCTTGTGCTCATACATTTTTTTGGAAATCTATTGCAGGAAAACTGTTGCAGGAAGCTTGTGCAAGCTTACCAGGACATGGTATGCAATCTTAGTGTCTCACATAGTGCTCATTGCTAGTTCGACTTTTTAAAATACAATACTCATAATATGTTGCAGATGGGATTGCCATGCTTCTAACTAGGATGTAACTTGCAGTAGCGTATTGTTGTGTAGGATAAAAATCAACTCAGTCTACTGAAGCTAATTTTATTCATTTCGATTTAAGGACGCCATTGGAGATTTAAAACATTCTCTTTTAATATTTAGGGGTTAGACTACTATAAATAAGTTTTCTATGGTTTTGCAATATAATTTATTAAATTCTTGTGGATATTACTTGAATAGCTTAAGTAATATACTTTTCTCTCTTTTCAGATTAATCTTAATAAATAGCATCTTGAGATTATGTAACCAACAGGAGCCCAAATAAAGTTTCGAGATTTAGAACATTAGATGTGAATTATAGATATTTGCTATAATGTTTGTCGAAACAGGTCAATGTTGTCACTGACTTGGCTAAAGCTGCTATATCATTGCGGTGTTTTGTCAAAGGTTCGGCTAGTGACTTCCTGATACAGTTCTGTGATTATCCCACCTATGAAAACGACTATGGCGATGGTGGTGGGATCCCTGTTTTTTCAGCTTTCCCTATTTCTAGTTTCGGTAAGCACCATTCTGCTTACTTAATATAGTACTTTTAGAGATTATCATGTGCCTTTGTCCATGATGCATGCTATGATGATTTTTAGAGCGTCTAGTTCCTCAAATGTTATTCAGGCATGAATCTATGTTATCCTTCAGAAAAAGTGACTTTTTATTATTTTTTCATTCATGTTAGAATGTGAAGCCAAATCGTCACTTAAACATGAAATGGAGTTCCTACACTTGCAATACATGATAAATCTGATTGGATGTTGACAATTAGTGAAAATAGCTTTTAAGTTTATTCTGGTTTTCTTAATGCAATTTCAACAGTTCCATAAACTATGCAGTATTTACTGATATGCTACTATTGTACTCTTTCCTAGAAAACTTGGCAAAGGAGCTTGTTGAGATGTTTAAGTTAGAGCTTTGTTGGAAGGTATATGGAAGCGGAACTTCTTCTATTCCTTTGAATAACTTTGTTGACATTTTGCAAAGAAATATCTGCTATATACAACTATCCCTACTACTTTCCATTTTTTGTGTAGGCTTAACTTCAAACGATGTCTTTTCTCTTGATGACAAGTTTTAGCTTTCTTATAGTATATGATCTTCCTTACTGGTATTTTAGCTGTACAGCGTCTGATCTTGATAGAGCTACTTTCAACAAATTATGAACAACAATCCTTAGAAGGGTCAATTGATGTACTTGGTTGGTCAGATGAGCTTTATCCTGGAGAATTTGGTGATATGGAAGCTATTGATCTTCTGCGTAGTGATAGTTCTGAGGTACTTCCTCCCAGAATAAAAGGTTGGGAAGTAAGTGGGCCTTTGACTTTGCAACATAGTAGCCATTTGAGCCGTGAGACCCTGGAGGTAAAGTTATATTGATTACTAAATGTCAGTGCTTGTTTAATTGCCTGATCTTATGAGTCAGCAGTGATCTCCTTTCTTTCATGTACCTGTTTATTAGGCACTTTTGCATCCTATATTCTCTTTGTTACTTTTGAGTTGTTGGAAAGTAGAAGTACAGATTAAATATCTTGTTTTCAATCCAGTTGATAAGACTCAAGCTTTCATCAAATGAGAAACATAGAATTTCATGCCTTATATTGTTTTAATTGTAGAGTCATCCTATTGCTTTGGAGAAGTCAAACTCGGATGGGGTAAAGACATCTTTTCTACAATCATAGAAATGAAATCAAGACAATATAATTAGGTTTAGTGTGGAATATGTTTCTTGATGTTTGGACTTAGTCAGTTGCTGATATTGCCTAGGTTGAGCTTTTAGGCTATATTCATCTTGATGTTGTGTCCTTTTTTTCTGCGGCATATCCAAATATATAACTCTCTTATTTCTCTTCACCACATCCATTTGTTTCTCGCCACTTAACCATGACTATATCTTGAGCATATTTACCTTTAGATTTGTGATATCGTCATTTCTTATTCTGCTTTTCCTTGAGTAGTTTGACCAGTTTTACTTCATTTTACAAGGGGCCAAGCTGTAGATGTTAACTATACATCCAACTTTAAGTCTATAGTTTAGACACCATGAATTTTATTCTACAGACATAGAGCCGAAGTGATTTTTCTTTTTCTTCCTAATTGTTAGTATGTTACTTTCTCTTGTGCAGGTAGACTTGACAGCATGGCTTGTGGATGTAAATATTGATAAACATAGGTGAGGGCCAACCTTGATCAATTCTCTTGAACTTCTCTCATCATTCTTTTGCATCTAAATTTTCTATTTTAGTTATCTAATAGTTAGAGGTTACTTCTGGCATGCTCTTAGCTATTGTCCTTCCTAAATTTCCTTCTATCAATTGCAGACTTGAGGAAATATTTGCTTTGGTTGAGGAGGAAATGCGTATCAAACTTTCATGAAGACTTGTTAACAAGTTGTCAATGCAACCTACTTGAAGAAGACTACTCATCATGGGAAGCCCTTTCTGAAGCTAATCGGGAGAGAGAACAATTCACATACAGAGCTTCAATTGTGATTGCACAATTCTTGACATTATGATTCTGAAGATTGTCTTTGTTGTATCTTCTGCTAGTGTACATCCTGTGAGGAAATTGATCTACTTGTGCTATTGCTGTTACTAATGAACATTCGTCTGTCTCTATGCCAAAGTGCAGTTGTTCAAAGGCTTTTTGTTTCATAATTGTTTGTAAGAAACATCTTGTTTTTCTGAGTTTAACAATTTCTTTTTTCTTTTAGAACGCTTTTGTGAATTTATAAAAAGTGAATTTAAATTTAAAAAGTGAGTTTTGTGTTTCTTATTTAGAATTGAAATTTTAGTTTTAAATTTTAAATTTAAAAAGTAGAACTTTAGACGAAAAATTAAAATTTATATTTATATTTAAAAAAATTAAAATTAATAGTAAAATTTTGATTGATAAAAATGAATTTATATTTAAACTTTAAAATAAATAGGCCCTTAGGGATTTCTAAATACGAAATTGTTGAAAGAATATTTGATCGGACATTGGCACATGGTATAAACATACACAGTTGCGATCAGCTATTGTAGAAGAACGATGATAACCATTAACGAAGCTCATCTATTTCATATAATAATCAGCTATTACCTTTCGTTAATATTCTTAAATAATTTCTGAAATTCATATGTATAAGCAGTTAAGCACTCTACCAATTTTATCACCAGCTAACAAATTAACATTCAAACTTGATTAAATTTTAAATAATTTTATTCCGCAATGTTTTTCTAAAAATGCTTTTAATTTCTATTAATCCCCTCCGTATAACAAAAGAAAAAAACTCTTTTCGGAAAAAAGCTAAATAAATAAAATAAAAAAAGAGTTGGAGACACAGCTGGACTGCGTGCTTCTTGCTTCGTCCGTTCTCCTCTTGCTCGCTCGAATTTCCCTCAGCCTCCTGTTATCGTCGCCGATTCTTTCTTATAAAAGCATAACCTAACCGTTCTCCGTGACATGACGGCGGCGGCGACCCGACGCCGTGTCTACCACCACCAGTCTCTCCTTCCCAAGTCTCTACTTTCTCGCTCAATTTCTACTTCCCGCGCTTTCTTTCAAGAACCCCACTTCCCTCCCTCCAAACCCTTCCACCGGTTCTCCTTTCTACAATGAAAACTGGCGCAATCCTTCCCCACCCACAGCCTCCGCCGTCTCGCCTACGACCGTCGGTCTAATCCCAATCTCTGGCGGTGGTCCTACTCGTATGGTTGCGTTTTCTCAGACGCTAGACTCTACTGGACTTATGAATGTGTTCGCTGATTGGGTGACAACTCAAAGGTGGGATGAGATCAAGCAGTTGTTTGAGTACTGGATCCGTACGCTCGATGCTTCAGGAAAGCCGAACAAGCCCGATATCAATCTCTTCAATCATTATCTCAGGGCTAATTTGATGATGGGGTCTTCGGCGGGGGAGTTGCTTGATCTTGTCTCACAGATGCCAGATTATGGGATTGAGCCGAATACAGCTTCCTATAATTTGGTGCTTAAGGCAATGAACCAGTCCAGAGAGAGTGAGGTTGCTGAGAAGCTTCTTGATCAGTGGGACTTGTGTTCAACTCATTCTACTGTTTTTGCAGACGTTGATATTGTTTACTATCACTATGACTGATGCCTGACGTGGTGTATTCGTTGCTTTGTAGTTTTTTCTATTCTTATTATCTGCTATACAAATGAAGAAGCATCTCATTAAATTTTTTAAGTTGATTAAAAGACATTTGTTTATCTATTTGGGAAGTAACCGTGGATAAGCATCTAAGTACATGGTATGCAGTTGCACCTTTTGTCGTAATTGTTATGTGATGAACAAACCCTAGTGGCATTCTTACAGTTTAGGAAATTGTTGCTCAGTGAGCATGCTCCTTTAAGGAAAAAAAAGTATTAATGGGGCTTATTATCAGACTGAACTATCCCATAACTCACTGATGAATGCTACCATTGTGGTTTAAGTGAATGACAGATTTTTGGATGGTTGGTAATTATTGATTTGTGCATTTCCTTTTTATGAAAGTTTTATTGATCTACATCAGGATGCTGCAGACAGGAACTTTGCCAGATGATGAGTCATATAACATGGTCATTGGCCTTCTAATACTGATGGATAAGGTTGATTCTGCCTTGAAGTATTTGGATTTGACCCTTAAATCTGGTTTCATGGTATCGTTAAGTGTCTTTACGGATTGTGTGAAGGGCTGTGTAAATGCAGGGAGGCTGGACACGTTGGCGTCCATTATAGAAAAATGCAAGGTACTTTTTAATCAAGTTAAATGGTCTTGCAATACCCAAGGACGTATTTCGCCAAATTTCTAGCACCTTTGATGGATCTACACCATATAATGCCTCTAACTAGGTTAGGATTAAGAGTCTGTTGGCTTTAATTCTAGGTTCAGTTTTAGTTCTACTTTTTTGTGGTTGTTGATGGAGTTGTCAAATTTGATGCTGCAGACATCTGATCAGAACAAAACCTTGTGTCCTCCCTGGAACATTTGCAACTTCATTGCAGATGTTGCTCTGCAAATGGATCATTGCAAGCTAGCTTTCTTTTCTTTGGAATTGCTCGCTCGTTGGATTGCTCGTGGTGAAAATGCTAGGCCACCAGTTCTTCTCTCTGTGGATGAAGGGATGACTGTCTCTGCTTTTGGAACTGCTGGGAGGACCTATAATTCTGCCCTTTTGGATGCAGCCTGGTCAATTTTGAGGCGTTCACTGCGGCAGAAAAGGGCCCCAAAGCCAGAAACTTTCCTTGCTAAGATATATGCCCATGCATCATTGGGAAATCTTCAGCGTGCTTTTAGTACCCTCAGTGAATTTTAAACAGCATATGATCATTCTGGGGAAGTTGACCAAGAGCTACTTTCCCCATTCACTTCCTTATATCCACTTGTGGTTGCTTGCTGTAAGAATGGTTTCTCGACATTGGATTCGGTATGCTCTCAGCATCTTTACTACTAGTGCAACGACCATTAGATGTTTATTACTTTGTTTTACCGATTCACTTGGTTTAGAACTTTGGGACTATAGGATATTGGTTCACATTCTCAAATTAAGTGATGAATGTCGAATGAATTTTTTGTTAACAACATATCACTAATGTTCCTTATATTATGGTGAGCTTCAGGTTTATGTTCAGCTAGAGAATTTGAGCCGTGCAGATGCTCCTTATAAGTCTGTTGCTGCTCTCAACTGTGTCATATTAGGTTGTGCGAACATTTGGGATATCGACCGCACATATGAGACCTTCGAGGTGATTAGTAAAAATATTGGCATGACACCTGATATTCATTCCTACAATGCCTTGATTTTCGCATTTGGGAAGTTAAGGAAAGTAAGTTGCTTCATTGTAATTGTTTTCTTTTCCTTGAATATGAGTTTATTGAAAGATTTATGTTTCAAACTACTCAACACGTATGAGTTCATTTGCTGTAGACTTCTGAAGCTTCAAAAGTATTTGAGCATCTAACAAGCTTAGGTGTTAAACCAAATGGTACAACATATTCACTGCTCGTGGATGCTCATCTCGTAAATCATGACGCAAAGTCTGCCCTTGCTGTAATTAATGAGATGGTATAGCTTATTTGTCTGAACTACTGTAGCCTGGAACTCTTCCCAGACCTTATCATTTGTGAGCTAACTCCTTTCTAGCTTGCTCACTGCTCAGATGAATGCTGGCTTTACACCTTCCAAAGCGACTCTGAAGAAGGTACGAAGAAGCTGCTCTCGCAAGTCAGATTTTGATAATGATGATCGAGTAGAAAATTTGGTTCAACAGTTCAAGTACAGAATGGGTGGTGAAGGGCGTAGGGAGATGCTCTATAACCTAGAGTACAGTGCTGACTATTAGTAAAAGGTGATCCAAAATACTTGGATAATCAACTGGTAACTGTTTGTACTCCACTTGGGTATATCATCTCAATTCTATCAGCTGCCACTTACATTCCTTGCTGAGAAGGCAGTCCGTCTTACTGTAAATTAATTGTCTATATTCAATTTTTGGTATAGTTCTGGAAGAAGAAAATGGAAAGAATAATGTAGTTCTCTTTCTCAAGTTAGTTGCTCACACTTATGGCTGTTTTGTACCCACGAAGTCCTCTAGACTTGCCGAACATTGTGAGACAGATTTGAAGGAATAAATTGTATTTTACTTATTCCCATTCAATCTGACATGAGGAGATGGATCGTCTTTGTTTCTGAATGTTTTTGGTTGATAGGCTGCCAAAATCAAAGTGGTGATGTTTTGTTCATTTTCCTGCCAAATGTTTCTGCTTGTCTGTAACAGGTAAACGCCATATGCCACTCTCTGTAGCAAAGCTGTGCTAACTGGTTGTACATTATGCTTCTCTAAGAGAACACTTGTTACCACATGAGCAACCTAATATAGCTCAGTAGTTTGTGAAGATGACTTCTGCAACTGGCATTTGCCATTGTTTATGGATTTTACCTGATGAATAACAATAGGAAGTTATAAACAGAAGGGGACCTTGTTGCGATCACCATCCAGCTCAGGTGCAGAAATTCTCATCACAACACCGTCGTTTTCTCTAACAACAGAAGCATTTGCGAATTCTACTGTGGCTAGATGCTGCAGGAAGTTTTATTATACTGACATAAACTAGCATAACAATTGGATTTTGCAAATATTCTTATATATATACATACATCAATAAACTGAAAGTAAAATGACTGCCTATGTGATTCTGGCATGTCTCTTCCCTACTCTATAGAGTGCAGGGTTTTATTCTCACCACCTTCTCACTACAAAATTCTATGGTTCTTCATAGTAGCAAGAGCTTTCAACCTAATTAGAGTGTCTGTGTGAATTCTCAATCATAGAGTCATTTTACCAACCGTCCAGACTTGCTCCTCTCCTCCATGTTAATTTGCAGTTGATCTTCAGTTAATGTCAATCTGAATGTCCACTTGACGTCAAGGTTACCATATACTTATTTGGATAACTTCAGTAATCTAGCAAATGGATTTACTAACTACATCACTTGTGTACACATTACAGAATTGAAAACAACTCTGTCTATCAGCTCATGTAATCTAACATGCTGTTGATTGTCACTGCATAACCTAGTATTCTATTATTGATTTTCTTTTTGGATAGACATTCCACCACTGACATTAACAATCATCCTTGAAATAAGTAACCTGTTGGCATTCGTCTCCTTCTTTCCCTAGTAGTCATTTTCTCTCCGTACCTCAAAAGTATGTCCCCAAGATCATCCATTCCAGCCTCCTTCAACTTCCTTCCCACCTCCTCAAACATCATTATCCCCTCCTCATTCGAAAACTCATGCAAAAACTTATTGTAGTCAAATCTGGGAACCTCCACATTACTTGACATTGTTCTCTGAATATATTTTGTGGCAGCCTGCAGGCGTTCTACCTTCACAAGCCCTCCTATGAAAATGCTGTCGAAGTTCACTGCCGAATCCTTTGCCTTCCTCCCTTTCTTGCCTAGGTGGCCCTGTAGTAGCATTACATATGTATGCATAATAGGCTCAACACCACGCCGCACCATCTCTCTAAACACATCCGTTGCCTCACCAGGCCTCTTCAGTTGAATAAGTCCTTTGATCAACCCATGATAAAGACTAATATCCGGCTCGCTAACCCCATGTAAAACTTTATAACCTTCCTTCAACTTCTTCTTCACCAATAGGCCATACACCAATGCTCCTAGCGTCTCATTATCAACCCCAACACCTCTCTTAAGCATTTCAGCAAACACCATACACGCATAATCAACTTTGCGCTCCTTGCAAAACCAAGTGATCACATTTTTGTAAGAATCCATACCCATATCTCCAAATCTCCTAATTCTCATAGATTTGAACACTAAAATAGCATCCTGCACTCTATTATTCTTGAAGAAAGCAACCACAATCTGGTCATATGACTCTGCGTCTGGTTCCATCCCTGCCGCCGCAATCCTGTTCCAAACCTTCGCTGCCGATTCCAACTCCCCAATCCGGCAATAGCCCAAGACCAGAAACCTATAAGTAACCACATCAGGCACAATCGCCGACCCAATCTTCTTCACTAGATTATCAGCGATTCCAACATGCTTTCTTTTAACAAGCATTTCGACAATTGAATTCAAAATGTTGCAATTGTATAATAATGGTTTATGTACAGAAAGCAGAGGAAACAGTTGGAAAAGATGAGTACTATGGTTTGCTTCGGCGAGACCGCGAGCGTAAACAGAGATAGTGTGGAGTGTAATAAGGTGATTTTGGTGTAGAAGGAGTTGATTGAAGGTGGAGAGAAGTAAATCAGTGTTACGTGAATTAGCGTAGACAGACAGGAGCACTGCTGCGGTGGTAGGAGAATGAGAGAAACAGAGTTGTGATTGAGCGAAGAGAGAGAACCGGTTGGGTGGTTTCCATGAAGAAGAAAAGAAGCGTGAGCAGAGCTGAATGAATGATTCGTGAGGGAACGGAGAAGGGAGAGAGAGAGAACGGAGACGGGAGTACAAGCGGTGGTCGTCAACGTGGCGGAGCTGGAATAGTACCGTTGCTAGATGGCGGAGTTGAGATTCATCGATGGCGGTGCCCAAAAAGAATGGCAGGGACCGGCGGCGGAGCTGCTGGTGGTGAAGAGTGGAGAAGGCGGGAATAGTCATGGGCCGTATTTTTTGAGGCCCAGGCCCTGTTATTTAATGCATGAAATTATAGCGGGAAATTAGAGAACATGCAGATGTTCAACAGACACTACCATGGCGAACGGTTCAGATTCTTCAGAAAATTATAACCTCGTGATTTGTAGCAATGATCTGACGGTTCAGGCGGCTTTGTTATGAAAGCCACTACCATTTGTACCTCTTCAGAAATGTTTCTGTTGTAGCGTGTTCAGTGAGACTACTTAATCTGCTGTAGATTGTGATTTGATGCAAAATATCAACGTTTAGGATGGTGTGCGCACGGAGCGGTTTGTTCTAGATTATTAACTTTGTTGTTAATCGTCTCGTTTGTTGTTCATTTTTCTTTCCATACTTTTAAAGACTTAACACACTGTTGCTTTTCTCTATTTGCTACCGGATGTCTCCACTACCGAGCTTATCGAATCGAGGAATCTAGAAAAAAGCAATTTCGCAGCGTGATAAAATTTCTTAGAAATATTTCCATCTCCTGTTTAAATCGAAGAAAATTGAATTTGAGCAACAAGTTTCTGCTTGTTTCGATTCATTTTGAGGTTAGTCTGATGTTATGATTTTGTTGGTTGTTGTGTTATCAGTTGAGATATGCTGTTCATTCCATTTGATAGAGAAGCTTCTTCAATTAATGGAATTGATTGTGCTTTGATTTGCAGACCTTGTGGTGAGCTGGTCGATGCTTTGTTAGTTAAGTTGTTCTTAAAAAATTGCTATCTGATGAAAATTTGAATTTAGTTTTAACAACTGCAGTTTGAGCTGCGAAGCACTATTGATGTCGTTATCTGTTCGATATTGTTTTCTTTTCTTAGTTGTTGGATTTGTCTTTGTCAGGCAGTGATACTGTTAATTTGTAATGATTGTTCGTTTCCTTCCATTTTCTGCTATAGAGTACAAAAATGTCACATTAATCTAGCATCGACGGAATTGGATTTTTACTTGTGAGGTATTGAGGTGAGACATTGTTTCATACAACGGATTCTCTTGATTTGCTTTCAGTTGTAATCATGCTTATTGTAGAGTCAACAGTTCAAAACACGGAAGCAAGGCTTGATGATCACCATATTTTGCTAACCCAAAAAGTTTTACAGACAGAGCAGGAGGGTCAGCAAGTAGAACACTGAAAAGTTCATCAGAGCCCTTCCAGAGATCTATCAGCCTCAGTAAATCAAGCAGACATAAGTCAGTTACTTGCTTTGTTTAATAGCTTGCCAAATGATGATATATCTTCTGTACAAACCACGATGAGTTCACTGAACCGGACTCTTCTAGATCAAATATTTTAGAGTTGCTCGCTAGTGGTTACATGAATTGGGTACTTAGTGTAGTTCTCATGTCATGCATGCTATCACAGGTAATTTGGAGTATGTATGTGATGATGATCTTGCAACTTTGTCCATGGATAGCATGCCACTTTCAGAGATTTGTTTTGTTGATGGAAACGATGGTGGTGTTGACATAGAACTTTCTAGAAGAAACTAATTGTTATGGTGCATGTTCTTCCCCTCAAAGTAAACGTCTAAGTTCACTTAGACAAGAGGTTACAGATGCTTGCAGCAATGACATTTCACTTCACAAAGAGTTTTGCGTCTTGAGTTTCTAGAAACCAGAGATGCCAAATGAATTTTATGCTACTGTTTGTGACTACAATGGGAAACAACCTAAGAGCTTGGATGCTTGTAAACTGGATAGTGCAACTTCTTTTGCATCCATGACTGCTGATGTGGAACCAAGTTTCGGCTTTGCACCTTGTTTAGAGCAATCATATGAACAGAACAACTTCTTAGTAGGTGGTGGTTACCATGAGTCCTGCACTGTAGGAAAGCAATTTCATGAAGGTTCAGAGCTAGAGCAACGTATGAGCAGAGCTGATGGTGTTTGGGCAGGGAAGATGAACACTCAGGCTCCTAGTTGTCTTAATTCTGAAGAAGTAAAGTTCAACAACTTTAACTTAAACCCCGAGCAAGCTGTTGATTCTCAGCAACAGCACATACCTGAATCATGTGCTTATGAAGAATCTCTGCATAGTGCTGGACCACCTGATAAGCAGACAGTCCAAGACTCATGGAATGTGGGCAACCCATGGCGCATGAATGTTCCCTCTTACTCTGACGAGTCAGACAAGCAAACCCGGGACACAAGGACATTCTCATTAGCTACTAGCTGCAAAGTCAAATGCTCATCAAACATGCAAAAGCCTGATGACCATAGTTTAGAAGGAAGTGTTCAATCTGATATAGCTGTCTCTTGCATAACTTCACAGAATATCTCTATAGCTGAAGAACAAGTTAGGGAAATATCCGAAAGAAAAGCTCAGGTTAAGTGCAGGGATGTTTTGGATACAACGTCACACCAAGGACAAGAAGCATCATCTGAGTTTATTTCAACTGAAATCCAGTCAATTGACATAGTTGAACCTTCCAGTACTGGTATGAACGCCTTTGAAAGCATTCCAAAATCATCAACCATCTCGTTCCAAAATTACAATACATTCCAAAGAATGGCAGCTGTTAAGACTGCCACTTCTGGTTCAAAAAGAAGATATAGGAAGAAGTCCAAAGATGCGAATCTTAGTTTTGACGCTTCACATATTAACAGTACCATGGTTCCTGATGCTGTCAATGGACACAAAGCAGATGTTGGTTTTTCTGTAGGCAGCAATCATTCTGGTTCTTGCAATTCATCCATCTCCAGTATGAAAATGTTGAGTTTTTCTTCCAAAGAAAGTGAAGCCAGAAGTGCAGGAACATCTTCACAGTTCGTCAGTGGAAAGAAAAAAAGACCTTCTCGAAATTTGCGCGCATTTTCTAAACAAGAAGAACAATGTTTGAACCACTATCAAGATCTATGCTCCTCAGCTTCTGAAGGAGGACAAATTAGAGGAAAAATTAGGAGCAGGAAGCATGTTGGTGCTAATGTTTCAAAGAATGAAAAGAACATTGTTGCGTTGGGTGGTAGAATTTGTACCAGGCAGCCTGCATTTCTTGGGCAGAAACCATCTTTTACTGGACTACTACAGAATCAATCCTTGTCTTGTTATCAGCTGCTACCTTGGCATCAAGAAATTACTGAAGGTTCAAGATCCCTAAAAGCAATCAGGTGATAAATTGGCTGTTGAATTTTGCTAGTGAAGATGCATAGTCAAGAGTCTCATTATACGGTTGATCCTTGTTTCTACTTTCACGTAGTCATTTCTTTCCTTATTCTCAAATTTGTTTATAGAATGGCAGAACAAGATTGGGCTCAGTCTACTAAGAGGAAAATCGACATGGTCGGTTACTTGTGATCTCCATATTTCTTACTAGAAACAATCATCTTCCTCCATTGTTGTTTCCCCCTCACATGATGGTTGGAAGTTATTTCTTAATGTAGGTGGAAACAGAAGCGCAGATGATGGACGGTTTTCAGGTGCCACGCTCAAAAAGAAGGCTTATTTTGACAACTCAGCTAATGCAGCAGATCTTTTCTCCTCTACCACCTGCACTACTAAAGACAGATGCTGCTTTAATTTCTGAGAACGTGATATATTGGATTTCTCGACTAGAACTAAGGGATGCTTGTGCTTTGCTTGGTTACACAGCAATGGGCGGTGCAGACATGTAACCAATTTTCATCATCATGATTTTTGGTTGTTTGCAATGCCATATTTTCATTTTAAGATTTACAAAAGACATGCACCATGCTCTCCCCTTTGTAATTTCTTACCGACTTCTTGCATGTTTAGCTCTGTCCTTGGCCTTTTCTACTCTTCTTTGTGTTACTTTCAAATAATACTAAGGGAAATGTCTTCTACTTTTTTCTTCTTTGGTAACAACCAGGTTATCGGAAAAGTTTCGGATCTCTTATAATGCAGCAGGTCATTTCTCAAAGGCAATGGGTGATTATGTTGGAAGACAACGGTTGCTTGAAAGAGAATTCTTGAGGTAAGAATAATGTTTCAGCTCTTTTTGCTGATTCTTTGAGCAACTTGTTCCGCCAAGTTGCTTGTATGTAACACTATATTATAATCCTTCACAACTGTCATTACGTTGATTTTGGGCATGTCAGGTTCTCCAAGTGGACATGGTATTACGTGTATGATACTCCACATATGCAGAGATTATTATGTAAAGAAATTGTACTTTGAACACCAAGAATTCTAACCTAAATAATGAATTGCCAATCAGTTTTTTAATTGGACAATCTTAATTTACATTGCAATAGTAGGTCCGAAATTGTTCCCTATGAAGTAACTATCTTGCATTTTTCTTATATAACTGTATGCTTTTAGGTTCATTTCTGCCACTTTTTCTTTGGCAGTCCTGTCCAAAAGTTCATTGTTCATTGGGTTTAAATAGGTGAAAAAAGTAATGTGACCTCTAAATTTAACTGAATTCTAGAACACCGAGTTTCAATGTCAACTTGCTTAGAGAGAATGCACAGAGGAAAGATAAGAACATAAAGGAAAATACTGAAGCATCTAAATAGATATTTGGTAGAAACAATCAAAATGATCTTTGGAGTGAGTAGGTGTAAAACATTAAAAACTAAGTTTTACAGATGGGAATACACCAGGCAGATATCTTTGTAAAAAGAAATATTCATATTGTTAGAAGAAGTGAGTTGCAGAATAGCAGGCAAACGTTTTGAATTTTATATGTTATGGTGAATATGGAGAGTCTTGCATAATTTAACTGGACATTCTTAAAACTTGACACACTTCTGTTGTTGCAGATATGTTTCAAAGCTTTTTATGCCATTAAATCTTGCAGGTACTTTGTGGAGTATAATCAATTAAATTCCGGTCAAGTAGCACTAGTCATTTTCTTAGTCTGGAACCTTTCTTAAAATGAGCTAAACATATTCAATGCTTTGATTATAGATAAGTAGGATACAGAGCTTTCTACTACTTGTTGGATCAGAACTACACAAGATATGGGATGTGTCCGACATAGTTTGGTTTGCTATATGATTAGAAATTATTCATTGCGAAACAATCCTGTGCTTACTTGATGTTTGCAAAAATCTCATTGGCTATTTTTACAGACTTAATGGGAGAACTTCAGTTAGAGATGTAAGACTGGAATGCCAGAAGCTGAGCGGGTTTTGCATAGTTAATCGGTTTGGCAAATTTCATGGCAGAAACCAATCTCGTAGTGTCAAGAATTCACCTCTAGGAGATATATCTAGCGAAATGCTTCCCCAGGTTTCTGCACTTGCTTTGCCAGGGGAAATCCCCAAGGGAGTTCGATACATCTGTCTTTGACGAGCAATTTATCTGGTTTAGCTGCCCCCAGGGGATTCCTAAATCCAGTCATATCTAACTCCACTTGGATCTTTTGGTTTGCTACTACAATCTTCAGTCAACGGTTCATCTCCCTACTTCGGAGGGTATTGTCTAAGCAGAGCTTGAAATGGTTGTCATCATGAAAATCGATACAGTAAGATGAAAACTGCTTATATATGTTTAAGTTTTGAATTTTGTGAAAGAGCTTCCTGTGAAGCAACCATACTAAATGGTTTCCAACTGATGTACGTGGTGGCATATCAAACTGTATATTTTGGCTAGCATAAGGATAAGACTAGTTTAGTTGACTGCGTGTTCCTCTTGCATTCTCCACAAAGCCAATAGTTGTCTCCATGTTTGTGTGGCATGTCCTCAATTGGATTCATCCACTGCTGGAAACTCCTGAACAGTGTCAAAGGGAATAGCATAATATGCTGATGTAGATAGCTCTCTGAATGGATTCTGATATTATCTGACAAAAGATAGCCTACTTTCTTCTGCGAGTTAATACTAACTTATGGCAAGCTGTAATTATGTATACAGCCTTGTAGGATGTTGCAACTTCCAAGTTAAAGATACTTTTTTTTGGAGAAATAGGAATTAACAGCCTTATGTATACCATTTCAGCTGGGTTTTTTGCTCAGCTATATGATAAAAGTGTAACTGATACAGGTTGCGCAAATCTGGTCTGAGAAGATTGCACATTCTATCAATGTGTAGAGTTGGAAATGATCTCTTATCTTCCATGGAAGGCTTAATGCAATTTTCGTGTCATCAATCAGCATGCTGTACATAGTCCCCGGATGATGACCTCTTCATTGAGCGGAAGAAGCCTTGATTGAAATTGAGCAGCAGTGTGGTACATGCTGAGGCAGAAGACAACCTGTACAGAAAATTGACTTCAGTATTTGAGTCTACATATATACCCTGTCTTTTCCCCCAGAAGAAAACAACCTTACAAGTGCTGTATGTAGTAAAAGTGCCATGCATTGGATTTTGACAGTGAAGAAGTTAAAATGATCAACACATACTGGCCATACCTATCTATGAGAGTTAGGGTGTGTAAGCAGGCGTTAAATTGATGAGCTTAATGTTCCTTCGAATACGAACACTCCATAAAAACCGGTCTGAAAAATCCATACAAGACAAAAACTAAAGTTATCACAGAATAGGACTTAATACCAAGTAGCAAAAGGCTGTAGTCGCAATCTTCAAAAGTGAAACCAACAAAAGTATCTGATGTACTTTGTTCTTCATTCATCTGGATATTGTCATCCAACAAAAAGATAACCTCAAAACCAGGCACTGAGAAAAGAAAGAAACACAGTTAAATGTATATCGTCTTTGCTGCACTTGAATGTAACTAATGTAGAGTCAGTAACACATCTGACATTTTAGCTTGCAGTTAAGCATGGAATTCTATTCTTTGTACAACTGTAAACCAGTGATTGATTGATGAGATAGAACGCTAATCATTTAACAACCTTTAACGAACTCATCTAAAGAACAGTCTAGAAGGAATATTTAGCAACTCATATTTCAAAAAGAAGTACTTGACAGCTAGCACTATTCCTCATTGCTATATATTATCCATATCATATGCCAGTATAGACAAAGAAATGCTCCGGTTAGAATAGCACAAACACTAACATCACAAACACGAGAAATACACTGGCTTTGAGGAGTATTTTGAGGAAAGCGACATTATATAACAAACTTAACTGAGTTCGAGACCTACGATGTGCACTGGATCCAAGAAGTATCTTTAAATATATTCTTCCTTTGTAATGAGCAACAGCACGCTTCCTTTTTTATACATGGGAAATGACCTCAGGGTTGTTGAATGGTTTAGTGCTCAAATAGACTTCAAATTTGTACCCAACTGAGTCCAACCTCCTTCTTTATCTCCTCAGTTTCAATTCCTTCCCTAGAACTCTCTGCATGAGTCCAGTTTCCGGCACCAGAATAGGTATTGGACATGAGTACACGAATAGAATTGTCTTCACCTTGTAATTCTGTGATGTGCTTCATGGCAACAGCTGCTAACTCGACAGCTCCATGAAGTTTACAAGTACCTAGAAATACAGTCCATACTGATGCATCAGCCTTAATAGGCATACTATCAATGAAACACTTTGCTCTATTCAACATTCCAGCTCTCCCAAACATGTCCACCATGCATCCATAGTGCTCCATGTCTGGTGCAATTCCATGCTTCGATACCATTTCCTCAAAGAGTTTAATTCCATGATCTACAAGCCCGCAGTGGCTACATGCTGATAAGAGAGATACGAAGGTCACTTTGCTGGGATCTATATTATCTTTTTCCATAGTAGAATACAATTCCAAGGCCTCCTGCCCATATCCATGTTGTGCGTAATTAGTGATCATTGTATTCCAAGGAACAACTTGTTTAACATCAAGCTCATAAAATAACTGTCTACTCTCTCCCAAATGTCCACATCTTGCATACATGTCTAACATTGTGCTGGTAGTGTATTCATGAAAGACACCATGCTTTAAGATACATCCATGGATGCATCTTCCTAGAGTAAGGTCTGCTGAATTGCTGCATGACTTTAAGATGCTGGAAAAAGTAAAACTGTCGGGTAACGATCCCGACATCCTCATGATGTCAAAAAGTTCTACTGCTTTAGAATGCAAGCCTAAATTTGTAATACCCGAAATAATAATGGACCATGACACAGCATCCTTATCTTCCATCTTAGTGAAATAATCTAGTGCTTCTTCAGCTGCTCCGGCCCTTAAAAGGCCATCTAGTAATGTGTTCTTCACATTTGGATGAAACCCAAATCCATGCTTCAATGCGTGAACATAGACAGGCCATTCATGACCTTGACATGAGCTCATCAAAGCAACAAATGTACAAAGATCAACACCTAAATTTTGTCTGTTCATGAAGACAAAAAGCCTCATTGCATCAATAAATTTTCCATTGAGTCCAAAACCAGAGATCATGGAATTATATGTAACCGTGTTTCTTTGCTGCATGTAACGGAAAACTGCAGTACTCTCACCACATTTACCACATTTCATATACATATCTATTAAAGCTGTGTTGACTACCACATCATCACGGTATCTGGATTTCTCAATAATCCCGTGAACCACCTTCCCTGCATTGAGAGACCTCAGGCCAGCAAAAGCATTGACTATACTGGAGAAAGTGCAGTCATTTGGCTTCAAACCTCCCAACCGTAGCTCCCTAAAGTAGCCCAACACAGTACCATAAAGGCCATTTTTTGACAAACTCACAATCACTGCATTATACAAAGCTGTGTCAGCCATCACAAGATTCCTAAAAACCAATTCCAAACTATCCACATCTCCATAACTACCATACATGTCTATGAGCGAAGTACCCACAAAACAATCAGAATCAAACCCAGATTTAAGGATGAACCCATGAAACTGCTTGCCAACCACCCTCTCCAAGTTTGCACATGCGTTGATCAAACTTCCGAAAGTGAAGACCGTAGGTCTAAGACCATGATTGCACATAGCCTCTCGAAAAATACAGACTGCTTCTTCATACAAGTCCATCCTCACATATCCAGTCACCATGGAGTTAAATGCAACCAGGTCGTCAACAAAATAACCCCCATGGAACACCGAAACAGCAGAATCCAAATCACCAAGACCAGAATACATATCAATCAGAGTGGCTTCGACGAACCTATCATTCCCAAAACCATGAACAACGGCCTTACAGTGCACCTGTTTCCCACAACTCCAAGACTCAAGCTTCGAGCAAGCAACAACTGCGCTCGAGAAGACGTACTCATTGGGACAGAAACCGAGCAACTTCAATTCGTTCATGAGATGGAGAGCAGTGACAGGGTTCCCGGAGATGGCGTTGGCGGAGATAAGGGTGGAGAAGGAGATCATGTCTCGGTGAGGCATTTCGTTGAACAGACGATGGGCGTCGAGAAGAGAACGGCATTTGGAATAGAGATTGAGGAAATGGTTGGAGACGGCGGGAAAAGAGGTGCTGGGAAGGAAACCGAGCTTGGTGGAGAGAGCGTAGAGGGAGCGAGCGTAGGGAATGGAAGGTTCGGCAATGGCGGATTTGATTGCAGAGATCAGAGATGCGAGGGAAGTGCTTTTCATGAGCGCGCGGGAAAACAATGTGCCCCACTAGATCGATGCCAAATTTTAAGCATCTGTCTACTATCGTTATCATTAAACTTTTGGAATCTCTTAATAACGAAGCCCGTCTAGCTCAGTCGGTAGAGCGCAAGGCTCTTAACCTTGTGGTCGTGGGTTCGAGCCCCACGGTGGGCGAGCTTGTTTCTTTTTTCTTTTTTTCTATTTTCTCTTTTCATGTCAAAGGTCCATTTGTTGAATGCTCTCTACCTACAATACATGTTTATGATAATCTTTCTTTACTATTATTATTATGAACTACTACACATTCTAGACTACATGTTTGTTTAGTAATTATAGTATATCTCTTTATTTTATTACTGTCCATGTTATGTTAACAAATTCACTGGAGCTTACCAAGAAGATTCGCGTATCTAAGATGTTAAGTCGATGTTTTTTGTAGCATAACAATTTTGTGATTGTTCCTTTTTTCCTAGAAAGATTGAAGTAATTAAAGCAGCCAGAAACGTCTAGTTGTTTTGATCATAGGAAGGACTCGACTACTGTTCACGATACGAACTTATCAGAGTGGGAGTTGTACGAAAAGTAATTGAATCTGTTCATCGATTTTTTTCTGGCAAAAAAAGATTCAGGAAAGAATCATTTATAACTTCATATACATCAACGCTGGTATAGTGATTTGTGGTTATTTAACCAATTAAAACCTAACTTGTTGAATTTGTCATCAATCCGGAAAGGTTCAAGCCAGGTGGTGAGCATGCACACGACGATGTTAAGTTGGCTGACGTCGAGGTTATATACCGTTCGGTGCTGGGTGGAGAATTTGTGCTGGAATGAGCTTAGGTCTAAGAAGTGCCAAGGCCTCTTCTCAGTTCGCGTATCTCCAACCTGTCTGGATATAGAGCAAGGGGGGCAAAATAAGAAACAATCTTTCGAAACTGACATCAAAAGTTTGAGGTCGAAATTGTCCAAGGAATCAATTAGGGAATGAAAATTAATTCTCAGGGTAGAAAAGCAAGACATTACCAGAGTAAAATCGCTCATATATGAAGGCGTCTGTTGACTCTGTTCGACTCAAGTCTCTTATATTAAATTCATGTAAGACACTTTCCTCAAAAGCTGCTCTTGATAGCTAAGAAAGAGGAAACGACGTTTTAGAATAACACAAGCACCGAAAGACTACAATTTTTCAAGTATCAGTTGATGAAGTAAACGCTCAGCAGAAATGGAGCTACTGAATTTTTCATGTAATAATCAGTAAATGAACATATGGATTTTAATACACATAAATTAATAATACAAGTAGAATTTGTTACATGTACATGATCTTGAACTTCAAGATATATTTAAAAGAACTAGTGCAACTTTACAAATCTAATTTCACCCGGTTAAACAATTATAAATACTTCTGTTTATAAAAAATAATGTTGATGGCCGGACACTGTATTTTTCAGATAAATTGTCAAATTTGGCAAATGTAACAAAGTTTGGCATTCTTTTACAATAGCTTCAGAAAGTGACCTGATTTTGAAGGACTGAATTCAAGGCCCATCTACAGTATTTCCCTATGGATCATAGTATATACTTGAAATGTATACCGCATAAGTGACGAGATTCTTCAACTGTATGAAAATGGTACTTTGTAAGTCTGACCAGGCAACGGTGATCTTCCGATTCCATGGAACAGTGAACTAAGCACATTGTATAGACCAAATGAATGACAAAAAAATGCCACCTAGAGGTGTATTTCAGAACACCATGCACAACAACTAGGACTTGCATGGAACCTGAAATTACACCGGCCACAGTGAACTTTTTGCACAAGTGTTCTTTCTCGAGATATTGAGTGTTTTTACTTCAATGTGCATGATTGCAGTACAAGAAAGCTTTTTTACTTTCAGTTACCCCACCATGTAGCCATCGGAGCAATAGGATGCATACAATCTGCCACTTGAGAGCTATTGTCATCCATGGCTGCAGGAACTTCAAGAAAGCATACTTACTAGATGTCCTTTACGGAGTATTCTTGTTCAAATCCAAGATAACAATCAGATACCAGGATCAACTTTGTTTCCTGATGGAGGAGGTAAAAGCAGAGAATTTAGAAAGGCAGAAGTGTGAGGGAAATAAAGACTTTACACAATGGTAAGCATACGTTCTAAGGAAATATCATCACAACCTAAATTTTGGGTCACTTCAAATAAGTCGTGCATGATCCTTTTTTAGTTAATATTGGCTTTTGGTTAAAAACACGTAAAATCATAACAACCTTAAGTTTCTTGTTAGCTGCTAGTAGTAATGTATGGATGCCTAGTCACTCCTTTATTTTGTACATGCAAGCAGCTATTACCACCGATATGGCAATATCGAAACACAAAACTACCTGCCTAAATAGAAATCTTGGTCTAAAAGGCTAAAAGCATGAGTTAGTTTCTTTGCTAAACAGTGAAACTCTACTATTATAGTGAAGACAAAATTAGAAAATAGGAAATAATTTTGCTAATGACAATTTGTGCTCACAATAAATGTTTGACAACAAGCACCAAACAGAGATTGCCATTAAGCATGCAGAACTCATCTGATATTCATCATATGCAACCTTTTAGAATAAGCAGATCAACTGTAAGGCAGCTAGACTATTTTGGGAACTTTCCAAGGAAATTATTGTTGTTGCAATCAGTAGACAGCCCTTAGTTAGAAATATTTTGTCAAATGGTAATAGATTGCAATTGTACCTGCAACTTGATTGGTGTAGCAGGCAGTTCAATGCGAGTGATGAGGCGGTCTGTAAAACTAATTCTTTTAAGAGCATAAAGTTCCGATGTAGATGTGTTTCCCAGGATTATCCACCAAGCTTCATCCTTGACCTGAAAGTCACGGAATCCAAGATCTATGAGCAACCTAATCCTATTACTTGCATGCTAAAACAAGAAATATGAGATCATGGCTACTGTACACAAATAATTGAAAAGATTGCCCGACTTCTGTTAATTAATCCAAGAGCTACGGTGTTGCTTAGAGAGGATTAACCAGGACCCTGTGTTACGCAGTGCTGACCATGTCTGTGCACAAAATGCTTTTATCATGGCGAATAAAATCCAAGCCACTTGAGAACAACAGTAAGATGCTCAATCACTAAACTCCTTTTAGCTGCATATGATACATACCGTTCGGATTCTCATAAATCTTTGCTATACAAACAATGATCATACAAATTCTTAAATCACTAGTTTACAGGATAAAAATACGGTCTGTCTCTACTGATTAAAATAAATAAATAAAAATATTATATAAGCTATTTGTCAGACTGAAGGCAAAACAAATTAGCCTTTCATCTATCCACTCAATAGTGTCATGCTTATATAGTATGCCAAATCCAATAGCATTGTAGTATCTGCTACCTAATGTACTAAGAAACCCTGAGAGAGAATCGGAGTTGCTATTCTTTTCAGGGTAATTTGCAGACTGAAAAATAAGTTTATATTCGAGAAGCCAATAGCAGTTATAAAGTCCACTCCAACTCTAACCTACCATGGAAGCCTACAATTTTCTGCCCATTACATCAACATCCAACAGATTACCTTACCAGATACAATCAAGACAACAGACACATATTCTATGCTATATGCCTCCGGAATTACGAACTCTTACCCATAAAATACGAAGTACTCTAAAAGTCATAGTCTGTTTCTTTTATGAAGGAAATCTAGTATATGGTTATTATAACTAGGTTCTTTGTGCAAAAGATGTGCATGCAAAGGAACTTCTATTGACAAATGTGTTATGTAAATAGTAATAATGATAAATAGAAGAAGAAAACTTTAGTCAAAATACATCTCAATTTTCTTTCCCATGGCCAACCCTTTACTTCTAATGCATGCTGCTATCTGTTCACACCCCTGAAATGTGAGCATTCTTATCCATAGCTAATTAATATATTTATTGCACTCCAAGGAAAGGGAGTTTAAGAGAATTATTAGATCCAAAACTGATGCTGGTTCAGCCACTACATTTCAAGTTTTCACTTTGTGGGACAGAATGTCAGAGTACAAAATAATACACCTATCCCTCTTGGCCCTCTATCGCCATGACTTATCTCAGTCTAATCTAGTCCTGAATATACTCCTAAAAATAACATAGATGAGTATTCTAGATAAAGAATCTTACACTCGATGTGCTCTTACCTTGGCAACAGTTAAAATGTTTCTAACTATATTCTTCTGAGAATAATTGTTCTCGCAATATAGTATAAGACAAAATATACAGTTTACTGTACTTGAACCTTCAAGATTGTTTTTTGTTTAAATTAAACATAGTTTTCACCTTTGGATATCGTGGCGCAAATGCTCTCGATGTCCGCTTAAAATTTGCCTTCTCCAGTTTGATCGTAAGAGCTGGAGATTTTGAACCCTCTTTTTCATAATTTTGAAGCTTCAATTTCACACGCACATGCGGAAAGTTCTGAAGATCCTGCACCCAAAGAACATTGCAACATAAGATAAAGACAACATGTTAAGCCAAAAATGCTTGCTACCTAAGTAAGCCCTTGTAGGACAAATGCAGGCAGTCTACATCAATCATCACTCAAATGCTAAAATCATGTTACTTGGGTGGGTATGGCATTGTAATTACAGCCACTACCCCTGTGACCCCGACAACCATAACACAAAAGAATTCCAGTATGGTATCAAGACATTTTAAACACCTTTACAATGCTATTCAGGAGAACACCATACATAACCAAAAAGGTGGTTCAATAGTTTATGCTACTGGAAAATGAACACAATTAAAGTAAATGACACACCAAGCATAACAAAAGTTTTGGAAGGAAAAAGTTGCAGAACATAGACAACCTAACCTAAGAGAGGAGTTCTTATATAAAGAGATGATATTAGGTACATGAAGTTAAACAAGATATATAGATGAAAAACAACAACATAATAAGTATAATAAAGTTGTTTGAGTAGGCTATCGTATTAGGTGGAAATTCAAGAATTATTAGAAAAAAAGGAAAAAAAGCACTAAGGTTATTACAAACTAAGGATTTAGCGAATAACTAGTATTAGTAACTTAGAAGAATGAAACTATATGTTGAGAGATGTTGTATCTACCGTCTATAAACACATTCTTATACAATGAAATAAATATGACAGTGCAAATTGATGCTAAGACCAAAGGTAAAACTGGCAATTAAATTGATATACTAACATATATAGAAAATAAGAAATCAAGGAGATGGAAACCGTAATATATGCATAACACATGAGCGCACTAACATACAGATACAATAAACATATTTAGCACCAATTGAAAAATACAATTAGCGGTAAGCAGACATTGTACGAGGCATTAAAGTTTATATGTAAATGTTTTGGATCAACTATAAGAGAAATAGAAGTGACGACAAGTTCTTTTTTAGCATCATAAAAGGACCTGATAAATTTCTGAAGCAGAAGAATGGTGTGGAAGCAAAGATTGAAGCTTTTGAGTTGAAAGATCCATCAGCTCTTGCACATTCAAGATGCCCAGCTTCTGAAGCTGATTCAAAAGGTCATCTTTAATGCTCGGTAGCATCCGCAGTGGAGAGTCTCTTTCAAACCATAGGCCCTGAAACCAACAATATATACCAGGTGAGCTAATACAGGAAGAAAATCCTTTATGGATATTGAAATGAGGATTTGAAGTCTGAAAACAGTACATAGAAGAAAAGGATCTTTTATTTTTCCTTATACTGAATCCTTGATTCAGCTTTCTGTGTAAAGCTAATGGAAGGTGGAAACTAATCGAGTAAAAATAATCAATTCCCAAAGTTAATTTTATTATCAAAGTTAAGTACTTAGGAGTTAAGCTTTCTTGTGACTACAAAATCAAAGGAATTGAATCACCAAAAGAGGAGTAATTACTTGTTAATGTGTGAAAGCATTATACTCCTATTACATAGTCAGTAGAAGCCCCACTACAATTAATTGAACTACTCAGCCTAAGCAAGAGGTTATTTCAGTGACATAAACTAGACAGGAACTTACCAGATTCTTAATAATAAAGAACCAAGTACAAAAAGAATCCACAAGGATAATACAATAAGCCATAATTATGCTTAACCAGACTAATAACATATATTAATAGCACAAGCAACTGACCCTCTCAAAGTAAATTCTGAACTCTTATCATATAGGGTGATTACTTTTCTAAAATTAAATGATATTTCTTAAAAGCATATATTATCGTACAGAAGTGGGCATTTTTCATCCCTTCTGTTGCACCACATGTACGTACAGAGCATTATCTAGATGTTATCAGACCCGCATTTATAAGTGGAAGCTAAAACATGGCCTGATACACTAAACCCCTTAATTTTGAGAAATAACATATCCACTTAAATTCTGAAGTCCCTCCCATTATTAGAAAAGCACATTTGAGACAGCATTTCCAAACTTCTAAGATCTTACACAAGAATAAAGAAGATAGTCAAAATACGAAAACTTGCTAATTAAACCCCTGTTACTAGAACAAAGTGCAGCATAACGCATTAAACAAACTGCAGCAAGAACTACCTGCATCATCATCTGAAGAAGGCGCATACAAGTTATTGTGCTTGAGAGCCATCCACTATTAGCACAAATATCAATCATAGCCTGAATGATTCGAATACTTTGGTCCAGAACAGATTTCAAGTCTGTCACATAATCACTAATTGGCAAGTCAATCCTCGAGAAGTGGGCCTAGAATTAAAGTTTGCATTAGATTAACATGGAATTATTTGGAGCTTAATATTAATAAGCATTTTAATAATAGAAACATTGGAGAACGGACATATGTGCCACATACCTGAAAGAGAAGATTTGCTTTCACATGAGGATCATCGAGATGGTTCTGATCAACCATATACGGAACTTTTTCAGATAAAGCACGATTGATGTTATCCTGAATGATAACAATTAGTGATAAGTAGGACAGTGGATAATGAAAAATGTAAGCTGCTTAGAAGATCATGATAGTGATTTTAGCCGGAGTTGGTTATCTATGCATATATCTTATAGAAGCAAAAAATGCCTAAGATGCAACTGCAACGATTAATGACACAGGAGATATGGAATGCACCTCATTATGACGCACAGGAAGCTCATCATATTCTGAAGCACCAGAAAGAATATGCAAGAACACCTAGATGAAAGGAGAAGTTAAGAACACAAGAATTCAAGTGACAGAAATAAATTTCTCCTCCAACCTTTACTTACTTCAAGGGAAGTGTCCGGACCAATATTCGAGCCAAACATAGATACACTCTTGTAACTTAAATAATACTGTGAAGCTATTGAACCCAACATCAAAGGTTCAATATCATTTTCGTTAATTCTTACACATCCACTGTCTTCCAAGTCTTCAAATGTACTTTGAATTACACTGTGAAAAAGGAAAATTGAACAATCTAAATAAGAAAGGGACCAGAGGGTAAAAAACAAAGGAATTAAAGGAAGCTCATATTAACACACCTAGAAGGTAAGAGAACAAAGAAATCTTTAAAGGAAGCTCATATTAACACACCTTGAAAGGTAAAAATTCAAAGTTTCAGATCCAGTATCCTCCAACCCATAGTATGCTGGGTTCACCACCTAATAGTGGAAGCACTATTAGCATGTGTATCTATACTCACAAGAAGAGAGTCTTGATAATCGAAAGTAAAAGACTACTAGGTTAAATTTTCAAGCCCAAAATGTTGGTTTGACATGATGATTTTCCAATTTCCAAGCTTCAAGATTGAAAGACTGAACCATCGAATCTTCCATATATTACTTGAACTACTTACAAGCTAAAAGTTTTCCACATGTCATATTGTCCATCAAACATTCCATGTAGAAACCACCCCCACAAGAAACTGTCTGATAAAGAAAGATTTTATCATGATCTAACATAATTTGATTCATTAAACACTAGGATAATGTGTTCCTTGAATCCACATGTTTCTTTACTGCACACTTGCGCCATGTAACCACAACTAAAAAATGACAGAAACTAGTGAAACTCAGTTTTCAAATATTAAAATCGTGGAGACCAACTTTGACAAATCAGATTCCAGTATGAAACATAGAATCCAAAAGTGACTGCTTCCCATATTTTGGGATTAACTGGCAAATGTTCCTTAACAACAAGCTTAAAAACATTATACTGCTAATAATGACCACAAAAGCAATAATAATGGTTTCTTAAAAGAAATCATAACAGTTAAACTATGGCGGCTTCAAGATCATAAGAAGCTGACCTGCTAACTAAGGAAGTAGAACAAACTTAACGACCAGAAGACATATAAACGTCAAATAGTGCAAGTACAAGTACAACTTGGTTTATTTCCGGTCACAATTTCAATTCTATATCCTTGTTTGCTACAAAGCTAATACGGCATCATAGATAATCCCCAATTTCTATGCTCTACTAAGCCGTCTCATTAACAGTTTTGATAACAATGAGGTCTTCGTTGAATGCTACTTATCAACTACACCAAATTTATTACATGAACTTTGTACATATAACCAATTAGGACTGTCATCATAGTGGAAAATTTGATCTGCTAGGCAACGTCAAGCCATAACTCTTACTAAATCTGAAAGCTACACTGCAAATTTTCTTCTCCTAGTTTAATGTGAAGATAGAGAAGTCAAATACGTCTATTGAAATCTAGATTCAAGAGCTAATAACCTCTTCCTAAAGGTATCCATCTTCATACAAATGCAGTTGACTAGTTCAGTAATCCATTCAAGAATTAATGGTGGAGGATAAAAAAATCCATGCATAAGTAGAAGATCAACAGACTAAGAACCAAAGGGCAGACAAACCAAACTCCTGAAACCTATTTGTTTCAGTCCACCAAACAAGATTAAGATCATATATTCAGTATCTATATATACATTCATAACTAGCTCTTGTTTGCCACTACAGAAGAATTTACCATTAGTCCAAGAAAGGTACTACGATAAAAACCAAGACAACTTAGTCCATTACATAAGCACAAATAGTTCAACTATCAATGAGAGGATCGCTAACAGAACAATTAGTTCTATAAACTTTATCTTATGATCTACTTAGCAAATTGAATGGGCAGCAAGCAATATGATACAAAACTACTGGTTCCATTTGGTATAGCTAAAGCCAATGGCAATAATTAGTTCCTGAAATCATTTTCTTTTTTACATTTTTATCATATCACGAGTCTTAGAAGAAATAGCATCAGTAAATTAAACATGAGAGTAAGCAAGTTTTGGCAATACCAGGCGACGGAACAAGTAAGTCCATGTAAGGTAATGAACAGCATCCTCCTTATGGCATATGGTACCGGAAACGATTTCCGCATTTATATGATCATGCAAATGCTCCCTCAAACTACTTTCCACAGGAAATGGCTCATAAAGGAACTGAAATGGAAAATTGAATTTCATCAAAGCAAATCCAAAAGGATGATTGAGTATTATAAAAGCCGATGCATGTCTACCTTCTTGTAGAAGCTTTTCTTAGGCTCATGGACAAGAATAACAGCTTTTCCATGTTGATCGAATTGGGGACGTCCTGCACGGCCCATCATTTGCAAGATATCCGTAATGGGCATATCAACATATCTCTTTGCTTTCCCATCATAATATTCAGTCCCCTAGAACCATAGCAGTGTGGAAGACATTCAATTCCTTGGAAGTAGAATGAGAACCAATAATCATATGCAAGAACAATGACACTTTCCTACCTTTATGATAACCAAATGTGCAGGAAGGTTCACACCCCAAGCCAGAGTGCTGGTGCATACTAAGATCTGTGGAAATATTCAACATATAACAATAGTGCAGAATGTTAAAAAAATGCAGTAAATGTCAATAGACAGGTACCTGTATCTTGTTATTGGAAAATAGCTCCTCAACCAAAGATCTATCTCTATCATTCAGTCCTGCATGGTGTAATCCAATTCCAAATTGCAGTGTATGCCTCAAGTTATTGTCAGTAACTTGTGAAAGGACCATCTCTAATGCAGAATCAGGCAAATTCAGAAACTGCCTTGGTTGTTCATCAGATGCTGCAAGCTGTCAATCAAACTAAGCACTAGGTTAACTGTGCACAACAGTTTTAAGACAAGAAGACTGAGTCACAGGAGAATGTTATCCTGCATACAACCTGAATGAGATCTAATGCAGTAAGTCTTGTCTGACGGCGAGATGACACAAAAATGAGGACAGGTTTAGAAGGCGAATGAGTGCAAATTGCAGCATACGCAGGCTTGTTCATACTATTCATTCTTGGACAGTAATACTTCCCAGGATAACCCTGATTAAATACGGAAAAATAAAATTGTCAAAGCCAACGGAACACTTGAATAAATTTGAAAACGTGGGTAATTATGATAGAGGAACATGTAAGTGATACCATCTTGTTTAGTTTAACAAACATTGCACAGAAAATCAAATATTTAAGACAGTTTAGCAACACCCAAATTTGGATAAGTCTATAATTCTCTTATCCATTTCCCAGTAGACAATCAGTTCTATTTAATAATACTTAAATTCATCAGAAAACCTTCTTGCCTGGATATGAACTTCTAGGGGTACGGGCCTCACACTTGGTTTGAAATTAAACAAACCAATTTCAGCAACACCTAACCAGTCAGCCAAATCACTGAAAGGGAAAAAGAAAACAAAGAGAAAAAGGAAATGATTATGCTTTTCTATCAAAAGAAAACTATTATGCTTAATTAGAAAGGAAGAAACTAAATAAATACTAAAGATCTCACACAGTTCAAAAGAAATTCAAATGAAGAAACAGGAGCACACAAACTTCACCATGAAAGGAACTTAACTATAACATATCGAGCAAACCAACAGGCAAGCGAAAGCTTCCAACTTTAGCTTATCAGGCAAGCAAAAGTTGGCAATAGCGATAAAGGAAATTATATAAGGCTCGCGATCATAATAAATACAAAATGCAAAAATTTCTTCCTAAGAAATGGAGAAAAGATTAGCATCAATGAGCACACAGCTCATTGACAAAATATTACCATCTTCAACTTGCTATAACCAGAGACCTTACAGCTTTAAATGGTTTTTCAACATCCTAAATAGTTGAAAATTCATGTTGCAAGCACTTTGTAATACAAACAAGAAAATCCTGATGCTACTATTTCTGGTCAAAGTTTTACTTATTTTTGCTCAAATTCCAATAGAAAAGACTACATTATACCTTGACATTCAGTCTAGGAATAAATTTTGATTTCAGATTTTATATGTTGATACAAACACAGTAGGAAGGATTTGTTTATGCAGTTAGTTGCACACAAAATGGCGCACTTACCACAAAGACTCGTATAATACTTCCGCACATTTTATTTGTGGAATAATCTAAATTGAAAGGAGGAAGGAGTGGTATGTGGCCCATGTGGATTATGGGGAAACAGAAGAGAGAGGAAGTACGGCATGGTGAGTTACCGCAGAGAGTAGACACAAGACAGAGACCGAGAGTAGACAGAGACTGAGGGCAATTTTGAATGTTCCCTATAAAGGGGCCTGACTGTATAAGAACCAGTTAACGGGGCCCAATTCCATATATGCAGGTTTGCAGGTACCCTAAGGTGCTAGATTTCACACGTCCAACTTAAGAAGGGTGCACTCTATGCTTAGGTGGACACCAAGGTTTCTCTTGTTGATAACTTGAACTAAAAAGTACTCTTACACACCATCCATCTAAATGAATCATTAGATAAACTGCAGTGAACACCTCATGCATTGGGCAAACCATTAAACATACTCATATTCTTCTCAGTGGCAACAACAAGTGTCCTGCTAGCAGTTTCATTACTGAGATTCTTACGTATAAGGGTTAGGAATAGGACATCAGTAGCATCCACGCGGAGAAGCAATAGAGCAATAACTACAAGCAATGAAATATTAATATGTCCGAACTACAATTAACAAACCGAAAGCTAACAGTTAAATTGTGCACTATGCTATGAAACAGCCATATATAATCATACAAAAGGAATGACAACAATAAATGAGTGATTGTTCTCATCATAAAAGATTCTAACTTCTTCCAATATTCCAAATTCTAGGTACAAATACCATAGTTGAGTAAATACCTTCTAGTCACGACACAGCCTCAAAATCATTAACCATATACCTGAAACAGCTAAATGTTCTCAAAATCTCCTAAAAACCATCCTAAAGCAACAGAGATCACCAGTTACAACGATTTATAAACTATTTTTATAAGGCAACAGCATATTGCTCGACTCTTGCTTCGAGCTAGCTAGCCTTTGCCCATGGCCCTCAAATGTTGTTTTGTATGCCATCATATCACACATATAAAATTGATTCAAGAAAAAGCATATGACTCATTCAAGACCAGAACTGTTTCCTGACTTACTGAAATAAAAAGAGTCGTATGTATTACATTGAAAAGCATATAGCTCAAGCAAGAAAGCTGCAACTGTCTAACTGAATACGACAACAGAAGTAGTCTATAAGCTATGACATGATGCAAGCACTGGATATCAATTTGGCTAAATCAATTTAAAAGAGAACACACTAAAGGCAAATGTACACAGAAATTATATGGATGTTCAAATAAATAAACAAAACAAAAACTAAACGATAGCAACTACAAAAACAATTTATCAAACTTGACACACCGTGCATTTGCTAATGCAGTTGACAGGCCTACAAAGCGAATGGGTTGCTCCGTTTGTGATGATATGTATCTCATCCTTGACACAATAACCTGAAGATAGGTACAACCATCAACAGAAACCAATCAGTAATGACAGAAAAAAGAAGTCCAAATCTAGAACAGAATATATTGTTGAATGAAAGTCATTATCAATAAATTTACCACATCATACAAAACCCTATTCTTTCAAATCATCCATCTTGCCAACGATAGAGGAAATTAAGATCCTTGACATGATACCAAAGAGGTAGAATAGTACCTCAAGAATGGGTCCCCGATCAGCTCCAAGTAAATGTATCTCATCCAATATCATGAGTCCTACCTATAATCGGCTCAGCATTTCAGATGGGTATAAAGAAGAGTTAATTTAATGATCTTAAAAATCATTTATGCAACTTTCAACTATAGATAACAAATTAAATAAGAAAAGAACACATCAAGTGATCTTGACTTTACCTTCATAACATAGCTTCTGCTATGCCAATTGCGGCTGATACCATCCCATTTTTCTGGGGTCGAGATAATGATATCAGCAGACAAAAGTGCCATAAGATCTGGGGTGAAATCTCCAGTCATCTCAACCTAAACGTCAACAAGCACCGCATTTCATACATGTTTTTTTACCTTTCTGTGACCAAAAAATAATTCACAATTGTACCATTTTCTTCCCGATCTGGGTTACTAGGCGCTTTTTCCAGTCATTCATTCTTTCTCGAACAATAGCCTTAAGAGGTGCAATATATACAACCTGCAGAACTATTGTATTCAAGCCAAAAAATGCAGAAAGTAAAGGCTCCATCATTCAAAGCCAAAAGGGTAAAGACCTTCATATCTGGTTGGCTGTTAAATAAGTGCAGCATAGCTAGTTCAGCTGATATGGTTTTTCCACTTCCTGTAGGAGCTCCTAGAAGAACATTGTTATCTGTGTGATACAAGACATGAAATATCTGCATCCAAAAATAATTTAAATAAGACAACAAGAAATCTAGGAAGATATAAACTGAATACACATTGAAGTGTGAAAACTTATACAGGTTTTCGTAGATCTTATTTCCAAGAGACTGATCATTACCTGTGTTTGAATTGGATTGAAGTGTGAAAACTTATACAGGTTTTCGTAGACCTCATTTCCAAGAGAACTCAAAGGAAGAGGTTTCAAGTCTAGAAGCTCCGTGTGTGAAATTTGCATCTAGTAACATATAGAAATTCTGTAACTACAATCTAATAATGAAAAGCATGAACTTAAACATTAGATTTACACCCATCCACACCTCAGGCAAGGTTAGATTATGGAATGAGACAGTGTAGAGGGATTCTGCTTGCAACCAAGAATCAGAAATTGCACGTATATAATATTGTGGTGGGTGTGGTTCGAAAATTGGTATTGTAAAAGAAATCTTTTGAGGTACACCCCTTGCCATTCGTTTGGTCAATGTGAACATCTCTGAATGATAAATGTGATCATTGTCTGCATCCTGTTGGAAGAAACAAATATAAGGTATCTCAGCTGTAATCTAGAGAAACATGCAAGAATGCAAGGGTAAGAAAGCTCAATAAACACAAAAACACTTTCAATGAAGACCATACTACGAGGGAACTATGGAGGGAAATATTTGAACATTGGAAATTCTATTGGTTGTGCTGAAGACAACATCACGATGCGAGTCAATAGTCCGTAAGAAGAAATCACATTTCATGAAAGCATGGGAGTGATATCACTGATGTCAAAATGATCAAATCAAAACTTATTCATACTTTTGCCTCCTACCAGATTCACCAGATTAAGACACCATACAGAATTTTGTAAAAAGAGGAAAAAATTGGAATTTAAGAAGTAATATGAAAAACTTACCATATTATAATAATCATAGTTCAAATTCTACAATGTTAAATGGAATTAGCAAAAATAGATGTTTCTGATCCCAAAATAGTTTAGAATCAAACTGTCATATTCTAACAAGAAATCAACTATGGATCTTCAAATGAGATAAAAGATGATGTCTATGATGGTACTTTAGATATGTACCAGTAAGAAGGCAAACAACAAATTCTGCATCCCAAGAGGACTTATCGAAGTTACCATCTTCATGGAGAATATTAACCGGACTACAGAAGCAACCAAGTATAACAGGAACAACAAGAAATTTCTAGCAACAAAGAAAGCTTTCAACAACTACTTTTGCACCTCAACAAGTATCCACCATCGCTCAGAAGAACCATGAAATCGGTCTTTCCAAACAAACTCCGGTGTTACAAGCAAGTCAACCTATATAAGAAATGGGAATTAATCAGAAACAAATATATAAATATCCACCAAATGAAGATAACAACGCCCCCAAAATTACCTTAAGGACAGTTCTTGTAATTGGACTTACAGTAGCAGATAAATGAATATATGGGAAGTACCCTAGATATTGCTTGATCAACTGTTAGCAAGGGAAAATGTATTTCAATTACCAGAGACAGCTGCAAAATCTAATAGTAAAGAGAAGTCCTATTGCATAATTAAGAGAAAGTGTATGGTACCTTTCCTCCAGGATTATAACGGATTAAGGCACCAATATCCTTCTCCTCCATATCCCAGAGACGATCTAAGTCAGCTCCTCTATCTTCAAGCTTCTTTACAATCTGAAAACCACCACACTTTTCTAAAAACAGAAATATGGAATTAGAAGATGAAATATTATCTTTGGCACCCACATCTGATGGAAGGTCTCTTCCAAACTGCCTGAGTGGATGTTGATGAGGCCAAAGCTGGCGATCTACAGCCTTGCAATAATTAAGCATTATGGATGACATCTCGCACCACCCTCTACGCAAGCAAATTTCATATAAAGCTCGCATTATGCGTGCCAAGCTAGCACTAATATATGCTGCATCAGAGATCAAAGAAAAGCTCTCAATTGAACCACGGGAGATGTGCACCTGTTGAAAGAAAAGTTCAGAGTATAACATATGAAAAGGAAAAGGTTCACAAAGTAAAACAAGAAAATGTCATGCATTAGAATTATACCGTTGGGTGCCAATATCAGAAAGTAGCACAATACTTATTTGCTAATATTAATTTAAGATAATATATATTTGCTAATCATAAATGCATACCTGAATGAGGATTGAAATTTTTCCATACTTATCAGTAGCTCCGCCCTTTACGTCGAGTGGACAAAAGGATCTGGCCATTTTTTCTAGCTCATCCTGCTCCTCTTCTCTAACAACAATATTTTCAAACTCAGAGGAATGCGACACCATGTTGATGACCTGATTCATCAAAGAAAATCTTGAGAACTACTATTAGACAATATTTGTTGCAAGCTGCATATGAGTAAAATTTTCAGAATAAAAATGTTACCACTTACTTCGCTATCACTCATGTGGCGTTTAAGCATTTCATTGTAAGTTTCAACACTTGAATACTGGAGATAAAAATGACTGGCTATTCGTCCAAGTTCAGTACAGTAAAAATTGCCGCTTTTCTCGTCAAAGCGCATCATTTTTGCCTTATCAAGTGCACGTGCAGCATCTGTGATAAATGATCTTTGTATGGATGCTAGTGATGGATCTGCAATTACCTGGAACGCGAAAAGGGTTTTAGACATTGCAGATTGCAAAAATACCTGACTACTTCTGAATTGGTAAACTTCAAACATCCTTCTTCACATATAAGAACTTGTGGAGCATCTAAGTAAACTTAGTAAACATAAACTGGCTTGCTTGAAACAAACCAAAATGCAGGAAAAAGCAAAGATCCTCAAGCAAAAAAGAACCATAGCTTGTGATTGAATGAAAATAATAACATATGTTAATACACCCGATCAACTTTTGCACCACAAAAGTGTACTAAGAGATTCTGTTTTTTGTTGAAAAAAATAAAATCTAAGCCTTAATGAAAGTCATACAAGTATCACATATAAACAAAAAGGCAAAGATGTCTAAGCATATTAGAGCATACCTCATCCCAGGCTATTCCATAAACCAAAGGGTTTGTCTTCATTCTTATGGAAAGGTACGTGTATCCAAGCCATGCACATGCTTCTTTCACATTGGTTACAGTGCCTAAGACAACTTCAGCATTCAAATTATCTTTTAAGGACTTGATAAACTGCACAGAAAACATTTAACAGACAGCTCAGGTCAAAAGTTAATCAAGCAAATGAGTAATGAAGAAGCTTCTCAAACTGCCTCAGAACTGAACCATCCGAATCAGAAGGATTGAGTAAAAGGCTCATGACCCATATACCTGAAACACCCACCCAATTCACCAATTGAGTAGGCCTAAGTCAAACTTTGAGTTGAAAGTTAGATCAGAAATGAAACTACTTACCTGGCTTTCTATTGGAAGTTGACTAGTCAAGAGTCTCAAATAGTAAGCTAATTTGTTATGTGTTGTCATTATGATTCCTTCACCGCTTTTGTCAAACTGCGGTCTCCCAGCCCGTCCAAATATCTAAAGAGAAAAGAAAACATACAGTGATGTAAAGTAAAGTTGCATGTGTGGTGGTTTGACACTGTTGCATAAATACAAAATCTACTAACAGTAACAATTTCCAGTGGAAAAAGGAATCTCAGCAATTAGATAGCATGTAGAAAATTTTAACAAGATATCCAAATATTTCTCAAATAATTACCTGCATAACATCGAGCATTCCAAGGTCACGCCATCCACCAGCCTTTGGATCATATAGCTGTGTCCCCTGAGGAATTTCCACATACACATAGTAAAATAGAACCATTCTTGCTAACAAGCAAAACCTAGTCAATGACGAATACAGTAACATAGAACAAAAGGATATCTCCGTCAAACTACTAGCGCATATACTTTTCCATCACTATGTTTACATTGTACATTGGCATCTGTACTACAACGATTTACTAGGAGACCCTCAACAGTCCCTCTGAAATCTAAATATGGCAGTACAAGACTAGTTCAGATACAAAAGGAAGTGACCATATTTTCATAAAAAGCAACACATGTAAGTATTATAAATTGGCACTTCTTTCAGTTTGCAGTCAGGTCTAGTGTCAGAGGCCAATTTATAGCCACAAGCAATCTACTTTTCTATTCCCTAAATTGGCCTAACCTATGGAGGAACGTTAAAGCTCAAACAAATAAATTAAATCAGGAGATGATGAAAATCCGCTTTCTTTTCTGACACAATGAAGTCCAGCATCATTAGACAGTAGGCAGACATAGTAATTCAACTTTTCCCACCTTTCACAAATGAAGAAGTTATGATAAATTTGTGGAGCACTCAAAGGATAAGATGATAAACAAGTCTATTGAAAAGGAAATAGGCGAACGCCATTAGAATGGAGATGATGAAAGCTAGTTCTATCTGGAATGGACAAGCAAAAAGAAACCAACAAATGAATCTCTTATAAGAGTTGGCATATTTGACCTTTTACAAATACCCTAAACATTGACCTTAATAAAGACTCTAAAGAGAGAAGTTCGCATTCACAATCTTAGAAAAGATATGGCTTTCAAAAGAGCACAACAGCATAAAGATCTATGCATCCACTTGGTGGGATGAAATCTTGTGTGAAGTTGAAAATTTGAACAAATGTGCGCATACAATCCTTCATAGTTACATGCTTCTGTGCAATCGTATACAGAAGAAACCTATCATTAGGATTCCAATGAGGAAATGCCAAATTCTAGACTAAATATAGAATGGGAAACAATAAACGAGTCCTTCAAAGACCTAATTCAAGCTAATATTAAAATACCAAATTAGCAAGTCTATTCAGCTCAGTCATTGATTAAATGGAGCAAAGAAATAGGAAACAACCAGCTTAAACTCTCTCAACAGAATGCCAAACAAGCTGTATGATCCAAACAAATTATCATGCAAAAATCAAAGCAGATGAAATGATCAGTGTCATATCAAGTGAATAGATACCTTTATAACCACTGTGTGAGCAGGAAGGTTTACTCCCCAAGCCAATGTGGCCGTACAAACAAGGACCTGGAGAAACACGAGAAAGTTATACAAGTAGAAATAATAACAGAAAACAGAAGACCTGCAAACCTTCAAAAGGCCGTCAGAGAAAAGGCGCTCCGTCAAACTTCTGTCGGATCGTAGCATGCCAGCATGATGAATACCAAAGCCACATTCAAATAAATCAACAAGATCTTGATTTCTTGATTTACGAACTTCTTTCTGAAAGGATAATCACGGAGTAAGATCAAACACCCTCGGCACCATTCAGAACAGCAGCTACCAATAACAAACAAAAACTTACCTTAATCAACGCAATCTGAGGATGATCTTCATTTGCAAATAGCTCCATTCCTTCTCCTTCTTGAGCCTGTGCAACCTGCTCAATCCCATTATCAGGAATGCTGCATTACCTTAAAATGCTTACAAGAATTATCAGAAGATGTTTCCATATGATCGAGGAATGGATGGTCAATCCTTCACAATAATGCATGATCAATCACCCCACAGTCCCATAACTATCAAAAGCACAGCTATTAATTGGCAATAATGCATCACTTGCTGGTGAGCAAAAAGTACATTCAACATGAAAGTAAAAAGACAATGTCAGAATGCAAACAGAAAGAAGGGTAGATTTACATAAGAGAATACAACATACCAGTGTCTTTGCAGTTTTCACTGTGTCTTTGCGTGAGTGGACAAAAACCATCACTTGATGTCCTCGCTTAACTGAGTCAAGTACCTGAGTGGAATTTGCATCAAGAAACCAAAGAGCTAAATTATTTTAATTTGACGATAGAATTGAGCATGCATCTAGTGGGAACCTTCTCATAGCATAACCGGTCAAACATATCACTTCTCTTTTTAAAGTCCTTCTCACTTATTCCAATGTAATGCTGTGCTAGGGGAACTGGGCGAAAACTTGAATCAAAAAAGAACAACCCTGTTTCAGTATTTACTCGCAGAAACTGAGCAACCTGGCTAAGAAGAAATTAATTCTATAAGAAACATGGGAGAGAAGAAACAAACTGCAAACAACTTAATTGAACAATGAATATAAGAAATAGAATCCTATCAAGAAAGATGACCTCCAAATAATTGGGAAGAGTGGCAGACAAGCCAACGATGCGTATCATGGACTGCATTGACTCAACCTGCAAAATAGTGAACTCAGAAAAATATCAATTTTCAAAATATTAAGCACAGAGAGAGAGAGAGAGAGAGAACAGCCATAACCAGTAATGGACAATCAAACTGACTTGTCTTAAGACGAAAAGATAGAAGTTGCTGTAAAATCATATACTAGAATGTAACTTCCAGGACAAACCTAGTGAACCATGAGCTCTAACAAAATTCATTTCCTAAAAGAGCAAGAATCTCTTTCTTCTATGATGAACACCACATATACCAACAAAAACATTACACCAACATAAACAATGATATGTGCATCAAAAAGTAAAAAAGTTGGCAGGCCTTGTTACCAATACAGGGTAGTCTGGAAGTGTTAATGATTTCTTTTTCTTTGGGGAGAAATAAATTTCATTAGCGTCTTCAAGAAGTTGAGTTTTCTTATGGAATAAAGGGATAATAAAAGATACATAGTTTGCAAGCTTACTTGTCGTAAGGTGCGAGCAACAAGAGCTTCTATAACTGGGCCTCTATCATCGTTCAGCAAATGCACTTCATCAATAATTAATAGCTTGACTAACATTGACAAAGACATATCACTGCTTTTCCGAGTTATAACATCCCACTTCTCAGGTGTTGTCACTATCATCTGGCAGCACGAAATAATGTTTACTTAAATTAGCATGCTAGAGGCATCAGCATACGACAAAAGCAACAAACCTGAGTTTCATCAAGCTCAGTTTTTGAAAGCTGCATGTCTCCAGTAAGTTCTTTGACAACCAGATTCAATGGAGCTAAACGATGGCTGAAAGTAGAAGTTACTTCTGCTGCCAATGCCTGAATAGGTGTCAATATTAGGAAATGAAAGCTACAAAATAAAATGTTCTAAATAAGGTACCTTCATAGGAGCAACATATACTATCTTGAACCCTTCCTTGTGTAACATACCATCACTGAAGTGCTGTTTTATCTACAAAAAAGTATCGGTCATCGTAACATTCATCTGACAAGAGAAACTGCAGTGATTTTCAAGTAATACATAAGGAAAACCTCAAAAGCCCCAATGCACATACACACAAGAAAACCAGCACCCAGTATCTGAACTAAAGTATACCTCATGCAAAACAGAAATCATAGCAATGTTAGTTTTCCCAGCTCCAGTTGGTGCACAAACCTAAAAACACTGAGGAGATTAAGAACTGACAGAAGCAAAAAGGATCACAATTGTAAAACAAAACATTATACTAGTGTAAACATGTTTAATGATAAACTATAGTTCAAAAACTTACAAGAATGTTCTCGTTTGTATGATAAGTAGCTTGAAAAATACGACTTTGAATGCGATTTAAGGATTTATATCCACGGAAGGCAGCTTGGGCAAAATCATCCAATTGTGCAATTTCAATCTGGAAAAATAAAGAACATATAAACATTTTAAAATCACCAAGAGTGCTATTAAGACTATTACAAAATATGCTCGTCCTGATATGTATTAAACCTCCACTTTACAGTTCCTAATGTCTCTAGTTACAAGAGCTCCTCCTATTGGTCTAGTATTTTAATGTTGATAATGTGAGAACAAATTACTCAAAAGGGCCCTTTCCCTTTGACTAGATTTAATCTCCTCCTCATCAACATAAATTATAGAATAGCTAGAAGCTCCATTGTATGAAGATATTAGTAAATGGAAACTGCCAGTAAAAATGCGCATAATGGAAAGGGAATAGGATAAGTAAAACATTTATAATCATGAGATAAAAGAAAAACAATAGACGGATAGGATAAGTAAAAAAGATAAACAAATAAATAAATAAATAAATAATAATAATAACAATAATAAAGAAATATGTACCAACTTCTCATCAGGTCTCATTGGGGCTGTTGATGTAGGTGGAACTATGACTTCTTCATAGCCCTTTCGATTCAATCTTGTTGTCCCTTTTGGAAGAGCATTCACCAGCAAAGAGTTCGAACCCTCTCCAGTACCAATTAGATCATCAAAGGGTTGTTTTTTCTCACTTGCCTGTAGAAGTGAAGAAAAATTTTCTGCAGCAAAGTCAAGCATATCCCCATCATCTGCCCCTCTCTTGTGTCGCTTTTCTATTCTGCGTCTTAGTTTATCCATTTGACGATCAGATTGTGTTTGTATCGTAACCTATAAAAGGATGGAATAAACTTGGTGAGTTTCAACAGTATTTGAAAGTAAAGTTTCTTGTACTCTGATCCTCCAATACCTGAGTCCCATAACTAGGCATCCTTGTTTGGTTATTGCTAGAAGTCCGTTCAGATTTTAAAATAAATAACCCATGATTAATTGCATCAACAAGCTCCTTGCGATTCTGTCAAACAAGTAATAAAAGCACAAGAATATCAACACAGCAATAGCAACAGCTAAGCATTATCCCACTAAATATGTGAGCTAAACAACAATAGCATCAAGGTCTAGCAAAAACAGTGAAATATAAATATGAGAAATACTCCAAACTACCCATATAAGAAAATCTAGAAACTACATTAGTGAAAATATTGTAGAAAGCAAACTGAGAAGTGTCCCAATTGAAATCACAATGTTAAGAGTCTAACAGTAACCACTGCACTTACAGATAGAAGATCTTGAACTGTCTCAAAAGCACCATCGCCTACTAGGTCCAACAAATCACCAGCAATCTAGATAAAGAAAGAGTGAACTCAAAAAGACATGAGCCAATCTAAATATTTTTCCTAAAGAAACCCAGTGCTTAAGAAGAAAAAAAATGTCTCAACTTATACTATGAAATTTAGATACCTCATCCCCTGCTTTGTTTGACTGGAGCACTCGACAAAGGGCCATGGCAAGTTCATCCCCAGAAAGCTGAGATCCACCAGTCTTTACTATATGATCACATGCATTTTTTAGCCATCTTAAATCCAAGGCACCTCTCTCAATGTCTGAAGAATACTTTCCAGCAAGAATATAACCATCACGGTCTTGATAGAAAGAAGTTGTGCTGATACTAGCATCTGGTACTCCATTTTCCAATGGCGGTTCCACAAGAAAGCGAGAAGGAGATATAAATGTTAAGTTACACCCAAATTCATTGGTATCCTCAGTGTATGCATTGCCCACTTTTGAATCATTAAGTCCAGAACTGATGCCCTTTAATTGCATAGAAAAAAAATTGTGTACTAACAAACCAACTTTCCTCAGGCTTGTATCAGAGATATGGTGCCCAAAAAGAGCTTGCAACTCCCCTCTGAGAACAAAAATGACAGCATATTCCAGAATTCAGATGACATATCAAGAAATGCCACAATCTAGAGATGCAAACTAACCCAATAATAACAATAACAGCAACAAGAAGAAGAGAAAAAGAAGAAAAGAAGGAAGAGGAAGGAGACAAGAGCAATAGCAACAATAATGCTAGTGATAATGATAGTTCTAAGGATAACAACTAATCAAACAATGACTCATCAACATAAAAAGTTCCAAAGTTGGATTTATTGCCAGCTTTCAGAATGCCATACATCGCAGTTGCTACCACCTATGACCACAGCTAAATCAACATGAAGAAGTTTGTTAAATCTGCAGCAATAGGCATCTGATCAGTAAAATTTCAAAGAGATGCAACCTTAGTGCTAGCACTATTAAAGAGATGTTGCTCGCCCTCCCAATTGCTGCATCTCGCAGGAGGAAGGAACACTTAGTCATACCTGTCAAGCCATAATTATGGCTAGAGAAAGCCATACTAGAATACTTACCTACATGATTTATGTGCAGCATATTATCATCTAAGTGAACCACGTTCCTCAAAAAGATACAAATGAAACAAACAGACCAAATTATGAGTCCAGGAAACATGGTTTCGGCTGAGTGATGTGGAGCATGAAGTAGTGAATACAGCTTTTAAGACCTCAACAGAAAACCACTTACAGTTAAATGGGCTATGAGGACACATAAGTAAAATTGTTAAGCAAGAGAAAAATGCATGCTAAGCTGTGTGTGGTATATCAATTAACAAGCAAGACAGTGGAAGTTAAAGCCAGTAAACAAAAACAAACAGTGGAAAAGATACAAGGTTTTTCACAAAGATTTGCTTCACCTTCTTTCATTCACTCTTTTAGTGACTTCAAAATCCACATTTCTCTCAGATGATGAATCATAATTTATATCGAGGCCACTAAAAACTTCAAAAGTAGCTTTTGCCACTTCTCGGAATTCTTCTGGCGCTGCTTCTCCATTAACTAATTCTGCTATAGCACCCAATAGTTTCTTATATGCTTGCCGTACATCACTTGAAGCTGCAAAGAAAGAAACAAAAAAAGCAATGGTATAGTTTGATCCAAAACAAAAGCATGATTGCTTTTAACATAAAAAAAGCATGACCATGTAGGACATTAGCAGGAAGAAGAACAATCCCCATTTGGGATGTTTGCCAGATTGGCCAATAAAATAAATGCAGAGGTAGAGAAAGCACAGGAAGCTTGAATTTGTCCAAATATGATGCAAAGCAGTCACAAACAACTAACTGCACACAACCTCCAGAAATAACCAAAATCGAACTATAACTTCCATGAACTGTGATAACCTCAACATAAGAGTCCGAAGAAACAAACAAACATGTATATACATGCAATTATAAACTTAAAAAGCATTGAAATAATGACACGAGTGCTGTAAATTGGTCTCAGAATCACATTTTGTATGTCAATACAACAAGTCTGTATTCATATTCATAGGAAAACTATCAACAAAAGAGTGCCTATATTCCATTTTTGTCCATTTAGCTTGTATCAAATGTTTAACATATTGAGCAAGTGTCACATTATAGTAGATACACCTCAGCTGCTGGTGGAATTTCAGATCACCAGGTTAGAAGGTTGTACTCAAACAGATCTAATAATGTAATTTAAAATAAAACACAACAGAAACATCATTCACATTCAATATGTTCGCAATCAATAACTTTTGCTAATAGCTATACTTAATAATCTGGGCAAGGAATGAAGCCCATAAACACAACTGATGAGGCATAGAAGACTTTTTCTAGTAGCTACCATTAGTCAAAGGTCGCAAAAGGCAGAATATACACTATAACAATTATAAAGAACTCCAACAACAGTAGACAGGCACGGATTAGCAGGCATGAGAGGAAGTACAACAATATTATTACTAACTGTAATATCCAGCGAAGATCTTTGCTTTTTAAGTTTGTGGAACTAATAGAACACAACATCAACTAAAAACCAAACTTCCTTCAAGTAGCATGATACTATTTGCATCAGCGTTTGGTACGAGCATAGAATTCTTCCCATGTGAAAGAGGGAAAAAAAAAGGAAAAACTTTGCAGCTTGCCTTCATCCCAGTTGTCAACTATATCCCGCGCAAGTTCCGAGTAATCTTTCGACCTGAAATTTAAACAAAAGTCAATCACACAACGGGAATCCCAGTCTTGAACCAATCACTTGATTATAAACTCAATTTCCAACATCTACTCGCATCGCAATTAGAAGAAGAATCAAAATTCAACGAGATTAATGGGGGAAGAAAAGAAAAAAAGAGAGAGAGAGCGAGAGAGAACCTCTTCGGTTTGAGGCTCTGTAGAAAATTCCGGCGGCGGAGGTAAGCTTCATCGATATCGACGTGCCCGCGTAGAGAGCTAGTGAGACGTGGTAATGGAACAATCATAGCTTGCTACTTTATCGATGGATTGAACTCTTTGCTTTAAGGTATACGAAGTCGAAGACCTGTAAAGTTTTTTTCTCTGCCGCTTTTGATAGAACCAATGATGTTCGGATAAAGAAAGATCGCGGCGGGTAGGTTTGGAATTTCAGGCTTAAATAGGCTTTAATCAAAAGAGTGAAGAGGAAAGAAAGAAGAAGAAGAAGAAGAAGAAGACGAACAAGCGTGAAGTTGGAAGGGATTGGGCTTTGGGATTTGTTTATATAGCCCAGTATGTATTTTTATGGAAAGCCTAGCCCAGAACAGCTGTCAAGAGTATGGTGGTACGCAACAAGCAACAATGTATTCGGTGTGGTGTACGCACACGCATAACCCAACTATCAAGACTGAACCCAAAACCGCTTAAAGTAAAAAATAAGAGTAAAAGAATAAATTAAAAATAATAATAAAAGTATGGATAAAAAAATAATTATTTATTTTATAATATTTGAATATATAGTAATGATAACAAATTAATTATGTTTGAAAAAATAGATAAATGAATAAGTAACAAAAGTAAATTTTTTATAAATAATTCAAATACTCTTTTTATTTATATTAATCTAATTTTTATTAATATAATTTTAGACTAATTTAATTAGTATAACTTAAATTAATTTTATTTAATATAATTTTTAGATTAATTTTTTATATTAATTTAATTTTATTAATGTTTTATATAATTTAACAAAATTAAATAAAATTTTAGATTAAAAAATTTGATCATAAAGTTTTATTATTTTTTTATCAGCTAAAATTAATTAAACTTAAATAAATATTAAAATTATGAATTATTATAATAAAAAATAACACATACTAATTAAAATAAATATTAATTAAAAATATCAATTAAAATAAATATTAAATAATTTAGAAAATTTAAAATATAAAAAAATAAAAAGAGAAGTAAATTTGTTTTTCTTTTTGTCATAATGTGTACCCACAACTTTGGTGGGTATATATTTCAGTATAAAATATAGGGGCTGTTTGGCACTGTTTATTATAAGCAGTTTTTTAACTTTTTTTTATTTTACGTTTTTCAATACATATTTTATAAATATTTAAAAAATTTATTTAAAATTTAGATAGTATAGAAAAATTCTACGAAGTGAGATCTTTTTATTGCATATTTTTATTATTTTTTTGAAAGTAAAAAAAATAGAACTCGTTTTTTAAAAAAGATAAAAATATTTTTTATTTCAGAAAAGTTCTATTTGATACGCACTACCAAACGCTTCCATAGCAAGAGATGAGATAATTCTTCTTCCCTTTTATTAATAAAATTAAAACAAAAATAATTAATATAGTGAAATACTTCACTATCACAACTATTCATCATAAATAACCACAATTTAAACATATCCCGAAGCTTTAGCTAAGGATAACGCAACTATTGGGGTTGAGCCCAAAATCAGTAAGTTGTTTTGGGCCTATATAGACGTCAAAGGAGATAATAAATGAAGAAAGTAAATAGCATTTATATTACTTTTTACTAACCACGAGATGGCATTACGAAAAAATATTACACGCAAAACAGTCCACAGTTGAAATAATTGTGTAATAGAAGTATATTGGTCAAATTCGGAAAATCATCATCAATCACATACAAAAACAGTCTAGCATTGACTTAATAAAATAGATTTTAACATTGATGATTTGCACATGTTTAAATCTGTCATTAGAGAAATAAAGAGAGAGAGTTTTAACCATAGATGTATTGTATACCTTGGGTTTGCACAAACCCCGCACATGGGTTTACGACCGTTTGTGTTGTTGTACTTTGTAAAAGCAAACCAAAGAAAAAATAATACTTTCGAGATTCTGGTACCAAAACGGTGAAGGCATTGCTCTTTGTAAATAAAAATTTTGATGTATGTACAGACTACAGACGGCTACACCTCCCCATGCAGTCACCGCATTTACGTTACAAGTTGACCACTTTTTATCAAACAAGAGAGAGAAAAAATTGTTTGTAGTCATTCTTGTAGAAGGAAAGAAAGAAAGAGCTTCCAGGTCTAGATCAATCAACAAACTCAACTCACTCGAATTTCTGCTCTCTCCAGTTATTCATTCTTCTGTTTTTCTCAATCTTGTTGATCTAACAACCTCTGCTTCAAATCAAGTTTTCTGAAGATGTTATGGTGCTCAAGTTCTTCTTGTTCTAGCAAGTTCTCTGCTTTGGCTGGTCTAGTGATTTCGGTGATCTTGGTTAACATCTTTGGTAGTTCAGGTAAGTTTCGAAACTATGTCTGATCACATCATCTTCATCTTGTTCCATTAGTGTTGGTCCAGTATTCTGAGGAATGTTCGATATTTCTGATTTGCTGATCGCTGTGAAAATTTTACTTTGATCTTCAAATTTTGCACTTATTTATGAACTAAACGCATTGGGCAACCCAATCGTAAATCTTGTGAGCGGCTCTAAGCATAAATCTTTATGTTTAGTTTAGCAAATACTTCTCTTCTTAATTTTAGTTTGAATTTTAGCAGAAATCGAATTTTAGTTTGGTCAATTACGTGTCTTCTTAATTTAAGCTTGATCATCTTTCATCTTTTTCCATGGGCAAAAGCTTGTAAGTTTAGGAATTTTGTTTGTCTTCCTCCCTGGTTTTTTCCTATATCAAACAATGAATTTCTATCTATTCATTATTTTATCTATGATTTGGTAAATTAGCTACTTTTCCCCCCTCTTTGTTGATTTAACTATTTTTCCTTCAAATTCTCACTCCTTATCTTCATTACCTTTTTTTTACGTTGTTTGGTCTAACCATCCGTCCACTTGCTTTCCTTTGTTGCATATCTCTTGTTTGGTAAATTGGCAAATCTCATTTATATTCTTTTCCTTTGATTTCAGTTTTTCCGTAGTATTCTTACGTTCTATTCTACCAAAATAAGAAATGAATTACCTTTTATTCATTTGTTTGAGGGAAGATGGAGCATGGTGTATCTGTAGGCAAGATGTGAGCCAGAGTGCTCTGCAGAAGACTCTGGACTATGCATGTGGAGCTGGTGCCGACTGCGGGTCTATTCTACAGACAGGTACCTGTTACCAGCCAAACACTGTTGTTACCCACTGCTCGTATGCTGCAAACAGCTACTACCAGAGGAAAGGCCAGACTCAGCAAGCCTGCGACTTCAGTGGCACTGCCATCCTCACAAACACTGACCCAAGTGAGTCACAAAAAAATTTCTGGCAACTTGAGTGGTTCAAGAGAGTTGTGAACTTGTGATTTTGGTTTGATGCCCATTTTTCTTTAACCTTCTTTTCTGTTTGATTTCAGGTCCCGGCAATGGTTGCACTTACCCTGCAACTCCAGGGTATGTTCTTGTTATTTCTTTCTAGTAGCAATTGCTTATGTTGTTCATTAATCTGCTGTCAGCATTGATAAGTTCTATTTGGAACCTGATTTCCCTACAAATTAGACTCAGCTTCGATGATGCTTTAAGTACAGTATAGTAGAAGTATGGTTGTATTGTGCCATGTCTAAAATTGAAGTAACCCATTAAAATATTGTTCTTGTAAACAATTTTGCTTGAGTTATATTGATTAAGACCTCTCACCAGCAGAAAGGAATAGGTTCTGTGATCATAGCGATGGGAATCTGATCCTCCATTATTTCTATATGATCTGCATATTTTGTTTTATTGTTGCTTAACCATACAGTTTAATTATTGGTGCTTTGAATGATTCGTAATGTTAAATTGACAGAGAAGGATGTTCTCGATTTCACCTACAATTTGATGATGATTCACTTTGCATTTGCCGTTGCTAGCTTCCTGTAGAAAACCTGTGACTAATTTAACTTCATATTGTCTCTGCATTTATCTGTTTTTTTTTTTTTTTTTTTTTGGTTATATTGATTCAAAAGGAAAATGTTAGGGGTGTGAATTCTAACGATAACCAAATGTGTCACAAATAACTGATTTCTTTCTCTATTTCCCCTGCAGTTCTGCAGGAAATGGCAGCTCAGTGACACCCATTGGCACCCCAGGTTCTTCTTCAACAACACCCAGCACCTTCCCTCCACCAACTGGTGCTGGAGCCATTGTACCAGGGTTAGGCCCTTCAGCAGGAGTCGGCCTTCCTTCGACAGACGGCAACACAGGCTTCATTCCAAAAGCCAGATTGGACTTTCTACTTTTAACAATCTTTGTCACATCCATACTTGTCCTAAGAGAATTCTAACATTATAGCCATAGTTCACCAATTCTAAGTTGTTTCAAAGTAGGCCTATTTTGGGGAACAATGGTGGTCTTGGTTTGGCTAGAAAAGCATGTGAAGATGGGTTATGGTTTGGTGGGAATCAAATATCTGGAGACTTCGCTGTTTGTTCACCTTTATTGCGATGAGAGAAACAAAGTTTGATTCCTTTTTGGTCGATGGGGTTAGCGGGTTCACTGATGATGCAACTTGTCCTTTTTTGTTGTCTCTTATCTTTTGTGCATTAACTCTAGCTAGTAACTCCTTAATTTTGGAACATGAAACGATCCTCTAGACTTAATTTACTAGATTTATTTCACCACCATTTAACTATGGAAGTTTTATATAGAAAAATAGCACCAAAGTAAAATCCTGTGAGTTGTCTCACATAAGTCAGAACCTTGTGATTGTGATTCTCTTGGGGCAAAGTATTAACAACTTATTTATCAATCTTTGCAGGTTATTGTTTACTGTAAATCTTTGCAGCTTCTTCTTTCTTTTCCTTTTTTTTTCTTTTCTTCGTTATCTTATTACCTACCATACTCTTTCTTGATCTTCTTCTTGAATATATTGTTGCAGAATCTTATAATAACTGTAGATGATCTTTGGAGATATTGAAAGTACTTTAAAAAAAATTATGAAACAAAACATATTTAAAAATTATTTAAAATGAGCTATATTTATATCTAAAAAATTATTTAAAAATATATAATAAAAAATTAAATAGAAAATGTATGAAAAAAGTCGTCCCAAAAAGCTTGTTATGCTAATTCTGGAGATTGCACTTGTGCTGATTTGGCATTCATCAAGCTGCTCGCCATAGTCCTCTCTATAAATTGGGGCAGTTCAAGTAGATCAGGCATGATTTGCTACGGCTACTGAAGGTCCCCATACTGGAGCATGGCTAGCGATCAAGGTGAAGCCATGAGCAGAAAAAGGATCGCATGCAAAATTTTAACCATAGATGTGCAACTAATCTGTATGGAACGGATACCAATTTGAACTCTTTGAAACAGTACGCATGCTGATTACAGTAGTTCATACATGGTACACTATCAGTAAAAAAGATCCGATCGATGGTGAGTTTTTTGGCGCAACTATCTTGTAACATGTTACCCACACAGCTAATTACATATGCACATGTAAAGGATATGTTAGTTCATAAGGTTGATAAGCACTCTACATATATAAGTACTGGCCAGAAAGAACACGCCCAGACTTAAAAAAAACATGCTTAGACGTTATTTATTATACTACAGAACAAATGATGAGGTGAAGGACTTTACTGGCTTGAGGTTTCTGAAACTGGCTACCTGTGAGAGACCAGGAACTGCTTCTACTTGGTCAATGGTGTACTCGAAGAAATTCTAATATTGCATTCACCGCAATTTCAGGTTCTTCCACATGCGGAATATGACCGCATCCTGGCAGAATAAGCAACGTTGAATCTTGTATTTCTTCATGCAATCGCTGCATCAGTAAAGCAACAAGAGCTAGTTGAGATCGCATATACCACTAAGCTTCAGTTCCGATTAACATGCACAGGAACATAGATATATATAGAAATGGTGCAGATAAAAATTGCAGAGCACGCACACATTCAAGCCAACTACTTGCCCCAAGTTTGTGCATTATTTCCTTCATGTTTCTTGCAGGGTGAGGTACTTTATTTATATACACTTTTTTAATTCAATCCTTGTGAAATAGAATGAGTTCTTGGAGTGGTCTATCCTTTGGTCATGCAAATACAGTGGATCTAGTATTCTTAGTATATACAGATGGTGCAGTAGTCTTGAAAGGCTTCAAATAAGGAATGACTTCCATATAAATTGTTGTTATTATTATGTATCATTATTGAATAAATTTATCTTAGGTGGAATTTAACTGAACTACAATCTTATGAACAAGAAATTGCAGTATTGCATTTTAATATTTGACAAAGAACAGAGGGTCCTTTTTGGTTAAACAAGAACAAAGGTCAACGGATTTAAATTCTTGACTATTTGGTGCAGCCAGTTGGATAAATAATCGGTGAACTTCTAATGAGAATATAAAGAGGACAGCAGAAGAGACTAACCGGTGCAAAGGTACTGCTTATTATACGGTCATTTTCTCCCCATATGATAAGTGTTTTCTGCTTTATCTACAACATAGAAAGGAAAAAGAAATACCAATCAACACAACAAAAAAAGAGAACTATTAGGTGTCAAATATATCATAAACTTGCAATAGAGGAAATGTGTTCTATTATGAAACGGCTGGTGAACATTCATCAGAGACATGCAAATCCTGAATTCCTTGGGAGCATGATAATCATCAATCTACAATTCGGAATCTTTGATTAAGAAAGCTAGTATTGGCAATATTTGTCTTATATTAATACTGCAATCGCTGAACCTCTTTCGTGTTAGTATGATCCTAAACCTATCTTGACAAACATGTATAATTAACTAGATTGCTAAAACTTGACCACAAATATTCTAGAGCATAAATTCTTTTAAGTTCTTCAGTTGATTTTATGGAATTAAGTTACAGCTCCGGAGGAAGTAAAATTACTAATGTCAATGTATAAGTCATCCAAACATATGCAACCTGGTTTAGTTGGTTGCTGACATTGTAGCCTCCACTGATCATGAAATCCACAGTTGCATCTTCCCACCATGGTAGCAAGCAATGCAAACGACCAATCTGGAACAGAAAGCTCAACTTACGTTCACTTTAGCGGCTTGCTTTTTTCAGAATACTGTTGGAATTTCCAATAGAAAAGGTCAGCATTCAGCTTACTTTCGTCCAATCAAAAAATGCAGTCAGCGGAGCTTTATTGAAGGCCAGTGTACTTGCATACAGACGTAATGGTGTACTCTTTAATAAAGAAACCTAAAGAAGCAAAATTTAGTTCAGAAAAGCAGCATGAAATTCAAACACATACAATATCAGAATATTAGGATAATCATAGGAATCCCACAAACTCATTGCATAAATCAACCTTGCGAAGGTATCAACATCAGCAATAGTCTTCACACATGTATGAAGGATGTTCAACATCTTACCCCAGCATATGCTGCCACCCTTGGTAGTTTAGCCATGTTTCCTGTTCCATTTGCGTATACACTTGCATCAATCAAAATTAACTTGTAGATCTGTAGAAGGCATGTGAAGAAGAAAAATTACAAGAGCAGAGCATGAAAGAGGGCGAAGTTACCAACTGGATTTGAAGAAGGAACTTCAACAAATAAGGTTAAGCACACCTTTTACAATAACTAACATACATTGTTTTAACCATTAAAAAGAAAGAACAAGATGGACTGTAGAAGGTTTCTAGTGATGACAGCGTACCGCTTCTGGGTGGTTTATAGCAAAGTCAATTGCAACAGCAGCACCAAGACTTGGACCAACTAAAACCATTGGTTTCTCTATGTGAGATTTCCAGAGCTGTGTCAAAAGACACTTGATTAGTCGCTAGGACAATATCATTACTAAAATTAACAAAAAATGATAATAGTATTTATGTCCGAGAAATCCTCTTTAAATGCTATCAAAATTTCTCATGTTGAACACATAAAATTAAACTGCAAGCATATACAATAGAGAAGTACATGAATGAGAAAGAAGGGTAATCAGCATAGTGTAAATTAAAGAAGAACCTTTAAGAAAGAGGCCACAGGCTAACAACAAATAATATACGCGTATGCTAAGCTTAAAACAATTAACACATTTTACAAGAAAAAGTACTTTTTTCATTAAACTAAGTGCTCAATAAACAAAGATTACCTTGTAAAGATGTTCGCGCTTGGCAGCCACACTACAGGATGGACGGGATTCTGTGAAACACGATAATATGTCATCAATCATGTCTTACGGATGACAGCATTTTCATTAAAAAGGTTGCAAAACAAATTAGGTATTAAGACTTTTGTATTTCAGGTAAATAAATGAAAATGTGAGTACCTAAATCACAAAAACCCCATCCAAGAATGTCCAATGCCCAGGCCTCCAAGCCAGCATCCTCAAGCAACGGATATGCATATCTCCATTCTAAACAAGAACTGTAAACCAAGCCAAACAAGGCTAAGTACAGTCAAAAGCAAAAGGTAATTGTTTTAAGGAGACTGAGTTCTTTTTTTTTTCCGAAAAGTACATCATGTGGAAGCAATTGCATAGAAGCTCTTTTGAGTAAAATAGCATTTTTAGAACTACATTTATTCTGTAAGTGATGCCTATGTTCAAGGGCCTTTAGGCAACAGTAAGTGTAAATGTAGCAAGCCGTAAAAGTTGAAATAAGCATTCTTACTGATCCAATCATTTGCGAATTGAGTTAGCTACAGTAAGAACCAGCTTTGATTAGCCATACCTGTTCAAATTCCAGCAGTGAACTGGCAAGTGTGCGCCAAATAGGATTGAGCAGATTAACAAGATGAGCTTGCAAAGGGGATCTATCATGCAAAGGGCATACAAACCCATTGCTGCTAAACTATTCTGGTAAGTAAGTTCTGTCAAGTTGTGAGATGATCTACCTGTCAAAGCCATGGAGAAGAACAACTGATTCTGCTCCACTTCGATGCAATGGCTTCACACAACTACTCATTACTCCACTGTTTGAGAAGGTGGTCTGAACAACAACCTCTCAGTTAGATGTTTAAAGGAAATTGGCATAAAATTTAACCCAGAAAATAATGCATACATGCAAGACTACTGCTTTTCAGAAAGATTCACTTCTAAAGTTTACATATTCACAATAGTAGGTAACTGGGTAAGCCGGAATAACCAAAGAGCTCACGAACTGTCAAGTACACGGCTGCCCCCATATATTTTACATTTTACCATTTTGAAACCAGCTACTATACCATCCCTTAAGTTTGCATCTCAAATCCCCGTTTCGCACGTGAAACAATACATAAGAATTGCATGGAGGAGAGTGTCAGGTAATAGGTCTTTGTTTCTAAGTATGGCATCGCAGATTCTCCCAAAAAAATAAAATGTGATTACTCAGAAGTACACGGAACAATTTACGGAACAATTGCACGTAGAAACAAAATTTTTTAATGATCAAAAACAGCCATTTAGTAGCAACTAGAAAAACCATTCCTACAAGACGAGACCAACCAATTCTTCCCAGCTTTATCCCCACAAATAACCAAACCACATGAAACCATTACCAAATCCATTTTAGTACCAACCCAATTCCTAACAACCATTGCTGCAGAACAACTACCAATATAATGAAGGAACACTAACCTTAACTGGAATTCGCTCGATGCGGCGTGCCATTTCACGTGCAGCAGGGTCTCTAATCTTCTCTACCTCTTTAGGAAGAAACGAAGGGAAACCATTAACTGATGATGATAAACGGATTCTCATGGCCATACCGGTACTCACCATGATTGCCATTGTCTCTCTGCTCTCTTTCTCTATCTAAGTAAAAAACTGACGATTTAAAACAACAACGACAACAGCCAAACCTGCGAGCTCAATAATGGAAGAAACAAATCATGAAACTTGCATTAATTCTTCTGCATTATTGGTCTAGCTCTCCGCTGTTTCTTCTACTGTGGAAAACTTCCTTTTCTTCTTCGAGTTGTTGGTGCTTGAATGATTGATTGATCAAGCACCATGTGACCAAACGTCTAGTGTGTTCAGCACGAACAGAACAGACACACAAAGCTTATAGACGTATATCGCCTCTTCGAATTTAGCTATGACCAAGATGGGCTTTTAATTTTTAGATCTGCCCAAGATGAATCTGTAGTTTTTGGTTTTGGTCTTAACAATCCATTCTTAGCATACAAGAACAAGATACTCCCAAAAAAAAAATACAATAAAAAAGGTTATCTAACAAGGTAGCGAGAAACTAGTTGTTGACCTTTCATTTTCATAGTATAAATAATTATTCAAAAAAAAAAAAAAGGAACAAAACTAGAATAGAAAAAGACTTCACATTTTCACATGTTGTACATGTGAAAACTACTTATTGCACAATAAAGTGGCATATAACGAAAGAAAAAAACGGTGGAAGAAACCGTGCATTTAAAACTTAAATATTTTACTAGTTAAGTTACGGGCTGGAATATTGTCCAAAGCTGAAAAGAAATAAAATATTTTAGATTTTTTCTTTAAATTCCAGCATTTTCTGTTCTTTTACTTTTGATTATTGTTACATTTTTTTTTTCTTTGCAGATAATAAAAGAACATATTCTGAGCATACACTTCGAATTTGGATTGATCACCACTTCTTAACATATTCTGTCTTTTTGCAAATCCTAGTGAAGTTTTGTCGTCTGGCATATTTCTAATAAGAAAGCAAATATAGATGCAAGCTTAATTTGAAGCTCTTTACGAGAGTTTATATGTGTCTTAGGACTTCAATAATGCAATGTGCTCTTTTTAATTTAAAAAGAAAAAAAACGAGAACATTACCTTAAGTATTATTCTTAGCCTACTCCGCGGAACATTTCACCGTAGTTTCCCTCGACGACTGTGGCTTGCAGTCGCTCTGCAATTATTTTCACTAATAAACAAAACACTATAATAAACAGGACTAATTTCTTTTACCGCAGTTCTTCCAACAATTTCAAATTCCATTCCAGGTTCTGGAATTCTCGATCGCGAGCAATGGATTCGCAGTATTCTCAGCTTCAGCAACGAAGACGCGAGCCTCCGCCGCCGTTACCTGCTCCCGTTCCTGGCACCGACATCGCGTCTTTAATTATTTCTCTTGCGGTCGCCTTAATCATAGTGATTCCGGTAACTTAACAGTTTTTTTTCGTTGCGATTATTAGGATATTGGTCTTCAACGGTGTGATTGTTATTATTATAATGCGGCTTCGCGATTGATTGAAGGTCAACGAGAATTTCAATGTGGTTTGTTTCGTTGTGTATTGGTTGATTTTGAATATTTTGAGTTTATTTGAATTGATTTAGTATCTAAGTGTTCTTAGCAGTTTCTGATAAATGAAGAAGAATAATTGCAAGCTTAATATTTCCTTGTTGCTCGGAAGTAGGTAGAGTCAAAATAAGAATGCTTATGAATTCTAGCTGGTTTATCTAGTTAATTGAATCTATTGATATTTGTTTCTCAGCCAGCAGTATATGATTTTTCACCTTCTAACATGATTTGATACTTGATAGTGGAGTACGGTAAGGGTTTTAGCTTCCTTTAATCTTGTGAACTTTGTAAAGCTTCCATGTACAAGCTTCTGGTCCATCTTAGAAGTTGAAATTTATTGCACATATTAGTGCTTTATGCACATAGGAGCCGACACTGATAATACTGCAACTGCAGTGAGCCGCTTGCTAAAGCGATTGTTAGGGTAGTTGTCAATTGCAATGTTAGTAAACTGTAATTATATTCGCGCTAATCATTGGCTGAGTTCTCCATTTCCTCACTGTTAATGCACTTATCATTTGTGAATAAGTAAGAGAGTGACAGACGTGTAGTAAGTAATTACATGAGATGCATAGAGCTTGCTATCCATGTGGCTACCTAAGAAGCCTGTAAGTAATTTTCTCTGATGAAGATTTAAAATTGATATTCCACATATTTTGCAGTTGTTGCTTTCATCATTTGCATCAAGCTCGAGTAGTCTTTCTGTTCTGCACCAAGTGCCAGAAGGACATGTTGGGGCATATTGGATTGGTGGTGCTCTCCAGGAAACTATCACAATGCCAGGTATTCATGTAATTGAAGAAAGAAATGTAAGTTTGAACCTCTACTGACTGAGGCATTTCTGTGGATCTAGGATTTCATCTAAAGCTGCCACTGATAACCCGATTTGAACCAATTCAGGTGACCATTCAGACTGATGAGGTAAATATTCTGGTCCCTTTTCTGTTAGCTGAACTTTGTTATTCTATATTAGATCGACGAGCATAATATTTTGGATTTCTTTTCTTAAGATGTAAGGATTTGTGCTTAACTACATTTCAAGCCTTCTACTATTATCAACTTTTTCATCAGTTAACTAGTATGGACTCTCACATTCATAGTATGTCATATTTGATTCTTGCCTTCTGAGTCATGTTGTTTTTTAAGGCTTTTTAATTAAGGGAACAGAAGTAGTGGGTTATTATTTCCGAAAAAGTGTGTTGTGTTTTCGTTTATAGTTCTGATATCCTCCCTTATTAGATTCCTCATCCCCACTTGATTTTACTATGATATTCAGGTAAAAAATATTCCATGTGGTACAAAGGGTGGAGTTATGATCACCTTTGATAAGATTGAGGTTGGTAGTTGTTATATTCTCTGGGCTCTTGAATCTCTTAGTAAATTTCCTTGCTGCTTAAACTGAAACTGACCTTCTTCTTTTAGGTTGTGAATCGCCTTAAGAAGGAACATGTCTTTGAAACACTGCTTAATTATAGTGTTAACTATGATAAAACATGGATCTATGATAAAATCCATCATGAGATCAATCAATTTTGCAGTTCACATACTCTCCAGCAAGTATATATTGACATGTTTGATCAGGCAAGTATCTTTTCTCTCTTTCTATCAATAAAATTTCGCTAATTTTTGTTAATTATATCCTTCACCCGGTTACATTTTTCCTTTAAAAATTATTCTTTATTCAGATTGATGAGAAGATGAAGGAAGCCCTACAAAGTGACTGCACACGTTATGCTCCAGGAATCGAGATAATTAGTGTTAGGATTACAAAGCCAAATATCCCACCTAGCATTAAACAAAACTTTGAATCAATGGAGGAGGAACGCACGAAGGTAATTCTAAGTAGGCATTTCTGTAAGTCATGTCTGGTTGTACATATAGAGGCACCTCCAGAGTGTGATAAGAAAATAGGTACCGGTGGTTCTTTTGTATACAAGCTTCAACCAAACTTGGATGTTGGACGTACCAAGCTTCAACCAAACTTGGATGTGGACAGACACCTTTGACTTGTGTTTTTTATTTCTGTATCTTTCAGGCTATGATTGCAGTTGAGAAACAGAGAGTAGCTGAAAAGGAGGCAGAGACTCAAAAGAAAATTGCTATGGCCGAAGCAGATAAGAATGCTCAGGTCAGTAAAATTCTTATGGAACAGAAGCTGAGGGAGAAGGATAGTGCTAGGAGACAGGAGGAAATTGAGAATGCAATGTACCTGGCCCGAGAGAAGAGCTTGGCAGATGCGAACTTCTACAGGTAGCTGCCAACCCTCACTCTCTCTCTCTCTCTCTCTCTCTCTCTCTCTCCCCTATTTGGTAACTCTTTTTTTCTGACATGACAAAGTATGATTGCTTGTTTTTAGAGTGATGAAAGAAGCAGAAGCCAACAAACACAAGCTTACTCCTGAATATCTTGAGCTTAGATTTATTGAGGCAATCACAAACAACTCCAAAATCTTCTTCGGTAACAAGGTGATCACTATATTAGTTTACTGATGATTTTCTGAGCCGTGGTTTCAAAAGCTTGCAAGCATGACTGGTTTGTGGGCAATTTTTATGCAGGTACCCCAGATGGTATTTGACCAGAGACTTCTTGGAAATTTTCTGAATGGTATCAGTAGAAGAGACGAAGTATAGATTAGTAGTCAGGCAACTTGTTAAATAAAATCGGTCTCCAGATAAGTAGCACTTTTTAGCTCTTCTCTAACAACTGAGCATACCGGTTGAACATAGTTTCAGGTTGTAATGACTTTTACCGGATGAATTTGTCTTGATTTCTAAGTAAATTGAATGTAAATCTACGGCAATTTGAAGCTTCATTTCAGATGAAACATGGGGTTTTCCCCCAATCTAATTATGTCGGCTGTTGAAGCAAGTTTGTTCTACTTTTCTACAAGGTTTTTCGGTGAACTCTATGTTACTTTCGGGTAATGCATTCTATTGGATGCAAGTCGTCAACTGTTTGATGATATGACATCCTATGTACAAAATTATGCGATACCACTGAAATCTCAGGTAAATTAGCAACCTTCTTTCTGTTAGAAAACTGCTGAAAAAGCAAAATATTTCCCCACTACATACACGACAAAACGTTGCTGATAGATGACACTCTTTGCACTTGAGTTTCTGATTGCGTAGCAAGATCCAATTACTTGTCCGAATGGTTGAGATCCAAATATATGACCAAAAAACTGATTGGGGCAGACTACGTTCATTCGAAACTGAAAATGCAAAAAGCATATCTACAGATCTGCAAGTAAGTTTTATAGTAGGAGTTTTAAGGCCATTAATATGGACATGTTTATAGCTTTGATCCATGAAGCAATGTATGTTAAGACGAAGGATGCAACAGTGTAGTGTTCTCGCTGAAAATAATCAGAACAAACAACATAGAAAGTTGCCTTAAATCAACAGCTCCACCAGCTTCTCATGTGTCCTAGAAGAACTGCTCTGATAAAGTTCAACAATTCTGAAGAATTTCCATTTACTCCTTTACCAAATTAGGTAATTACTGAATTACTAATCTGTTATCAATGTCTGCATTGTTCTTGCAGATTCTACTCTGATCATTTGGGGGACTTGCCGGAGCTCACCAGCAGCTTTTTTAGACAGTATCAATCAGGCAATAACTATGCTGCTTTCATTATCCACTGCTCAATTATGACAAGCCCCATGGAAGCTCCTCTCTTGTAGTCATTTCTCCAAGCAGGCTATGTGCTTCAAGAGACCACCGTGATAGACTACACAAAGTGATAATTGAAATTCAACCAAATCTCCAGAAATGAACAAATGCTCTATCTTTCATAGTCTTCTTGCATGCTGAAACTGGCTAATCCCATTATCTATGGAAGTCTTGGCAATCTGGAAGGTCACTTTGTTGTTCCCTTTCTATATAATAGTGCAAGGATGCATCCCTTCATGGTTGAACACTTAGCGTTACAGAGAAGCTCCATCAGGCTACTGAAATCTACGATCACATTACAGCATCAGTAATTAGTGCCTTGTGCAAACCTATGCACTCAGACCAGCCCAATTTTTAGAGCGATTAATGCTTCCATCTTTCTCACCTTCCTTCTTCTAACTTTGCTATTTCAATTTCTTAAGTGTCTCCATAAATGTCTGCTTGTGCCTCCACTTGTTTATATACATCTTCAGGTCTTGTGCCTTCTGAACAACCTGCATAGCAGCATCAAAGAATCCTCCCTTCACCAGGGCATACAAGAATGCATCAACCAGGTCATGTTCGAACTTGCACCCTTTCTCCTCACCTCAGTCCACAACAACAGAACATTAAAGTACTTTCAAGTGACCAATACCCATTTATGAGCAAGAGATATCTCTGGTTATTTAGTTCAAACCTCAAGAACAGCATCCTTTTGTAGGTCCTTTGTGCATCCTCCAATGCCCCAGCTTTGGAGTAAGCATGTATGATAGAGTTCCAGTCATGAGTCGCAACCTCTACCCTTGGATCACCAACCACTGAGCTCAAGAATGCTGCCATTAGCTCAGGCCTATGATTCTCCCAGTCATTATAGTGAGGTAACTTGTCTTAAGCTCAGGCAGGCTTGCTTCCCTCATATCCTAAATAAAGAAACAGCAGATTGAAATCTTGTGTCGACATTGCCACATCAATCAAATGTATCATAGCTGCCAACATCCAACTGGTGACCAGAAGCACTGACCACCAATACCAATTGAGCTGCTTAAGCCGTCCTGAGCTCTTTGCAATAAGCTTTCAAGATTGACACATACACTCCCAGCCCCATGGAAGCTCCAAGAGCATTCATCTCATCAAGCATACAATGAGCCTTGTCTAAGTCTAACCAACCCATTCCAATACAAGCATTGATAATTCCATATCCAACAGAGCTCTCAACAATAGACAAGGTGCCTCAAAGATTCAAATTCTTGGGCTTCTATAACCAAAAATGACAAATCCTTCATCCTTCCATTATCAATGGAACTCCTCACTACCTCCAAGTAAGTCTCAGCAATGAAAACACACCCATCTCTCTTACTTTCTTCCTTCAATGAACGCAAGATGGTTGCAGAAACTGACTCAAAATTTTCCAACTTAGACTACCCACTGACCAAATTCCTAAAAAGCATCTGTTTATCATATATCCCAACGAATCCATCAACTGATCCATCTCTTCTATCCTATTCATCATCCCTTTACTTGCATACAAATACGCAAGCGAGGCAAAACTATTCGAATCAGGAGCCACCCGGACAGACCCCAAAATCCTAAAACATCCATCTCAAAAACCACATTGCGAGATCCCAAATCTGGTTACATTTCTTGTATCTCCTCCTCATCGCAATCCTACAGCTCAACTCAAACAAATTCAAGAATGCAAAAACCCGTTACTACTATTCTTCGCCAATTCGATCAAAATCGGTAGCCAGGCTTCAAACGCTGGATGCAATCGGTTCTTGAAAGCTGCTTTCATAAGAGTGAGAGCAGGAGCGAAGGCGTTTGAAGCGGAAGGTAATTCGGAGATTTGTCGAATAAATGAAGAACGGCGGCGAAGACACGTTTGAGACTGAGGCGGTCCGGAAGGGAAACGTGCTGGGAGCGAGTGTGTCGGCAGCGTGAGGGGAATCGGAGTGGGAAAGAGAAACGAGCGTTTAAAGATTGACTCGAGTGCTGGGGAAGGCTGAAGGGTTGGTTCAGGATTTCTGTTTTTTATATTGTTCAGTTTGGCCCATTTGCGTTGTTTCTGAAAGCCCATATTGAGCCCAGATCTGTAGAAGCCTTGTTAAAACTTTAAACTTAAAAAGTCAAAGAGATAGGTTTTATTTGGAATTACTTGTATTCCAAAATTTCTTTTCAACTCAATCAGTCATACAAAAATTTATAAAGAAATAAAAAAAAAGATAACAAAACTATATTTTTGTAAAATTTTTTAAAAGTACCACTAATTTTTTACTTAAAATTATATTTTTAAGCCTCTCCAGACGTACCCGTACTCGTAGATTCCCGGAATCGTGTTCACTCACTCTCATTCTTTATCATTGATTCAATTTTTTGTTTTTTCCCCTCCCCCTCAAATTGCTATTTTATTTTATTTATGTTGGAGTTGTTGGAATTGATGAATCTCATCCAACACGATCCCCCTTACCACGAAGTTATTGACTTTGTGAACTTATTGTGGGCCATTTTGGCGAGTGATTGTTGATTACTAATTTGTCGCAGTATTGGACTTGTGCAGTTGTGCTTCTACTTTCCGAAGATTTTTTTTTTATCATAACCCCAATAATCATCAGCTTGCTTTCAGGGTCGGTTGTTCTGATTTCTCACTCTTCTTCTTCGAAGAAGGTATTCAATTCTTCTAAGCTTCAAACTCTGATTTAAGGTTACTTTATATGATCTTGCTTCTGTTGGTTATTTAGCTGCAAGTAATAGTTTATGATTTGCCTTGGCTTGGATGCGTGAGTAGAAGTTTAGCTTTTTTGTGTTTGTTTCAGTGTTTTCTGTTTCTGCTTTTCTTTGTTAGTGGTTGCGGAGCAATTTGATTGATCCTTAATGGCTGATGTATGCACCTGGATTACGGGGATACGGTATTGTCGTATGAAGATTTTGTTCTTATGAGTACTTCTGTTGCTATGAGTAGCCTAAGATTTGGTGTGCCAAGTGTAGGTGATGCTTTCTGTAGATGACTTACAGATTCTCATTTTGATATGTACAAAGTCTCTAGGTTGGTTATAGTTTAAATTTTATGAAGAGACTTTAACGAATAGTTTTAGCTTAAATCTATACTAGAAACACTTTAGATTACTGTGTAGTAATACTAAAGTGCCTGCTATATGAAGAGAACTACCAGCGCACGAAGTGGCTACTGGTTGCCACTGTAGAAACTTTAGGATATCATTTTCAAACTGCAGAAGAAGTAAACGAGTTCCAAAGCTTTGTGAAGAACCCAACCCAAGATGCCCTAAATCATACATCTGGATAGCATGAGCGTGAAACATAAAATATATGCACATGTAACTCCCCTGTATTTGCTGATTCATTGAGCATCAAATGCTGCTACTGGTAATAGCCATAAACTTGGGAAGGTTGCAACAGATTTCCCAATGTTGGTGCAAACTAATTCTTGTATGATTTTCTGGACTGTCTCTTTTTATTTTTAATATGCGCTTTGACATGCCAGTTTAGAACATCTAAATTGCTTCTATTGACTTATATTTTCCGGTTGCTGTAGTGCTTGGAAAGAGGACACACTGGATTTTATATCACTTTTGCAAAGTGCTCTTCAAAGAAACACCTATTTGTAGCCAATTTGCCATGTCTTTCTACTTTGTAGAAAGATATTTTAATTTGGAATGTTTGACTCTTGTGTGCTATGTAATCTTCCTGCTCTTTAATATCAAAAGAACAACAGTCCCTGTAGTTCTCTTGATTCATTGCTAGATATTTTATGTTATCTAAGATTCACTTGCATTTAAAATTTATGTTCTTTATATACGCCTATACGGTATAAGACCTTCCAGCCCTTTTGCTCTTGATCTAACTTGTATGTATTCATCGCCTTTCTTCTATATTCTTGAATCTGATGAATGGTCTTTATCCACATTTGTGGTTAATTTAAGGGCATTCAAGATGTCCACTGCATTTTTCTTTGAATTTGGCTCCTTCTGTAAGGTGGATATTATTGTTCCTTTAGTTCTATTTTTCTTGCAATTAATGCGTAGGTTCATTCACGGACTCATCCAGATTTTGTTATTGACATTCTACTAACACTTTTTGATTGGATTTTCGAGAGACAAAGGTTCAGGCGCTTCTTGGAAAGTCTACTGCCCATGACATGTTTTTTAGTACATTACTCTTCTCCTCTAGTATTAAACTTTAGAGTGGTTGTCTCGAAATAGCCAGAAATATCATTAGCTTCGCCAAAAAAATTCCATTGAAAGCAAGGAGTTCTTCTGTCTGCTGCATAAATCAGATTGCATTTATTATTATGATGTAAAAAGTAGTTTTCTAGTTTCTCCTCTCATATTTCCAGATGTGATCCCTGAACCATTTATTATAGCAATTTTTGTTATCATTCACCTCAGGTATTTTTTGGCTCCTTCCTCGAGTCAAGAAGCTGCACTAAATATGCATATCGTGGAAGACAAGGGTGGTGCTATTGCTCTGATGCTGGCAGCTCTTCTGTTTTTGGGAACTTGGCCTGCACTCTTGACTTTACTGGAGCGAAGGGGCCGCCTCCCGCAACATACATATCTTGATTACTCCATTACGAATCTTTTGGCTGCAGTATTGATTGCTTTGACATTTGGTCAGATAGGAGACAGCAAGCCTGATATGCCAAACTTTTTCACTCAGCTTAGACAGGTCAGTCTTCGTTTACTTCTTACAATGCCTTTTCTTTTCTGAAAGAGAGCTGTGTCCTCATTTGGAAATTTTGAATGGTAACTTTAAGAAAAGTATAGGTACTTCATCAGAGAGCTTGTGCCGAAGAGAACTCAGAAGTCAACAACAAGTCAATTATTGATAAGTTCCTTATAATATTTCTTATAACTAACAAATGTTATTTGATGCAGGATAACTGGCCTTCAGTTTTGTTTGCAATGGCAGGAGGGGTTTTTCTTAGCCTAGGCAACTTGGCTACACAGTATGCTTGGGCTTTTGTTGGTCTATCTGTCACGGAGGTTATTAGTTCGAGTATAACTGTTGTTATAGGTAAGTTCCACTGGGCGCTTTATCATGACGTGCACTACTTACCGGACTTTTATTATGTTCAGGATGTACGAACCTACTGCGTGTTGCGGATTCTTTGATTTATATTCAGAGATTAGTATAGAATTTTCAAGTACTAGCAACTATTACCATGAAGCGTAGGGACTGGACACAACTTGTTAAGGACTGGTTGAACCTGAAGTTGTTGGTTTATGTTGCATAGTCAAAAGTATACAAACTAACCAAACTTGGGAGTCAAGGAGATGCAATTGATGCGTCAAACCCTGAACCGACTCTAACCTGACCCACTCATACCAGACTTTCTTTTTACGTGTCAGGTCGATGATACTTTCCTCCTCATCAGTAGAACTTTAGGTTTAGTTCCCGTGAAGATGTATTGACAACAACCACATATCAGTTCCTTTGTGGAAAAGTTTCCCTTATCCTACTTCAATATTAAGTTTTGCTTAGCTAATTCTATGCTGCAAAGTAACACGGCCGAGACCTACCTTCATCATCTTTCGTTCTTTCTTTCTTTTTTTTTCTCTGTTATGACCGTGAGCTTTCATCCAAGCAATACTCGTTTGAATATTTGGCATCTATGTTAATACCTAAGTACTTGCTTTTCGTTACCTTCTTGTTTTAGTCTATATTTGAAGTGATTATGTTTACATGGACATCAGGCACCACGTTCAATTATTTTCTCGATGATAGGATCAATAGAGCAGAGATTCTCTTCCCTGGAGTCGGATGTTTCCTCATTGCAGTTTGCCTTGGATCTGCTGTACATTCCTCCAATGCAGCTGATAATGCTCAAAAGCTTGTTTCGTCTAAGAAATATGGCGACAATAATCAGTGAGCATTTTTTATCCTTTTCTTTTTAAATAGCACGAAATTGGCACATTATCAGCGGTGTTGTAAAAGTTATCATTACATCTTGTATGGTCAACCTCACTTGAATGCAGCTTCTAAAATGAATGCACGTCTATTGTAAGTTACGATACTGTTTGTGCAGTGCCAATAAAACAATTGAGATGAGGAGAGATGCTTCAAAAGAAGGTACGCATTTTGACTTCCCTTTGGGACATTCATGGAAGGGTGATTCTTTCTCTTGCAATTATGTAAAAATTCCTACTGCAGAAGTTTCAGAAGACCTTGAGAATGGTAATAATAACATCCACCGCTCTGAGGGCAAGATGGAGAGAACAAAAGCCGGAACTGCAGAATATCTTATTGAACTTGAAAAGAGACGATCGATTAAGGTGCAGTTTCAATTTCATGTTCATCTTAAATGAATACAAAAATAAAGGGGCATAGTAATCTCATTTGTAAACAGTTGTTTGTGTAGGTGCTATAGTTCATGGCAAGTGATGTTTAATAACAATTTTTTAGAAATTAGAAGTCTAAAGAAGAATATTTAATCATTTATTAGCAGCTGCACCAGTCCCATAATTCAATTCTTCATGTTCTTGGATTTTCATTTGAGTAATACTCAAGTACTCTCTTGAGTACCTCTATGTATCTGTTTTTTTTGGTTATATAGTAAGGATCTCTTTAGGATAAGTTTTTGAAGATGGATGGTGAATTTATAAACATATTACCCAAGACTTAATATCCGTATTCTTCCATTTCTATGTAAGATATAAGTTAGATGAAAGAGGTGAATCTCCTTATCTGATGGAATCTTATATTGTTGCAGGTGTTTGGTGCACACCCTTTTTTGGGTCTTAGCATAGTGTTTTTTGCTGGAGTTTGCTTTTCGTTATTTTCCCCAGCATTCAACTTGGCTACCAATGATCAGTGGCACAAATTGAAAGATATGGTGCCCCATTTGGTGGTGTACACAGCGTTCTTTTACTTCTCTGTTTCCTGCTTTGTGATTGCAATATTATTGAATATCAGCTTCCTCTACAAACCTATTCTTGGACTACCAAGATCATCCTTCACAGCTTATCTGAAGGACTGGGAAGGGAGGCAGTGGGCTCTTCTGGCAGGATTGCTTTGTGGATTTGGGAATGGCTTTCAATTTATGGGTGGGCAAGCAGCTGGATATGCTGCAGCTGATGCTGTCCAAGTAAGCCAACTCTTATCCTTTTGTCAAAAGAAAGTTATTCTATTATCTCTAGGAGAATTCATGCATTCTTGATGAGACAGAAAATTTGTCAAGAGAGCTTGCTTGACAGTATCTTTTATTGTTCTTGAGATCATGGTTATTTGGCTAGGATTTTGGCTATGATCCATCATATCAAACATTTTTTGTTTCGTAAAAGACACGAGTTAATTTTTTTTTTCCATACCTCAAAGGAAGGACATAACCAGCATGTGTCACTTACTGATCGATATGGATTCTTATGAAGTTAGAAATGCATCCTAGCCCAACTATCAGAGTAGAAGTTAGAAATACCTCCTACTCTCCTAGCCCAACTATCGGAGTACCATTTTACTGCATGATATATATATTTTTCTGTCCTACTCTATGGTGATTTGCATTTACATGATCTCTAATTTATCGTCCAAAACAGGCATTGCCGCTTGTCAGTACTTTCTGGGGCATACTTCTTTTTGGAGAGTACCGGAGGTCATCAAAGAAGACATATATGTTGCTTGTAAGTATGTTATTTATGTTCATCGTTGCCGTATCTGTTCTCATGGCTTCATCAGGACATAGAAAGACAGAATGAAGAAGACTTTTACGTAGGGAAATATATATACGTTTTACAAGGCAAGGAAAGCAATTCATCTAGGTTAACACTTTCATTTTGTATACTTCTGAAAAGCTCATTGTATAATCACAGTGGTTTTAAGTGTAAATTAACAATTCTCATGTTAAGTATTTTTTGCATTTTGTAGAGCTTCTATTTTTAGATTTTAAATTGCAGTTTGAGAGTTCAATAGTTGCCTTTTAGTGCCAGTTTTGAGCTAATGGATTTTCTTAAGAAGTCCAATATAATGTCGATAATGTTTCTACTTCAATTCATAATTGATATTTGATATGAAGGCAAGAATGAAAAGCAAAGCAAGAGGATCAAGACTGGAAAGACTTCAATATAAAAAAATTGCAAGAGATTTAACAATATTATTTTGGACTAAAATTCGGGAAAAAAAATTGATAGCAATTCGCCGTGAACAGTTAGCAAGGCATGCTAAAAACTCCGGAAATCGGAATCTTCGTCCTTATTTTTCAAACGTAAATAGCATAAAGATTGAATAATCAGGAAACGATTGGATCGCGACATTGTGCTTGTTTTACATTTCATTTCAAACTACTTTTCCCAATTTTCATTTTTATATATTTTTTAATATTTTAAAAGTTTTGAATTCTTTTAAAATACAAATAAATTATATATACATAAGTTCGCGTCTTTTCGAAATTTTTTTCACGAAATAGACCCCTTTCCTTTCATGCCAATGCATCCAGATCCGAGTCGATCAGACGGCCCAGATCTTTCTATTGAAAACTACTTCTAACATTTATAATCAGACGGTACAGATCTTCCCATTCAAGACAACTTCTAAAATTCCATTATCTGACGGTCCAGATCTTCTAATACCTATTTCACATTTCCCTGCACCTCACAACCCACCCCCAAGGCCCCAACGATAAAACCCCAAAACCCTAATTTCTTTTTTTCCCTCTAAATCTAAACTAAATCTAATTTTCCCTCCACAGTTCTCTTCGCGGCGGCACGGAGATGGTCTCAGGATCAGGACTATGCGTGAGGCGGGTGGTGGTTGATGCCCGACATCACATGCTTGGAAGGCTTGCGTCAGTGATCGCGAAGGAGCTATTGAACGGGCAGAGGGTTGTCGTCGTTCGTTGCGAAGAGATCTGTATGTCTGGTGGACTCGTTAGACAGAAGATGAAGTTTCTAAGATTCCTTCGCAAGCGGATGAACACTAAACCGTCGCATGGACCGATCCATTTTCGGTCTCCTGCTAAAATTTTCTGGAGAACTGTGCGCGGGTAAGCCGATCTCTGCCTACTTTGTTAATCAATGATTGTATTGATAGTTTTTAGTTTGATGAAATGAATTTTTGCTGCTGTTAAACACGTTTAGTCTTTGTGAGAGCGACGAATTACATATGCGGTAGAATCAGAGTTTTCAAATGAATGTGGATTGATACCACCTGTATTGGTGATTTGACTGGTGAGTGGATGTGCTTAATGCAACGTGTATAATGTAATGATGATGGCTATCAGATATTGTTTGGCTTGGGATTTATAAGCATCATGTGAACATTTGCCACGGTTACTGCAGAAATGTAGAACTCCTTCATACTTGTACTCTGTTTCTTATTTTCTTTTATATATTCTTTGTGATGTTTCTCTGTTAAAAAGCTTGGTTCTGTAATTTATTACATAAATTATTATGGTGCGGGTTTTTGGTTGTTTTGACATGAATCTATAGGCTGGCATTGTGATATGGCAATTTTGGTTATTGATAGGATGATTCCCCATAAAACAAAGAGGGGTGCTGCTGCTCTTGCTCGCCTGAAAGCTTATGAGGGAGTCCCACCTCCTTATGACAAGACAAAGCGTGTAGTTGTGCCTGATGCGCTCAAGTAAGTAGCCTTACTGTTAAGAAGCATGCTCATGTGTATTGCATTTCTCTCTTGTAGTATAACTGTGGAGTCTTTTTTGGGATTGCTTTATTAACAAGCACACTGAAATTGACCTGATAAACAACTCCCCTTGAGTGCAATATCATGATAGTGGGGTTTCTTTTCCAGAATGCTAATAACTTCTTTCAACTACCAAGGGCCATGTAGGATCGAAAATATTCTTAGAACTAAGCTTGAATAAATCAATGTAATGGCAAAGTAATGGCAACATAATCCTGAAAATTGGTTGCTTTATTATTCTGTGTTAGAATTAATGTAAGAATTTACTTACTTGCTTATAGTCATATGGTTTTGTATTTACCTTTGAGTTTGGATGCTTGTCAATTCTGGCGAAAGTTTTCTCTAAAATTGCTTTTGTTGTTACGTAGGGTCTTGAGGCTTCAACCCGGCCACAAGTACTGCTTGCTTGGAAGGCTATCTAAGGAGGTAGGATGGAACCAGTATGATACCATCCAGGTCAGTTTTAGCGTTATCACCTTTAGTTGCAGTAATTTTTACTAGATGTTAAAGAATAGATCAACTATTTTGGATTGTCCTGGATGCTTTTGGAAATCTGTTTCAATCAATGTGAATTGCTATTTGTTCTGAATTTGCATTTGACTGTAACTTTACTCCATGACCTGGCATATGTCACCTCCCGATTGCCTGTAATCAGAAATATGCATATAAACCTATCATTATACTGAGGTGTATGTCTGAGTGTAGGTCAGTTTAAATGTATTACAGTGAAACCGTATTAACTGGTAGTGCTACACGGCCGTAGTATATGGCTAGCAATACATCAAATATGTAGAAATTTTCTGAACCCTAGTACACTAGCATTATATTATTGGCATGATAGATTAATCCTAGAGATGTCATATATTGGTGGTTAATTAAAATTTAAATCAGGAGATAAAATATGCTAGCAGGCAGTTGTCATTCTGAGAAAAATCATTTTAGTGATGTGAATGGATTGTGTTTGTGCGTCTTGGTTACATGATTCATATCTCTTTGTAGGAATTGGAGGAGAAAAGAAAACAGAGATCCCAGGTTACATATGAGAGGAGGAAGCAGTTGGCTAAGCTCCGCGTGAAAGCAGAGAAGGCTGCTGAAGAGAAGCTTGGTTCAAAGCTTGAGATTCTGGCCCCATTGAAGTACTAGTGTACTTGTGATCAAAGTTTTACTAGTGTTTTCTCTTAAGTGGCGTTTGTGTCAGACTTGGTAGATTTACATTTGAGAAATATTGTGGTTTGTATCTCATACTTGCAGTGAATTGGTCTGATGAAATGCCGCCCTTTACATTTATCATACGGCTATTAAATTGTTTACAATGCCATTTACCTTGTTACGGATGAATAAGCTAAGCTGTAAGGTCATAGGCAGATGTGCATGCTGGTGTCAGCAAATTTTTGTTTTAAGTTTAAACTTTGAAGTTATGGTGCACATCTCTGGGGTGTTTGGCTTTGCTTTTTTCCAACTCAACTTTTCAATTCTTTATTTTACGTTTTTCAATACATATTTTATAAATATATAAAAAATTTATTTAAAAATTTAGAAAGTGTAGAAAAATTTTACGGAATGAGATTTTTTTATTGCATATTTTTATTTTTTTTAGAATTAAAAAAATAGAGTTCGTTTTTTAAAAAAGATAAAAATATTTTTTATTTCACAAAAATTTTATTTCATAAGTAATCTCAAATGCCCCCTCTGTTGGTTGGTCTGGCGGTCTTTCGCTAATCTCAACATTTGTGCAACTGAAATATCACTTGTAATATGGAGAGTTTGTATTGGATACGGAATATTTGGCAAATTCTTTTTACTTCTAGTTTTTTTTTTAATTTTTAAATTCTATCTTTAGTGAGGTTGCCATAGAGAATCTCGTAAGAGATGAAAATGGGCTAGAGCATATTTGTTGAAGTGGCAGAGTTTGCTGGGTTGATAATGAACAACACCATCATATTCTTCTTGCTGTTTGAATATGGAGAAAAATATATCTGAGCATATCAAAGTGTACAAGTACGATGGATCCGAATAACGGAGGCAAGTACAGTGTACGCGAACAATATTAATTTGCGTGTTCAAAGTTTTAATGCAGCAATCTTGCTATTTGACGTAAGGTGCCTACGGCTGTTAGCGACCACTGAAATTTCTTTATAAGAAAACGTTTGGAAATGTTTATAAAATAAAATCTTTTTAAAGTAAAAAATATATTTTTTTTGAAACAAATTTTATTTTTTTATATCTAAAAAAATAATAAAAATATTACAAGAAAAATATTTTATTTTATAAAATTTTTTTACACTTTCTAATTTTTTAAATAAATTTTTTATATATTTATAAAATATATATTAAAAAATGTAAAATTAAAAATATTAAAAAATAGTTTTTGAAAAACTAAACCGAACGCGATCTTGGTCGAATATGGAGTGGCATCTCCGCTAGCTATGTCTTGACTCGTTTTATATTCTGCTCTGTTTTGCTGACAAACTTCACTCGGGTTTTGTTTTTGTTTTGTTCCTTGCTGTCATCTTTTGTTCTTACTCGATCCTCACTTCGCTGGCATTTTGATTTATTTAAAATTCTTGAACCCCAAACAAATATAGAATTCCTTTCTTTCTCTGTTTTGTTGTTCTTCGTCTTCAACGATACAGATTTTTAGATCTCCTCTGAGACGCAGAAAGCAGATAGAGAATGTCGAAGTCTGGGGCTCTGGATCTGGCTTCCGGCGTTGGTGGAAAGATCGAGAAGGAACAAGTGCAGGCCGCCGTCGAACAGTATGTCTTCTTCTGCTTGATGAATCGATCAAATCTGTGGTGGTTACATTTTTCTTCACTCATTGGTGAATGTTGGTTTTTCTATTCTGAATGTGGGTTTTGCTTGTGACTAATCTCTCTTTTATTAGGACCAAATTTGGTTTCACCATATATGTATTTGATTTCGCGTCCCCCTTCCCCTTTTTCTGAGTTTGGTGGTTTGCTAATCAATGGTAAGCGCTACAGTCAAGAGGTCGTTGAGCTTGTTAATTCATTTCTGTAAAGTAGCAACTAAAATGTATTTACTTTATGGTAAGGGGAAAGGGGGGATGTGAACTATGTAGAAAGAATTGCGTCAAAAGAAAAAGTTGGTAATAACTTTGAGGGACAAGTAGAAGAAGTACGCAAAACTATGTGATAAAATTAAGAGGAGGGCCTTTTTTGGATCTCACTTCAAATGAGATGCATCTGGAAGCAGACATTTAGAACTTACTGAAGCTGTCAGTCACTGGCTGGAGCGAGTGTTTCACTTGATGTGCAGTCGGTGACCTTTGATTATGAATGTGAATCTAACTGTTGTATTACTATGTATGTTTTTGAGCACTGTGTATATTGACCTCCTCCTGAAAAGTTACTTCTTTTACTAATGCAATTTCTTAACTATCATTTTGTCCTTCTTTTAGGTACGAGAACTATCATGTCTGTTTCGGAGGGGATGAAGAAACCAGAAAGTCAAACTACACTGATATGGTAGGAGAAATTATTTTTTCTCTAACACCAATTTTGATACCGGTCAATATTACGTGGACTTGTATATGTTATCTTCTGGAAACAGTTATTTCCCGCCCTCATGTTTGTAGGCCAATGAATGTGATATACTTTTCTTGTTGGATTGTTTTATGCAGCTATATCTCTATGTTTGTTGTCCAAGTATTTCTATCTTGAATACCCTGCTTATGGCACAGACCATGTAAAGCGTGAAGGGTCATTAGTTACTGCTGCTTAGCTGCATCTTGGTATCCATCCAAATTTATCTAAATTTATGCTTAGGCTTTTACATTTGATGTAAACCTATGTACATGTTTTTGTTGAGCTCTTTTTCAAGCAAATCTGCATTTTTATTATATTTGTTCTTATATATCGGGATACATACCAACAATAAGACTGCATGAGTTCATTTTTTTTGCAATTTATCATCTCTCATGTGAGTTTCTCGCTTAGATTCTCTTTGATCTAACAATATTGAGTGAAAATGGTATTAGGATCACTTTCAGGTTTGATTTGTGCTACTGATTGTGCTTAACTATACCTTTGGAAACGCATAGATAATACAAGAAAACAATCATATCAATGCAGATATAGTCTTACACTCATTTGTGATACTTTTCAGGTGAATAAATACTATGATCTTGCTACAAGCTTCTATGAATATGGCTGGGGAGAGTCATTTCACTTTGCCCACAGGTTGGTATTGTCATATTGACATGAGCAGGCACTGACACTTGCGAGAACAGAATAAAAAAAGATATCCTCTCTTGCCCTTGCTTTCTCTCTCTTTTAAATGTTTTATAGAATTTGGTCCATTCATGCAGCGGTAGCTCTTTCGTACATTGTGATACTTGTCTGAATGTACCATGACCATGCAGTTTTTCTTTTGAAGGTGGAAGGGAGAGTCTTTGCATGAGAGCATTAAGAGACATGAGCACTTTCTTGCTCTGCAATTAGGATTGAAAAAAGGAATGAAGGTGCTTCAGTTTTCTTCTGCTACTTGAATGTGCAATCTTCTTTTTTTTTTTCTTAAATAGTTTATAAATTGGTGAAACTTCTCTATGGACTTTGACTGTAGGTTCTAGATGTTGGGTGCGGAATTGGTGGACCACTAAGAGAAATTGCAAGATTTAGGTATATTTATCCTCAAACTTTATCATGCTTCCGTAATCTGTATGATGTTCATGACTTTACGAACCTGGACCCAATATTATAACATCATTCTAATAATTTGTAACTTAGCTCAAGCATCTAACTCTATGTTTAGTTCCTCACTATATAGCTAGAAACTATTAACAGTTGGAGCTGCATAGACATGCTAAAGGTTATTATGATGCTCGATATAATGAATATCCTTCACAAACGTTGTGTGTGGCACCGACATCCTTTAGTGATCATTTTGCTGCATGAGTGGGTTGGCAATCACTATCAATTTGATTTCTAGAATATTTTTATCTTTTTTAATAATTGATTTTAATCTTCTGTTGACATGATGGTGAGGAGTTATAGCCTAGTTGATTCCATTCTCAATAAAATTGTGTAGGGGCCCATCCAATAGTTTTCATTGAGAAAAATGTTCTTTATAAGTGGAGCTCAGTATATCAATTCCTGTCAGGGATGGGCCCCATATCTTAAAAAATGTTTTGATCTGATAGGAGATACTATTCTTATCCAAATACTTTCCAACAAGAAATTTCTAGATTTTGTTTTTCTATTACGAAGATTTTTAGTTGGTTTATAATTACTTTCTTCTTAGTGTTTTTTTTATATATAAAATTACTGTTGATCTATCTGTTTATAGATTTGTGATCAAGAAGAGAGAAGTATTTGATGTTTATAGAGAAGTTGATTGGAGATGTAGCGAGGGAGCTAAAACTTCTTAATTGAACTCTTGCAGCCTAACATCCATAACTGGTTTGAACAACAATGAATACCAGATATCAAGAGCAAAGGTAGCTGATATGTGGTAGTAACAAATAGATTCTACACATTTCAGTTTAGATCATCATGTTCAATTTTCTTATCACATATCTCTATAGTTTTGTCTAAATTTCTAATAATCTTTGTGGGGGATTGTTTTATACTGACTTTATTGTTTGTAGGAGCTAAATTTTATTGGAGGATTGAGCAAAACATGTGACTTTGTTAAGGTATCCAATGTTTTGACATCACTTGCAAAATAGATGTCCTCTATGATTGTGGTACCCTATTGCGCCCTTGTATCTTGATTTTATGATAGCTACTTATCCTATGACAACGGTTTTTTATCACATTATCCTACCAAATAACCTTAAATACATCTCTCCATAATCTCAGGCTGACTTCATGAAGATGCCATTTCCTGATAACACTTTTGATGCGATTTATGCTATCGAAGCGACATGTCATGCACCAGATGCGGTAAGCTATAACATTTTTGGAATGGTTATTTATGCTCTCTCATTCATTCCTTCATGCTCTTCCTTTCCAATTACAACAGGTTGGATGCTTCAAGGAGATATATAGAGTGCTAAAACCTGGTCAGTGCTTTGCTGCATACGAATGGTGCATGACTGATCATTTCAATCCTGCCAACGAAGATCACCTAAAGATTAAAGCAGAGATTGAGCTTGGGAATGGCCTTCCTGATATAAGAACCACAAATCAGTGTCTTGAAGCATTGAAACAAGCTGGGTTTGAGGTAGATTCAACGGTTATTGGTCTTGATGTTCATACTTCTGTGTGCAGATATAACATAAATGGACAATTATACTTATTTACTGCTCTGCTGTAATGCATGAAGTTTCCTTTGTACTCATCTCTTGAATATTTGTAATGATGAAGGTTGAGTGGGAGAAAGATCTCGCAGCAGATTCCCCTGTCGCATGGTACTTGCCATTAGATGCTAGTCATTTCTCAATAACAAGCTTTCGTTTGACTGCTGTTGGGCGCTTCATTACTAGAACTATGGTAAAGCAGAACTTCAACTGTTGTAAAAGAACTGCTTTTCCACCACTGCCGTTAACATTCTCTTTCGGTTTGAAGGTCAAGACGCTAGAATATATTGGCCTCGCTCCTGCAGGAAGTAGCAGAGTGTCATCTTTCTTAGAGAAAGCTGCTGAAGGGCTTGTGGAAGGTGGAAGGTGGGTGTTAGGCTGCTGTTGTTACTCTGTTCGTCGTCTGCGTTTCTGGACTTTGATATTATATGCTTTCCAATACTCCAATGAGTTCATCATAGCCTGTAGGAGCACCCTCTTTAAGCTGTGTTAAAACTTGGTTAAAATTGGGGTTTTTTATGATTCTGAGTGACTTACTGGCATGGTAGTTCTTCCCCCCCTAAGTACACGTTTTGAGATTTCATATAAAACCTGAACTTTTTGACAAACAGGCATATAGCTTATCTTGGTTTCTCTGTGTAGATGCATCCTTTCAAGAACCTGATAGTAGTTGTCACAGAAAATTCGTAATTATGTCTCCTGGGTAGTCTAATAGGACTTGGCGCAAGTATAGTTGTATGACAAGTAATAGTTATATCACTTTGCTATTTGCAAATCATCCAGTAAACTTTTAGTGTCTTATAAAACAAGCTTTCACAGCATTCAGGTATACCTTTATGACAGTCGGTATATCTTGATTATTTGTAGTTTTTAGGCATCGTTTCAATTGCTTATGGGGTGCTTTTCAGTCATCTATTTCACATTTTCTAATAAACTTTCTATAATATTCTTAAAATTTATTTAAAATTTAGAAAGTACAGAAAAATTTACGTTGTAAGATTTTGTTATTGTTTATTTTTATTATTTTTTAAAGATAAAAAAATAGAGCTCGTTTATCGAAATAAGATAAAAATACTTTTCATTTCAAAAAAGCTCTATTTGATGAGAACTCCCAATAAGCTAGAGTTAGTCTTATCAATAGCTCTAAGGCATTATTAAAGCAGCAAATCAACGATACTAGTGATAGTATAGCAACTTAAATGCACTTTGTTTGACGTATTTGGCTGGCAGAGCTATGAATCAAGTAATTGCTTAGAATTCTTAATTCTAGTTCATTCTTTCTCAAAGTTGTTCCACCCAGCTCTTTTTTGGTTTTTGTTAGGATTGATTGATATTCTGATGTTTCCCAGCTCTTCATTTGTGTGCTAAGATATCATGGATCTCTGCATTACTCTGTTATATGTCTCATGTAGGTAGTTTTTGCATGATGCAGGAAGGAGATCTTTACACCAATGTACTTCTTTTTGGCGAGAAAGCCTCTTGTGGAATCTTAGAAGCAAGCGTGGCCATCTTGGGAGAATCTCTGTTAAACTATGACTGTAGGCCAAGTTAATTATGCATCAATTGTGATGGAGTTTTGTCATGCTTTTCTTTGTTCCCAGGTTAGGTAGTAGTTGCAGTCTCTCTTTAAAACCTGGTACATGTATATTTAACTGCTATGATTTGCACTAAGGTGCTGGTAGATTTGTTGCATAGAGTTAGTTTTTATTGTATCTGACTTGTTATTTGTCAAAGATCGAGCTATCAAGGATTTATTTGGACCTTACAGTTTGTTTTTTCCTTGCTTAGCAGTATGAAGTTCTGACGTTCATATAACTAACGGAATTTCTTTGCTTTGAACTCTTAAGACCTATTTTACCTTGCCAGTTTTCCTTCGTAAAATACTCTACCTTGGACAGTTTTGATCATTCATATAGCTTTGCGATTGAACTGTTGCTATTCTCAATGTGCACGCCATTATTGTACATGCAGTTCATGAATGCCAACAAATATACCCGCTTTTATGTTAAAATAAGCAACAATCACTATACAGAAAACATATATAACTTGCGTAAAAAAACATATACGTGACTGTAGAAGAAATCTTATGTTCGGGTACTTGATGCTGTTCTATTAACAAAACCATCTAAATACAACGGCAAGAATAACTACAAGCACACATTGCAGCTGTCCATGCGCATACAGCTACTTCGACAATTTTTCAGATGCATTTCATTTTTCTCAAACTGTTGTCAAGGTTGTTGTTGCCTTGAGTTCCAAATCTGAAGCTGACCTTCCAAGGATTGCGGTGCTTGCATTCGATGAGAATCTATCAAAGAACAGTGCTGTAACTGGTGGTAATAGTTGGCTTCAGAAAAATAAGTACTACTGGTCGTACTACACTCATTCACGTTTCCCAAGTCCCATCGATTGTATAAACAATGTGGCATCAGACTCTTCTCCAACAAGCTAACTGAACTGCTACTGTTAAAATTACCACAATTATCTTCATCTTCTCGATTAACTTCACAACCCCAGTAGTTAGTCTTCTGCAAGCTTCCCATATCTTCAACAACCGTACCATTTCCAAGCTCATTCAAATAAGAACAATGCGGATGATTCTTAAACAGTAGCGGATAGGCATTGAACTGTTTCATTTCCAAAGGAGGAAGTTTGTCAATTTCATGCTGAGCAGCTTTAATTAGCCATTCTACAACCTTGCTAGGTTGGTTTACTCCAAGCTTATCCTGCAGATCATAAATTTGCATTGCAGTTTGTACTGATAATCTTACACGCCTATCTCGCAATCCTCTGATAGTAGTGACCTTGCTGTGCCTATCTTTTCCTCCGAATGCTCGCGAAACGCGAACGATTCTCGGGTTTCTTAGTGTTGCGGACCATGCTCGTCTTGAACTTGAAGGGGGAGTAAACTCTTCTTGTTTGGAATATTTGAGATCCTTCTGATCTATTGAACTTCTAGTAGTACTCATTATCTTACTGAGAGCTCGACCAAGATATACCTATAGATACAACGCATTAGCACGCTCAGCTAGCGACTTCAATAAAGATTAAATATACTACTATACTTGTTGTATATGAAACAGTATGATATCCAAAAATGAGAAAGCTGCAAAAAGAGAAAACATTAATTTGGGTTTTGTTTTGAATGAAAGCTCAAAATCTGCTCATGTTCTTGAAACATATATGTAGGATATGATCACATAACTACCTGGAAAATTCTCCGAACTTAGCACTTGATTTCGAAGAGATTGATGGGAGCAACAAATTAATGGGAAAGATAGTGGTATATTGTGGAAGCGTGCTTTGCAGGAAGGCGTGAGGTTCACATCTTAATGAGCTAGGCTTGCCAAACTTTTAATAGCTAGGCATGCATGCAAGTCTTCATCATCTTTAATTCTCAAGCACATACATACAAATCAAAACAAACAACAACAACTGCTACTGTCCTTCTATTATCACTGCTGCTAGCTGCTGCTGTCCTTATTCACAAGATTATTAAGCTGGAATTCCTTTGTCCTCTTGATGCTGTTATGGGTTCTTTTTCTCACTTTTGTCATTTTCAAGAATCCAAAATGAAATTACAACTGCGTCATGCGTGATTATTATTATTATTATTATTTCATAAGAGTAATAAATTCCAAAACAAAATTGTTTACGTTGTTGTTTTTCCGAAAGCTCAAGGATGCGTTTGGGATTACATTTTTCAATATTTTTTTTAATTTTTAATTTTATATTTTTTAATATATATTTTATAAGTATAAAAATTTTATTTAAAAATTTAAATAATATAAAAAAATTTAAATAATAAAATTTTTTATTATTTTTTATTATTTTTAAAAAATAATAAAAATATTTTTATTTTATAAAAAAATTATTTGATAAGCACCTTCAAACAATCTTAAGCTTATAGGGAGGGATAGAGCTAGACTGCAAACTAGCTAGGGACCAGAAAGAGTGCATGCTACATTATCATGCATAAGGACCACAAAAGCATATCACCACTCAATCCATCTCATGTGATCTATAAAGCTTCAAAAACTCATTCATAATTTGAATATACTTTATTATTTTACCTTCTATTTATATTTTATGATTTTTGGATATATATTTTTAATCGAAAAAGATCTAATGAAATGTTTGGGAGTGCTTAAAAGTTTTTTGAAATAAATTTATTCTAAAATTTTTTCTAGAGACGAATGTTACTATTTTTTATCTAAAAAATATAAATAAATAATAATTAAAATTTAATAATGTATTATTTTCTATAATTTTTATATTTAAAGAAATTTAAAAAACATAAATATAAATTTTATTTAAAATATAAAATATAAAATTATTAAAAAATCCTTCCAAATGAATAGAAATTTGGATGATTTGATTTGTATCATATTGACAAAATTTTGGATAATTTGATTGACATTTTGTACTCAATTATAATAAATAACTGACGAACACGTATACGATTCAACAATTTATAAATCGTAGCAATAGTTTATATTCAAAATTGATAGAAATTTATGTGAACAACACTATTATAGTATATAATATATTCAACGATTTATATTTTTATTTTAATTTTGTAATTGTGCGAATTGAATAAATGAGCTTGCAACAATATAATAAGTTAGTTTATGAATATGATACTTATACTTTTTCATTATATTACTTACTTAAACAATTAAACTTTTATATTTCAAATAGATTATCTAAACCGTTAGATATATAAATTATTACAACAATATTGTTCGCACAAAATTTTATAATTTTTGGATGAAAGTTAACGCTCCAATTGGACCTAATTTGATCAAAATTTATGTTGCTTATGACTTTAATTATTTTTATTCATCAATGTCATTGGACCTAATTAGATCAGCAATTAAAATAAAAATTAAGATTAAGCAAAAATATGGGCAGATCGAATGTAATTATATTGCTTCGTATTTTTTAATTGTATAATAACTAATATTATATTATATAGTTAAAAACACATTCCAATATGATAGAAAATGTATTAATGTTTTATTTTTATATTAAGATGATCACATCTAATTATTGAATTTTTATTTGAGATATTTAGACTTGTAGCAAAGGTAAAAAAAATAAAAATATTTTTTATTTTAGAAAAATTTTATTTCATAAGTACTCTAAAATGCACACTAGCAAAAGTATTTTGGAATTGATATCTCTTGCAGTGGAGATTTTTTAGCTACCTCTTTATGATCTTTGAAGAATTTCTTAAATCAATTCCTGTTGCAGGAGGACAGATTTACTTATGGTTTTGTTGAATTTGAATCAGAAGCTTCTCTAAAAGCAGCATTTGAGGTAGTGTATTGCATTTGCTTACGTGCTTTAGATCTTCATAAACTGAGTACTTGTGCTTGTAATTTATTTAACAGATGTCAAGTTTCTGAGTGGTTTGAGTTTCATGTTTTCATCCAGGAGAAAAAGAAAAGTGTCTCAAGGTGAGTTTTGCTTTTACTTTTAGCTTCGGACATTAATTTAATCTATAGTTATAAAAATCGGATTGATTCTGTTCGAATTGATCTAAAAATTATTGATCCGATAAAAATTAGTAATAAAATTATTAGATTCGCTTCAGCTCGTTCCGAGCCGCTTCAATCCGATCGATCCGTTCGTACGGATCAAACCGGATTCAATTAAATTAAAAAATTAAAATTTATAATATATATTTAATATAAAATAATTATTAATAGTTTTAATTAAAAATAATATATAATTTAGATTTTGTATTTGAATGTGTAATGCAAAAAAATAAATTTGTTATGTTTTATTTATAAATATTTATTATTAGTAATTTTTTAGTTTTTTATTATTATTTCTATTAAATTGTAGAAAAATAATAAAATTATTTTAAAACAATAAATTCTTTTTAAAATTTATTATTATTATTACTTTTTTTGTGTTTTTTTATTAGTTTATTTTTTATCTGCATTTTCTAATAAAAAATAATAAGTCTTCGCGCTGCCATCAACGCTTTATATTTTTTATCCGATCGGTCAATCCGTCGATCTGAAAGATCAACTCGCGATTCATTGATCTAGATAGTATTTCGATCCAACGTTTGGCCTGATTTTTACAACCATGATTTAATCAAGAGTGCTGAATGCTTGCATATGTCTTAATCAGTCAATGGTGATTCAAATGAAGCCAAGCCTAGTGATGTCTGATGACAAGAAGCAATTTTCATCACAAAGGAGAGAATTAAGAAATCGGAACTCTGTGAGTGGCGCAGTTGCTGAAACTAATGGTGTCTGGACGTACGTCAGCCCGGAAGAAGTGAAATTAATCAAGTATATAGATTGCTATTGTAGTCTTCCAGCAGCATATTTAGTAAACTGTAGTGGTTTCTCAATTTTGGTAGGCAAAGTTTAGTTGAACTTTGAGGTGTAACTCTTCCGATGAAGGAAAGAAAAAATTTCTTCTTTGATATTTTCTTGGATAATAATTGTGATGTTATCATGAATCTGGAGCGAAATATATTATACGTAATGTCTGAGGAAATCCTCGGAGAAAGATGGTATGTGCACGTAAAAAGGTTCGCTACAACATAGCAGTAGCGATCAGAATTAGGTCGCTGAAGAAGAAAAAGATCACTAACAAAGATCTTAGCAATCAGTACAATTACAATTGCATTTGCGTTGGTCGGTAGCTGTAGCAACGATTTGAGAGGGCTTATAAAATAAATTTTTTTAAAATATAAAATATTTTTTTTAAAATAAATTTTATTTTTTTATTTAAAAAAAATAAAAATATGTAATAAAAAGATCTAAATTTTTATATATTTTTTAAATTTTTAAATAAATTTTCTATATATTTATAAAAATATGTATTGAAAAATATGATTAAAAAAATTAAAAATTTGCTTTTTCCGAACGGGCTTTAAAAAGTGATCAATTTTGCACGCTCTCGTTTAAAGTAGTTCTTCTAAAATGCTGCAAGGTTCACAATAAAAAAACGGCCTTTGCGTTGGTCATGAGTTAAAATTAACGTACTTCTATAACTTAATTAAGATGCTCATTACATGAGTTAATAACCATGAGCTCCGAGCTATAGTTAGAGAAAACTTAATGAATTGACCCACAAGCTATATAATTCATGTGTAGTAAGAATGATAAATAATAACCAATAAACTAAATTCGTATAACGTTAATAAAGTTCATTTAATATATCCCACATACTACAAAATCGACGCAATTCATCCGCCAAGTTATGAGTTAGGATCCAAATTTTCATGGGCCGTGAGAGTAGCTTCACGCGCTATATGCTGAATGGTAACCCATGTAAAGCAATTCTTCCATTGCCGTTCATCCACTGCCGTCAATTTTGCAAAATCTAATTTGTCCTCATGTCGAGCTGAAATTGTAAAGTTTGTTGGATTTCTAAATCGGTGGAAAGACGTAAGAGATGAATATTTTCGAACAAAATAAGGTGCTATTTGTATAGTTATTGATATTTTCTTAAATTATTTTTTTTAGAGGTAGCTAAAAATTTGATAATCAACTTTCGAATTATAAGTACACATCTTTTGTGCATAGTTTTGAACATTTTGATAATGTAGATTCTCTTTCGAAGATAAAGCATAAGCCAAATAATAGGGCCTTATGCATCCTCCATGTACAGTTTAATTAAGTTCCAAACTTCCAATAAGCTATGTATACGTTAGCTAATATTAAATTAATGACAATTCTAGTTTTTTAAAACCTAGTATAGTTAAAGTAAAAATGGTGAGATTTGGATGGATTGGATTCACTTTTGGTACATATATCTTCCACTTCTTCACGAGACAAAACTATAACTTTTTTAATTAAGTGCGTGTTTCAATTGTACGAAAGTAAATTTTCTAAAATTTTATTTTAAGAGAATAAAATTTTATAAGAAGTAAAGTTTGATCAAAGTAGCGTCAAAATGATAAGTAAAGTATGTGAAGTAGAGTTTTAAATAAAATTTTTACAAACGTAGAGTTATATGGAAATAAAAATAGAGTTTGAAATGTAATTGAAATATGTGAAATAATCGAATTCAAAATCTAAAAAAAAGTGAAGTTCGATGTAATTAAAATATACTCTTAGAGCATGTTTAATTGTACAAAATTTACTATCTATCTTCAGATTTAAAATTCGAACTCATTTCCTATGCATTAGTTTATTCACAAAATTCATTTTCTATCTTTTGATTTTGATACTAACTCATTTTATATATTTCAGTTTACTATAAACGTAACAAATTTATCTCTAATTTACTTTTTACCGAATTCAATTCAATCAAATTAATTTTTTCTATAAAAATTAGAGTTGCAAACGATTCATATATTTTAAATATAAAATAAATTTAGAATTATATTCTACAATTATTATATTTCACTTTGAACCCGTTTAAAAAAATTAAAATTTATTTGCAGTTCACTTTAAAAAATAATTAAAAATAAAAATTAAACTTTAATTTTATTATTTTAAAATTTTTTATATTTTATTTTTGTAAAATTCACTTTTATATTCGAAGTACGTTTTTTACAAAGTGCGTGTTTACATATCCCTCCAAACTCACTTTTTTTAAACTCACTTACATCATAAAATACATTACAAAATTAAAATAAATTATTTTTATTAAAAATTTATTTTTGAAAATTTAATTTTAAAACTTACTTATAATATAAAATAATTATAAAATTTTATTTTTTATTAAATATTTGTAGTTTTTAATTTTATTTTTTAAACTTACTTCTAAAAAAGTGAGTTTATTTTATAATAAACACGCCCAAAATTTATTTGATACCAATAAAATGCCCTATAAGCAATGTCAGTAATCAGCTTCTGCTTTTTGCATCTCATTACTTATCGTCCTTCTCTGTAGGAATGCTTGAGATATAATTTCTTAATATCTTTATTTTTTATCTCTTTCAAATTTTGTTTTGCCAAAAATCTCTTATAATATTTGAATTAATTAAAATTTAATAAATTTTCATAAAATATATGTTCTATTTAATTGAAAAAATAATAAACTTTCCAACATGTATAAAAGTATTATTAGAAATTTGAATTTTAAACAATTCACAAACATCCCCTCCGGCCCTCCGTTCACTCACAGAGTCGCAGTGCTTCTTTCAATAATACACGCTTGACTAGACTCGCCATTTCCTGGCCCACGGTGCGTTCTTTCCTCAGGCAAATAGCGTCATCGTCCACGCAAATCCACGACGCGTGTCGAATTATGCTTCTTTTGAGATTGATGTATAATACCATTCTAGGTTTAAAAGAAACCCCTGTGGTGCTCATTTGCTTTTTCTAAGTCTCACACAATATTTTTATTTTATATTTTCAATAAATTAGTTTATAAAATTTAGTTAGCAATTTTAAATATAGAAAATTTTATATATTTTTTATTAAAATAAAATAAAAATATTTTATTAAATATTTTTTTTTATATAAAAGTAATTTCAATCGCTCGCATGAGGGCCGGTCACTTCCGAATTCCGACTGACGTGGTCTCCTTCTCCCAACCAGGTTTGTTTTTGCTTGGGATATTAGCTGGCCTTGTGGGTCAAACGTATGTAGCTTCCCACCACGTGTCCTGTCCTTCCACGATCTCTTCCGTGGCCACGTTCCTCCCAGCAACAATTAAAACCATCAACGAACCATTGCCTTTTCATGTACATCGTAGAACATCACGCACAAGGTTCAACTATACTTCAGTCAACAGTGGGACCTACATGCGTGGTATCATTCGTATTTAAATATTGATAACTAAATTTTACGTAAATATAATAACAAATAAAATGTTTTTAAAATAAATTATAAATTTAACTTAATTTTTATATTTTAATTATTTTTAAGATAAGTTAAAAATTAAAAAGATAAAGTAAAAATATTAGAATTGAATTTAATATGTTAAATTAAAATTTTTAATTCTTTATATAAATAAAATATATTTTTAAAACTATAATTTTAACGGATAAACTTGGGACGACTAAAATACGTACTAATAATGGAAAATATTAGCAATTGGAGTGGTGGATGACTGGAGTAGAAGAACAGAAGTGGGACCCGTAGTGAAGGACAGAGAGGATTCGTGTACGCTACAGAGGAAGGGAAGTAAGGGAAAGGAAGCGGTTTGGACAACAAAATAACTTGGGAAGTGGTTGCTGTGTTTTTTTTTCCCCCCTTCCCTCTTGATGATTCATCGGTTAATCCGGTGCTTAGTTTACTCAGTCTTTTCCATCTTGTCTCGTTCATTATTATTTTACCCAAGAAACTAGAACTCCATGTTATTGTCTATTATAATTCTTTTTAGCTACATCACTACTATCTTACAAGCAAAGCTAAATTAAGTCATCAAGTAATAAATCCCCATTAAGTTTATATTTTCATTATCACGTCAGTTGTTACACTGGAGTAGCTTGTAAATCTAGCAAGCAAAACTCTTCTTACTTGCTGTTCTGAGTCTTTCGAGGACATGAATGAATTAAGTGGGAAACAAAACGGAAGAAACGAAAATTCGCGATAAATAATGTTCCCCAGAAACATGGAACAGGTGGTACTACTCTTCATCGTCCGATAATGATTGACTGAGTTGATCAAAGACCCAAAAGAGCTTTTTTCTAAGTAAGCAACCACTAAGTCCAGAAGACACACCGTAAGACGCTCCGTCAAAGAGAACGGTACTTTTCGAGGATGTCTCGCGTGGAGACGTGGGAGAATTAAAACAAGAACCATCCAAGTGTCAAGCAGCAGCGGAGCGCAAAAACGGCTTGGAAAAGGTGACGGTGGCGCGCGACTCAGCGGCGCCGTCTCTTTCTCTACCCGCCACGTTCATACTTTACTCTTCTCATGCATACGCGTGGTGAACGTGGAATACCACAAGGGTATATTTGGTAATTATACTCCACGTTAGCAGATCATACTTTGTCTCTCTTCTTTCTTATCTTTCTGTTCTCACAACGTCTCCCTTCTTTTCTCCATTCTTCTTTTCCGTTCAGTTTCCCCGGAACTTATTTCCTGGAAATATCTTCTTAGCTCGTTTTTGGGTATTTTTATGGGTTTGTTTTGTTGTTGGTTTGTTCTGTTGCTAGTTATCAGTAACTTGGTATTTCACTTCCATTATGAGTTGCACAACAGACTCATCTGGAAACTTCAATTCTCGCTCTAGTTCTATTGAATTCAGACCTTAATCTTGTGTTTCTTGAATCTTTGAAGAGAGAAGAAAAAAAAAAAAGTTAATAGATAAAGATATCTTTTCTTTATTTTTCTGTGTTATGGTTAGCTTTGAGAGGGCAGTAATGGAGGCAGAAGTAAGAGAAGTAGAAGAAGAAAGAGGGTATACAAGAGATTTAAAATGTCCAAGGGACCTTCTGCAGAGATTCGCCGGGGGTAGCCGTCTAGATGAACGACCGCCGGAACCTTCTCACTCCGGCGAAGTCGAGTTATCGCTTGGTCTTTCTCTCGGTGGACTTTTCGGCACTGAACCGAAACCCAAACTCATCCGTTCATCTTCGATAGCTGCGATATCTTCAATGTTACCAAGGGAACACGAGTTCATTCCAACAGCACTCATGCGAACGTGCTCTTTACCGACCCAAGCTGAAGAAGAAAGGCGGAAACGGAAAGAGTTGCAGAGCTTGAAGCGGCTTGAGGCGAAGAGGAAGAGATTGGAGAAGAAGAACTTGAGAATATCGAGGGCGGAAGAAAGTAGTTCGGCAGCAGGTGATGAATTGAAGCATGGTGGTGGAAGGTTACGGAACGCGCAAGTTAGTAGTAGCTTAAGAAGCTTGGCAGCTGCAACTGGTCTGCCAAGACGGACATCAGCTTCGCCGGCAGAGCAGACGAAGAACTTCTCGCCGTCGGCGGGTTCGCCAGGGAGTAGTAGCTCGTCGAAGTCGACGGAACACGAGAGGCCGCCAATGCAAGGTTGGAAATTTGTTAATTTCTGCTTTGCAACGTACTACATTTTGGTTCTGCATAATCTTAATTTGTGTTTATTAATTTCTTGGTCAAATGATAAAGTTCAATCAAAATGTTTTGGTAGCTGCAAAAAAAAAATCGGTAGTTAGGATTTAATAGATAATGGATTTGATCCAATTGCTCAAGTGAAATGGACTATGTAGTTCATCTTGATTAATTATTATTCTGCAAGTGAATTTTATACAAAAAATTTTCTTAATTTGACATTAGTGATGGATCTGTGATCTATCTGTTTTAGCTGGGTCTGGATTTTCCAAGCATTTGTCTAACCATGTTAGATGCGGAATAAGTTTCCAAGCATTTGTCTAACCATGTTAGATGCGGAATAAGTTCATCAGTGGTCCTATCCTTCAACTGATTTGAGTTACATGTCTTAAGAGTGGTAGTTTATTGTGATCGCGGAGCTTTGCTTCTCTCCTTGTGATGATACGACCACTCACTGTCTGAAATGCAAAGTCATAAGAAACTTGACTGAACGTGATTTGAAAATAAAATTTTAAAAATAATTTGTAAACAAGTCTCATACCTGAACGGTGTCTGTAATCGTTATTAGGAATCAACTGTTCCGTACAGGCAGTGGCGTAAAAGTGAAGTCAGAGAGATTCGAAATGTCACTTTCCATCATCAATCTGCGTATCCATTTTTGTTTCTAGAGATAGATTCATGTCATACTGAGATTGATTCTAGATTTGAGTTAGTTGGATTGTCTAGCTACTCAATTAGTTTAACTGGACATTGATGAATTTTTCTCCTGGTGGTAGCTAGCAGTGCTCTAGTTGATTAGCACAACAGTAGTTGGAGTTGTCATGAAAGTTGTATTTTTTTACACCACAAATTTCACTTTTTTTAAACTCATTTTTTCAAACTCTATCAAAAAAATTTTCTTTTAGTTTAATTTTAAAATTTACTATTAATACAAAATTAGTATCAAATTTTATTAAATATTTTTAATATTTAATTTAATTTTTTAAACTTATTTCTAAAACTCAAGTTTACAGTAAACACACCCGTAGCTAATCATGCAAGTTGCATACATAATAATGACTGGTATGTAGAGGCAGAGGTAGAATATGGGATGGATTGAAGTTGGATGAAAAACAGAATAAGATAATACACTCGGGGACCGTAGTGCTCACATGTTTATAAGTTATTCTTAAGTTGAGATCTATTTGGTTGACCACCGAATGCACCCTGAGTTGTGTAACTTGTGTTCTCACTACTGTGAGGGATTTTTTCCTAAAGGGGTTCTTCTCTTATCAACTATCATACACTTGTAGTCCGGTACGTGGTTATTGGTGCAGTGAAGGTTAAGGTTCAACACGCAGCAAGTTGTGCCTGAAGAGTTTAGACTTTAGAGTAGTACTGCCTAATAAGGTGATCCTTAATCTAAAATAATCTTCGGGTAATTTATGCGGCCGTTATATGGCTCTTATTAGGAAAGAGCTTTTACAGAGGAACAGAAGCATCAACTTTGCAGTGTGATTTTTTTGGTTGGTGATGTTCAATGTGGTGAGCTCTTTATAAGATGACAACTCTCTTCGCAAGTATTGTCATGTACAAATCATTGCATTGCAGGAGAATTGAATGACATGAATTCTTTGGTTGAGTTGATTTTGACAGTCACAAATGTGTCCAAATGAATAACTAGTATAATCATATTATTTCTAACCTGATATATACAAAACCATTTAACTTCTAGTTTTCTTTTTTCAAGGATTCTAGATGTACATCTTTGTTAAACCAGTGAGCCAAAAAGAATTTGTTAAATTATGAACGTGTTACATTGGATGTCATGGCTATCTCATCATACACAATTCCTAAGCACGCACTACTGCACCCTTATTCAAACTCTCCACTCTACGGAGTTATGGTTAACATTCGTGTTTGCATCTCCCTCCATTTTTTTAGGTATTGATTTCTCGGAATCAAGCAAACGCTTTGAGCCTAGGGTTTTAACGGCTATGCTATCAACAGACAAGTCTATGGATTTAAGCGGAGAAGAGATGGACATATCTGAGAGAAGAAACGCTGCTATGAGGGCTGGCGTTGAGGGAATGCCTCGAGATGGTGAAAAGCTAGTGACAGATGACATGCCCTGTGTGTCAACAACAGGGGATGGCCCTGATGGGAGAAGGATTGAAGGATTTCTGTACAGGTACAAGAAAGGCGAGGAGGTAAGGATCGTGTGCGTCTGCCATGGCAAGTTCCTAACTCCTGCAGAGTTTGTGAGGCACGCTGGAGGAGGAGATGTGGAGCATCCGTTAAGACATATAGTAGTCAACCCTTCCCCTCCAACTCTCTGTTAATGGTATAACTCTTCCTTGGCTAATGTCGAGCGAAAGGTTTTGCTCTGAACAGTAGATGTAGCTAGCGTGCCCTCTTCGTCAAGTAGCTCCTGCTAAACAAGGATGTGCTGTGCTGTGTTGCTCACACCTGCAGCTTCGAGGACACTTCGTACGGAAGTAGTTAAAGGGTTGTTGCACATTCTTCGAAAATACTACGAATGTTCAATTTCCTGTTGCATATATTATTGTTCCCAACCTATTGTTCTGAAACTTGTTTTGAGAAGGCATAGTAAAAACTTTTAAAGTTGCTTCTCTGTTAAGAAATATCTAGCTTTTGTGTACATTCCTTCTAATCTTTTTTATATATATTTTCAGAACTTCAACTAAAATTCAGAGCATCTTCCTGAACACACAGTCTCATTCTCCTATACAAATAAACTCCATCAACAATCAAAATTTACCAAATTCTAACTGCTACTCTGCTGTTTCAAGAAGAAACCACAAAAATCCTAGTCATGGATTCTTTCGGTAAGTTTTCTTCACTATTCTTTATAAATGAACATGTTTTAAGTCAACATTATCAAAATTTATTGATGATTTTCTCAAGATAGCTACATCGGTTCCATGCAGGCTTTGTTTCTGTTCTTGTTCTTCTGTTTCTAACAAGCTGCAATGCACGACCACTGTACTATCTCCCAACTAAGGTAACAATCACGAACAGCCACCGCAAACATTCAGGGCTTCCATATTGCTCACCGTGGCGTGAACAGAGAGATCCCAGAAGAAATTGCTGCTGAAAACATTGTAAATCATTGCCTAAATCTAATATACGAAAGTTGCCTATGCATGGTGACTGAAATGTTCTTCAATGTCAGCTAGCAATTGAAGAAGGTGTATATTTCATTGAATCATATATCTTAGCTATGTGCCTTTTCTTTCACTTTTCATTTCAAAATTTTTATTTTACGTTTTCTAATAAAATTTCTGAAATATTCTACATATTTTTTAAACAACTTTAAAAATACAGAAAATTTCTACATAAAATTTTATTATTAATTATTTTAATTATTGTTTTTGAAGTAAAAAAAATAGTTTTTTTTTAAAAAAAAAATTTTGTTACGAGTTATTACAGGCTTAACTTCGGTTAATCGATTATACTATGAGAGCACACCGTACACAAATTCTTTTATCAGAGTAGTGAGACATAGAAGGATCTCATCCAAGTTTGCTTCTCGGTATGAACTCTTAAGACAGATGCAAAACATTTCATTTGCTACCCAGCAACCAAACATTAAACTACATATTCCTAGTAAACAAACAACACATGTAAAACGCTCTCGATACGAACAATGCTTGACTGGCTAGAGCATCAATGCATGTGCTAAAAAAACCAATTATTAAAAATTGATTCGTTCGCTCCGTCTTTTGTTAGTTTTCCTTGAGCAAACAACTATAAATAACCATATATTTAGACTTCCCTCTTCATTCTTCACTGAACAAGATTTAGTAGTACCTCATCATTCATTCAATATCACTGAAGATGAACATGTCTACTACTGATGTCTTCTTCTCCTACATACCTCTCTCTATTCCCCTTCTCTTCTTCACTATTTTCTTTCTCTCATATATCAAAAACAAGAAAAACCCGACGCCGCCATCCGGACCGCTATCTCTGCCGGTGGTCGGTCATCTATACCTCTATAAGAAACCTTTGCATCATGCTCTATCCAAAATCTCCGCCAAGTACGGCCCTGCCCTTCTTCTCAAGTTCGGTAGCTGCCGAGTGTTCGTAGTCTCCTCTGCTGCCTTAGCTGAAGAATGCTTCTCGAAGAACGATATCACGTTCGCCAACCGTCCTCACTTACCTTCCTTCAAGTATCTCAGCTACGGTTATTCAACGCTAAGTGCAGCAAAGTACAGCGCCGAGTGGCGCATCATGCGCCGAATCGCCACAGTTGAATCGCTCTCTACTCACCGGTTGCTGTCCTTTTCTTCTGCCCGTGCCGATGAGGTCTGCGGCCTTGTCTCCGGCTTGTTCAAAGATGCTCACGTAATGGATGATGATCGATTCAAGGAAGTTACATTACGGCCGAGATTGTTCGGTACGGCGTTGAATATAATGATGGTAATGCTAGCAGGGAGGAGGTGCTACGGCGAAGACTCCGACGAGGCAAGGAAATTTGAACAAGTTGTCGAAGAATCGTTCTCGATTGGGGGAGCTTCTAATATCGGAGATTTCCTGCCAATCCTGAGGGTGGTGGACTTGCGGTTCTTCAGAAGCTGATTGATGAACAAAGAATTACCAGTACTGCTCCTGGAGATGGAGAAAACAAGGGGAGGAAGACCATGATTCAAGTGCTGCTAGATTTGCAGAGTGATGATCCAGAAAGTTATTCAGACAGATACATCAAAGCCCTCGTCGTAGTGAGTTGTTAATTAGTTACAAACTTTGATTAATTTTTTTCTTTATTAAACCATAGGAAACAGCTGTTGTTGCAAAGGCTATTTGCTAGACGGCCTTTGACTGACTATTAATTGTTTTTATCATACAGAGTCTATTATCAGCAGGAACGGATACTTCATCAAACACAGTTGAGTGGGCAATGTCTCTTCTCCTTAACCATCCAGAGTACCTAGAGAAGGCGAGAGAAGAAATCGATGCAAAACTCGAGAGAGGACGCTTAATGGCAGAATCTGACATCCCGAACCTTCCATTCCTTCACTGCATCATACAAGAGACGTTGCGGCTCTACCCGGCCGCCCCTCTTCTCGTGCCTCATCAATCCTCGGAAGATTGCACCGTCGGTGGCTACCGTATCCCTCGCGACACAATGCTATTGGTCAACTCTTACGCAATCCATAGAGACCCTTCTATATGGGAAGAGCCTGCGAAGTTCAAGCCAGAAAGGTTCCAGGACTTTGATGGCTCAAAATTCTTCATTCCTTTTGGCATGGGAAGGAGAAGATGCCCCGGAGAAGTGCTTGCAATGAGGGAAGTGTCGTTTACACTTGGCGTTCTCATTCAATGCTTCGAATGGAGAAGCATTGGTAATGACTTGGTTGGTATGGACGAAGGTACAGGACTCACCATGCCCAGAGCCAAACCACTGGTTGCCTTATACCGACCACGTCCTGAGATGCTTGATGTTCTTACCAAGCTCTGAGAGTGTACCATGCAAGAACATCTACGAACATGAATCATGGTGTAGTAACAAGTTCATGGAATAAAATGTAGTAAAGCCAAGTAATCCTATACTCCCGTGACGATACCCTATTCAGTATATCGATGGTAAAAATTCCCGTACTATATTAATACCAAGCAATTTGGTGTTTTTTTGCCCGTACCAGTGGCAAAAGTATTTCCAATTTAAAATCAAAACTATTAGATCAAACATATATAGAACCTATACGTAAGATTGTTGAGCACCAATATTTACTGGGCCTCCATAAATGAACATTCGCACCTATAAAGCCTGTAATGAATCAGGCCCATTAACAAGGCCATTCTGCTCCAGTTACTAAAAGTAACGTATTTTAAAAATTTTACATAATAAAATTTTATTATTAATTATTTTTATTATTTGTGTTAAAATAAAAAATAAAATAAAACTTATTTTTAAAAACTTTTAAAATATATTTCTTCAGAAAATTTTATTTTTAATAAACACTCCCGCTTCCATGATGTAGCGCTCGATGATACCACTGCTGTTGCTGAAAGGGAGTTCCCTGACAGGAAGAGGATCTGTGAAGTTCAATGGACCAATGTCACTGGCCATTTCACCGGTAATGATAAAAACAATTTCATTGATGTTATTCAATTTACTTAGGTGCGACAAATTTCGACCCGACCCGAAAAATTCGGGTTCGGATCAAATCTTAGATGAATTTGGGTCAATTTCGGGTCGACCCGAAAATGACTCGAAAATTTAAACGGATTCGGATCGGGTTCGGATTGATCCGAAAATGACCCGTTTAATACTTTTAACTATTTATATAGTATATATTAATTAATAATTAGAAAAAAATAGCAAAAAATTTGAATTTAATTTGTATATATATTTTTTAAATTTATCTTAATTTTAACTAATTTTTATTTAATTTATAAATTTGTCAAAATTAATATTTTTTCTTTTTAAATATATCATAATTAATAATTTTGATATATTATTATTAAAAATTAATATTTATAATTTTTATTTAATAATTAAATTATTAAATAAGTCGATTCGAGTTTGATCCAGTTATAAATAGGTTGAGTTAGGATTGACAATTTTGATCTATATAAATAAATGGATCGAATTAGGATTGAATATTTTTGATCCGGTTATTATATGAGTCGACCCGAAATCGACTCATGAACTCATATTGCCACCCCTAAATTTACTGGATCCTTTCGTCACTTTCTTCCGGAATTTTGGCAGTTGATTTTACACTAAAAGAGCTAAAACTCTTTGCGAGCTACAAGCTATTACTATACAGGACTGAAACCTGATTTAGAAAAATTGCACTGTACTGCTGACATTATCCACACGACCCAGATAAGTAGAACTTGACAGTAGGCCCTTAATAGAACAATCCAAAATACAACTTTTTGCTCCAGGTTTTTCAACTTTGTGCACTATAGGGAGAGCTTAGCTCAGCCCTACAACATGCTGGCATCATCAGAGTGGCAAAATTGTTATGGAAGCTTTAGAGTATGAATGCAGAAATAAACGAAGTCAATCTAGTCAACAACAGCTGCTTTAATACCTCTTTACAGCCACGAACTACAGATCTTCAGATCTCACTAGTCCTCCTTTTCAACATCTGATCAAAGTTATTTACCTAAAATAAACAAATATTACAGGATACCGGATGCCTAACATAGCAAAAGGATAATAAAAGTAAGTAATACGACCACTTTTGCTTCCACAATAATAAAAAATGGAAACAATTTTCTTGCAGGTAATATAATCGTCAGTAAAAGTTGAATACAAATTGATATTCAGGTGAGTGAACATTAAGTAATTCCAGAGCCTGAGCATTGTTGCCTTCACTTTAACCAGCCATAGCCAGGAATCAAGTAAAGTTCTCAAAGAGAATTAAGCTTCTTCACAATTGAGCCCCAACTTCGCTTCTGGGTCTTACATGTACCCATAAGCACCTGGCTATTAATTATCTCACTAGATAATGAGCCTAAACTAGCTACTGATGGACACTGTTCACAAAATTACAGTTTATCAAAGATTACTTTAGATAATGAATGGAGACTTTTTCCAATGCAACACATCAGTAATAACGAGCCCAAATAGCTCCACTCAACGATAGCTAAATGAAAGCAAACTTGCAATTTATGTCTGCAAGGAACTATTTTTCTAAGCCTGAGTGGTTATAAAAACACAAAGGGGACATATCACAAACTCCCCTGTCACAAAGTAAGGAAGTAAAATCATATAGTTATCAACAAATATTTGGCAACTAGCATGATAGTAACTGCAGAAAAGAATAGCACCGGATTTTAGTCAGCAAAGCTGACATATTACAACATTATTATAATTATGCAAGGCTGAGATGATCATGATGTTAATAGGTAAAAGTTGCTACTCAATATTTGCAAGACAAAACTTATTTTGTTCATTGAATCATCCATTTGGAAGAGGCAACTAGCATTAGAACATACATCCCTTCAACGATGTTCATCCTCATGTACAACTTTCTAAAGCCTGTGATCAAGCATTGTCACACTTCATAAATTGTTTGGAAAGCAAGGAAATCCCCAACAAAAAATGATATATACAATAACAATCATCAAAACCACTTTTTCCACGCACATGGAGGATGAAATTAAAGTTGTGGAACAAATGGAGGAATCAGTAAAATGAACCCAATTAATATAAAATAATGTACATCTTGCACTATCTCAATCACTATACATTCAACTCCAAAGAACATTGGAAGTGGTTGAGAAATAAAATTGGATCAAGAAACAAGTCAGACTCTTCTTACCTCCTCTCTACAAGTTAATTTAGTTAGCTGTCAACAATGTTTCATGGTGCTAGCAAGTAGGAGGCTGAAGTTGCTTTAGCCGTTGAACAACTTGCTTCATAGTTGGACGGATGGAAAGAGTTTCAACAGTACACATGATGGCAAGGTGTAAGGTTTCTACTAAATCATCATGAGGTGCAAAATCCCAGAGCCCTTCTGTGAAGAACTCGCGAGCACGGCCTTGACGGAGGAGCATGCATGCCCATGCAACTATATTGAAACCATTTCCATATGGAGAAAAGGAAGGATCCAAGGCCTTCTTGTCTGAGATTAACTCCAGCAATACAACACCATAACTATAGACATCCGCCTTATCAGAAACACGGCAGGTCATTGCATACTCTGGTGCAACATAACCAAAAGTTCCAGCAACACCAGTAGTTGCATGGGTCTCTGAATTTCCTAGAAGCCTTGCCAATCCAAAGTCAGAAAGGTAAGCGTTAAAATCGTTGTCCAGCAAAATATTGCTTGGTTTCACATCCCGGTGAAGAATGCGCGGTACACAATGGTCATGCAGATAAGCAAGAGCACGCGCAACATCCAATGCAATTTTGTGAAGCATTTTCCAATCAACAGGTCTCTTCGCTCTTTCTTGTATAAATCTCTCAAGATTACCACCAGGCAAATAGTTGTAAATAAGAAACATCTGCAACTCACTGACATGATAACCAATAAGAGTCACGAGGTTAGGGTGGCGCCATCTTCCAAGGGTCTTAATTTCTGCATGGAACTGCTGAACACCTTGGAATCTTCCAATTGAAAGCCTTTTGATAGCAACCAACACCCCTGGTGAAACCTCTGCTTTGTAGGTGGCACCAAAGCCTCCACTACCAATGCAATTGCTTGCATTAAAGTTACCTGTTGCTCTAACGACACTCTCATAAGTGACAGGAACCCCAATGTCATAAAATATTTTGACATCCCTACTTCCAAAAGATTGTATGCTAGACCTTGACGCACATTTCCTTGTGTAAATGTACAAAATTATAAGAGCCAACAGGACAGAGACAATGGCTGCTGCTGAGGTAATTGAAGCAATTTCAATATTATTGAAGCCGCTACTGTTACCCTTACTAGGTGGGCTTACTGGTGGTGGATATGGATATGACTGGGAGTCCCCTCGACGTCCTTGCAGACCTAGAGGTGGCATGGTTAAGGAATGTATAGGACAAGACAGTAAAGGATTCCCAATAACAGTGTCACATTTCATCATAACAGAACTTGATGGTAATGGCCCAGATAAGTTGTTGAAAGACACATTAAACATGGATAACGATGTCAAGATAGGAATTTTCCCAGACAGTTTGTTATTATCAAGAAGAAGAATGCTCAGATTCTTCAAATCTGCAAACCCTCTTGGAATCTCACCAGAAAGAGAATTTGAAGAAAGGTCCAGTATTCTTACCGAGAGCAACTCTGTCAAACTGGTGGGAATCGAGCCTGTTAAATTGTTATTAGCTAACAACAGATATTCCAAACCCTTCATCGTTCCAAAACTTGCTGGAATTTGACCCTGAAGCCAGTTCCTGCTCAGGTCAAGACTGACAAGGCTACTTAGGAGCCCAAAACTTTCGGGGAGAATTCCAGTAATTCTATTATTGGCAGCAGCGAAAACAACCAATCCCCTACACATTTCACTAATTCCTGAGGGAATTGCACCAGAAATGAGATTGTTGCTTAAATCCACCACCAAACCTTTTAGCCACTTGCATTTCTCAAAGAAAGCATCATTCATTTGGCCCGCAAAATTGTTCCCATTAACAAGTAACACGTAAACAACTTGCTTCCCCAGTTTCTCTGTTGCAATAGGGAAAGACGGCAGAAAACCTGTAAAGTTATTGTTACCAAAGTTGTGGTAAACCGTTATACCGACTCCAGTATCAGTATATGGTAACCGAATTCCAGCTTGCATTTTGCGAATAAACAATGAAGAATACAGAGACAAGATATCATCAGGCGGGTACCGCAAGGATGAGCATGATCCACTAGCAAACCTTGGGATGTCACCAGAGAGCTGGTTCCTACTAACATCGAACACATCCATGCACGGTACTGGCATGTCCTCCCCAATCCAACCAACAAGCTTATTTGAGCTAAAATTGAGATACCTAAGATTCTGGCACTGCCCCAAGACCTTTGGAAATTCCCCCAAGAACAAATTCTGACCCAAATTGACAGCTTCCAAATTCCTGCCCCAATTCTTTGGCAAGTCTCCTTCCAGGGTTGCCCTCGGTGCCCAAAGTACCCTAAGCTTAGGCAAGCTGGTGATCCTCTCCGACAAACTGCCCTGAAAGTAATTGAAATCGTCCGAATCACCATAGCTCAGGTTATCCTGGACTTCTATAGGATTAAAAGGATTCGACAGCACAAGGACTGAAAGCTCCATACACCTGCCAAGCTCTGGAGGCACTAAACCACTCAAACTATTCCTAGAAACATCAAGAACCTGAAGCTTATAAAGCCGCCCTAGCTCCGGAGGGATCCGATCGTCGAACAAATTTGAAAACAACACCAAAGATTGCAACTTGCTGCAGTTCCCCAATCCAGCAGGGATCGATCCTACAAGCGAGTTCCTTGACAAGTCTAATTTCTCCAGATTAGGGCATTTCTCACCAATTTCTGACGGGATCGAGCTGCTGAGACGGTTCGAAGCCAGCCGTAGCGATTTAAGACTCGGGAGAGAGAACAGCGAGAGAGGAATCGAGCCGTTGAGCATGTTGCCTGAGAAATCCACAGTTTCGAGATTCGTGCAGCTAGAAATCGAAGCCGGAACCATGCCGGAGAACTGATTCCCTTGAAATTCCAGTGATTGAAGCTTCCGAAGCTGCCCGATCGCCGTTGGAATCACGCCGATGAATGAATGGAAAGGTAGAGAAAGAACAACTAGCTCTGAGAGAGAAAAAAAGGAAGGGTAAAGGTTACCTCCTAGCTTACCGGCGGTGAGCTTACCGGAGATATTAACGGCGACAACACGTTCATCCGGTCCAACCGGAGTGCACGTGACACCGGTCCATGAACAGTGGTTCGTGCTGGTCCAGCCGGAGAGCAAACCGGCCGGGTCGGAAACAGAGCTCTTGAACTGAGCAAGAACACTTCGATCATCTTCCAGGTCAGCTTCTGTCGAGGCGAAAAAGAACAGAAACAGAAGAGGAACAACAACTAGGGTTCCGGCACGGAGCATTTTAGCGGAAACCGTAATTCTTCTATTACTATCCTAATCGAGATCACCAAGCATCAGGGAAGAAGAAAACAAGCAACAGAAAACAAATTTCGCAGAGATTCAAATTTGTAGAAAAACGAAAAAATTAAGCTGGAAAATTTTCTCTTTTCTATTTCTTCTTTGTCTTATACTACTACTAGTTTCTTCCGTTCTTCGAAAGCTGTTTGGTTTGTTTTGTTTTCTTCCTTCTTCGCTCTCAATTCTTCTCTATAAAGTATAAACTGCTGTTGCTACTTTTCTGTTCTATCGCTTTATAATTATTACAACTCTTATTCTCTTTTTTTTCCTTTTTTTCTCCAAAACTTTGTTTTTATGGACATTTAAAAAGTGACCAGGTTTTGGGACCAGCATGGCGAGCGATAGTGGGCCCGCATCGTCGGCGTGTGAGTACCGGTGGTGAAGAACAATCAGAGTCCGCTTTTGTTAGTGGACCCCACCGCACGCGTTCATACGCTGATTTGAAACAGATGGAGAACTCCTGGAAAAGAATTTACATAAAGAAGGCAGTGGGATCCACATGTTCGAAGCTCACGTGATATAATTGGTTACACATGGTATTTGGTGTTTGACTTATGTTACCAGTGATCTGGATGGTGGGTCAAACCCTGTACGTGGTACGTCTCAGTTGGAACTGAAGCTCGGAACGTTTGATGAAATAAAATTTTTTTGAAATAAAAATTATTTTTATTTTTTTTAAAATAATTATATTTTTTATTTTAAAAAAATAATAAAAATATATAATAAAATTATTTTATTTTGTAAAATTTTTTATATTTTTTAAAATTTTAAATAAATTTTTTATATATTTATAAAATATGTATTTAAAAATATAAAATTAAAAATTAAAAAAAAAGTTAAAAAACAGTTGAACCAAATACCCTCTCGGTCAGTCAACGAAATAGCAAGGACCCAGTATACTCAGTGGGATCTACTTGTGATGATGTGGCGTGTAATGGTTGCCTAGACTTGGTGTTTGATGTATGATTTTTTCAAACAAGCTTAGACTTGTGACACAATATAAACATTGCGTTTACTGTAGCTCACCATCAAAAATAAATACCGGTAACGATGATTATTATTATTATTATAATTATAGTTAAGTTGTGAGTGAAAACTACTGTAGATACGATTAATTTAGTTTGATGGAATATTTATGAAGATGCGTGCCAAAAGCAATTCTACAGCACCTTCATGTCGCATGAGTTCAATTAACATTGTTAACCAATTCAAGCATTGAGTTTTATCGCTTACGGGGGTGTTTGGTTCAGCTTTTCTTAAAATACTTTTTTTTAATTTTTAATTTTTAATTTTTAAATATATATTTTATAATATATAAAAAATTTATTTAAAAATTTAAAAATATAAAAAAATTTTACAGAATAAAATTTTTTTATTATATATTTTTTATTTTTTTAAAAATAAAAAATATATAATTTATTTTTTAAAAAAAATAAAAATAATTTTTATTTAAAAAAAATTATTTCATAAGCACTATCAACCACCCAATATTTTTCATTCAACCATGAACAACCAACACAAACAAGGATAAGCTTTCCTTTAGTTCGCTGTTTATCAAAATGGTTAGCTGAGAAGGAGGCGTTTGGATTGCTCATTTTTTATTTTTTAATTTATATTGTTTATATATATTTATAAATATTTGAAAAAATTTATTTAAAAATTTTTAAAATGTAAAAAAATTTTACATATTAAAATTTTTTATTATATATTTTTATTATTTTTTTAAAATAAAAAATTAAATTTATTTTAAAAAAATAAAAATATTTTCTATTTTAAAAAAAAATTTTATTTTATAAGCACCGGCTCTTGATCTTGGTAGGCTTGTAAGCAAGAAATAAACACTCGCCACCCACATTTCAACCTACTGCTAGCGACTAACAGGAATCAAAGATGAGAACAATGCCATAAGAACCAAAACACTTGGATAGGCTCCACTGTGAAAGAAATTGATGAAAAACAGGTGGTGATAGGATTTTGCAATCAGCTACAATAAATCCGTTACTCAAGAAAAAAAGATTATAATCTTTTTATGGAAAACACTATCTAGGTCAAGAATAAGAACCATTTAGAATGACGGAATTTGTCTGTAGTCATTTGCAATATAGCATTCTTAAGAAGCTACCTTCTCAGATTTCAACAATAATAAATCAAACAAGAAAATTAGCATTTGAATATATGAATGTATTCCAGTTTTTGTCAAAAGTTTCTCATCCACAGCATTACAGGCTTGATGTAGATCGAAGGTTTGAGTATACCTGTTCCTAGTCTGAGCATGCAACAGACTTTAGCAGTAATTACTAGTAAAGCAACAAAAGTTCTACGTTTTTACCTGGATTAACAAATGAATATAAATCTTACAGAAGCAGCTCTCAACTACCACCAAATTCAACCCTCATTTAACTTAAGAAAATGGCATGGAATATGCGATGCACTTATAGAGATGTAATAATAACATTCAAAAATATTTTACCTGCATACTAGATGAAATGCCATGCGAGTCCTCTTGTATGAAATTTAGATAATAACATTTATATTGTCCTGAACTGAAGTAAACATTGCAAGTACTGAACTGCATAACTGATGTCAACAGTGATCGAAGCAGATTCTAGCCTAAAGAAGCTAAAATAATATGAGAATATGATAACCCAAAAACAATTTTCCATTATGCTAATATACCTATCCTTTAAGAACACCTATGATGAATGACCAAATCACAGTACACATCAGCTAAGGTTACGCAGTGGATTAACACATCAGAAATCAAACATACATATGTAAGCCAGCCAGATGCTAAAGTAGAAACTACATATTACAATATAAGATCTACACATCCCGAAAGAGAGCAATAAAAATTTGACAGGAAAAAGGAGACGGAGGACATATCAATGCCTATTCCTGAAGCCAATATCCAACCCAAACAGCAACACAGTAGTAACAGTACATTGTGAAAGTTATGTGGGGAAAACTATTGACAATGAAATCTGTTTACCTATGAAACTGTGATCTTAGAAATTTCTTCCAAGAGGTATCTATATTCAGCTTGTGGTCTATAGGTGCTTGTGCCCTCACAGTAATCCTTTGCCATTTCTCATTCATCTACTCATGTTGTGCAACACTGACTCTGAACAAATGTCGAACCCAAGTTGCCTGCTTCAACTTCAGTTGGTACTTCTCATCTCCGCCCCGAATGAGAATATTCACAAGAAATTTATCAACCAAATTCCAGGATTTTGTTAAGAACTCTAATTGGACAAGTATTGTGCCTCCAAATTAGATTAGATTCGGATTGGTATCGTCTAGTATTTGCTGAGCCCGAATAAAAAATAGACTAGCTTAGTGGGTTAGGGCCGAATTAGTAGTATAGGGGTATGGAATGATGCCCAAATAAAAAATAGATTAGCTAATTTAAAAATGGACCAGTAACTCGCTTTGGATTGGGCCAAGTGAATTCTGGTTTAATAGGCTTAACAGCTCAAACTCTTTAATATTTTCACATTAGCTGAGTGCTAGAATAAATATGTTTAAGTAGGGAATGTTAATTCTTAAAAAGTTGGTCAATTTTTTCTAGTGTGTACGCCAGAAAGAATATTTACAGGGCAAAGCAAGAAGTCAAGAATGGTATACCTCTTGTTTTATCCTATCAAGTTCATCAGCACTACATCCAATTTATGTTTTCAGCATGTTAATTGAACACACTGAGACAAGCTTCCCCCGAGGAATCAGATGCTTTAACTACCATTATATACTTGCACAAAGAGATTATTGCATCAGTCTCAGGCTCGGCATGCTTATGTATGCACACAGGAGGTATAGGCATGTAACCTCAAGGAGCATTCATCATCATTCTTTTGACAACCTTCACACCAGTTCCCAGATCCAATTAACGGCAATCTATTACTTTCTTATTGCAAGACTTGCAGGCTCTATACCACATTGTCTGGTCTGGTTTGATGAAACTTATATAGATTGTGTTGCTGAAGAAGACAGGCTGCAATGTACAAACATAAATATTAGTATATAGAAAATTTACATTGACTAAAAGTCAGACTGAAACCAAGTGAAGAAAGAATTAAAAAACTTTATCAGCAATTGCAAACGTCCCCTTACTCCTACGCGCCTTGAATTTCTCGTGCTGAATACTGGTTGCTATCTGTTTCTTTCCTTTCTGAATTCAAGGTTCATTCTGTTGTTTTATAATCTCCTGAAACTGGAGGACTGAGTTCTTGAATCCAACAGGTACATATGAACTCTTTAGTAATGCCTCGCGCAAGTACTTTGCACTCGCTAAAACTCCAGACTGTTAAACCAAAAGGCGAACAACTCGTGACACCGAAAATGATTTATCAGTAGTGAGATGATTGGTAAGCATCTACGATTAACCATTAAACTAGGAGCTCTTTTTCCATAAGGGAATAGAGAATGCTTCAGCAACTCTTCTTCACTGCCTTGCGACGTTGCAATGTAAAAAAATCAATTTCTGTTGATCAACGACGGTGATTAAGGAATTGTTTACCAACAATCTAAACTCAATTTTTTTTTCAAGTTCATCTTTTAACTTTCAACTCATTTTTAAACTAAAATATACATAAAATTAGATTAAGTTTTTGTTGCTAAAATTCACTTTTAAAATTCAAATTTTAAAACAAAAATGTTTATTGAAAATTTACTTTTAATATAAAATAAACATAAAAATTTATCTTTATCAAACTCAATTTTAACTCTAAATTTTTTTGGCAAAACACTATAAAAAAATGGAAGTAATAATAACAAAATGGCATTCTCGTACATAAACTGATCTTCTGGGGACTTTTCTATAAATATCTTGTCGGCTTGTTCTTCCGGTAACTATGTCGGCCGCTTAACATTTTCGTAATTCAAAATATCTTCTCATCTATTCTCATAAACGATCCGGAACTTTGATCTAACGGTTCAAACACATTTTATCTAACCCAACGGCTAGGATCACTTCATCAGATTAAATAAAAACCTAGTCGATTACGCAAAACCTCTCGCACACTCTCTTACCTGTATCAGCGTGTAGGGTTTTGCCCCGAGAGAAGAAAGAGGTGACAATCTGGTTTGTATCAATTCGTGATCGACTTCGTAATCGATTTAGTGACGTTTTTTATTGATTTTCTTGTTACTAATCGTTAAATCGACTGATTTGCTTGTTACTAATCTTTAAATCGGCTGATTTGGTTATCTAGCCCATCATAGTTGATTGAATGGAAATCTCATAGTTTCTTAGATGATGATTTTGATCATTGGATCTATTGACTTTCGATTACTTTACGCTTTTGATAGATCTTTTTGTTGAGGAGCTCGCCGAGGATATTCAGTGTCTAATATTGCATGTTTCGATTTTAGGAATAGGTTAAGATTCTAGTTTAGTTTCAATCAATCCAATTTTCTATTAGTTAAAAACTGCTGTAGTTTTTATCAAAATAATTTGTCGTGGTTCCTACCATTATTTAAGGATGGATTTGTTTCTAAGAGTTGTGTGCATGCATGAGATGTTTAACATCTTGAAACTATCTTTGTATTGCTAATGTATAGTAAACATAGTCTCAGATCAGATATTTGATCTTTGTGCTGACATCTAAAATGACACGAACAATGAACTTATAGTAGTTTATAAACCACCGAGCTAGTGTTGGAAAATGACCTTTGTTACTTCGCATTTAGGTGAATTTAGTTGTTGACACATTCTGATGGCTGAAACATCTCATTATTTTGTTACCACATGAATGTGATTTATCTAAATTAAGATTGGTTTTTCAGATGTTATGTGAATTAGGTTTCACTATTAAAACTGTCAAATGGTGGTTTTGGAAATTGAGTCAACTCTTGTGTATGATTTCCCAATGAAATGCTACACATCTGCATTAATTTGTTATTTAGTCAACTGCTGTACCTAACCTTTTGATTGTATGTGGTGCAATAGCCGTTTTTCATTTAGCTGAAAGGGCTTAAGTTCAATTCCTGATTTGATTGAATTTATTTAATGTCTCATTGTGTTTTATGTGTTTTTTCAGGTTTGAAGAAGATGGCTTTTGCTAATAAGATTGGGAATCTTCTCAAGCAATCTATCAGTAGTAATCCTTCAGTGTACCAAGCATTGCGATGCATGTCCTCTAAACTATTTGTCGGAGGTTCTGTAATAAACTTTGATATTGCTTTGGAAATTCTCTCATCATCAGAATTATTGATTAATGTTTGTGTTAATTTTCAATTCCTCTTGTCCAGGTATCTCGTATACCACCGACGATCAAAGTTTAAGAGAAGCATTCTCTAACTATGGAGAAGTTATTGAGGGTATGTAGTTTTATTGAAATTTGATAAATCTTCAAGTTACCTATCAAAATTACTTTATCTTTAATTTGCAGCTAGAATTATCATGGACAGAGAGACTGGAAGATCTAGGGGGTTTGGCTTTATAACTTACGCATCCAGTGAAGAGGCTTCAGCTGCAATAAGTGCCATGGATGGGAAGGTAAGAAGTCTTCTTTCTCATATAGTCTGTGATTGATTTCTCCATGCTCATGTTCGTGATTTGATACTGGGATATAGAAAGTGCTAGTGAATTGTGAAAAACTTTTGATGACTTTGTTCATCAGTATTGAATGAATAATTCTAGAGACTGATCTTCTGGTGAGGACTGTTTCATTATTGCAATTTGTATTTAGGTAGCAGTATTCCCTATTGGTAAGTAGTTTCAATGCTGAATGCATGTCATGGAATTATCAACATTCAAACTTCACTTGGATTTTGTAAGTCGATTTACAGGCCAAATGTCTACTTCATTGCACCATCTACCTTCTTTCGGTTCTTAAAAGTGTTAAAAGTGTCTTTCAGGAATTTGCATCCAATTAATGTATCTAAACAAGCCGTTAGCAACATGCAGATGCATATGATACAGCAGAATTTTCTGCTGTACTCTTTTAAGGAAGCTACTGAATTTTGGGTCCCCTTAGGTTATTTTTGTTTTGTTATTCATCTACCGTAATTGAATGTTACTTTCTTGTTTAAGTTTGAATTGTAATCAGAACTTATGTAGTAGTTTACTTATCAGGACCTTCATGGGCGGTATATAAGGGTCAACTATGCTGCCGATCGGACTGGTGGTGGTGGATTTCGTGGTGGGTATGGCGGCGGTGGCTATGGTGGTGGCAGCGGTGGCTATGGTGGCGGTGATAGCAGTGGTTATGGTGGAAGTGGAGCTGCTGGAGGCGGATATGGTGCTACTGGGGGTGGATATGGTGGCAGCAGTGGCTACAGTGGCAACATGGGCAGCTACAGTGGTGGCTACAGTGGTGGTGGTTTTGGTGCAGGTGGTGTGGAGAACTACAATGCAGGTGCTGGGAACTTCAATGCTAGCAGTGGTGGTGGTGGCAGCTTTGCTAGCAGTTCTGGTGATAATTATACTACTACTGGTGATGGTGGCTTTAATTTCAACAGAAATGCTGGAAACAAAGAAGGTGAATTTGACCAAGGCAATCAGAATGAGCTATTGGAAGATGATTTCAACAATGATGATGGTGAGCCTGATGGCTACGCCAACAAACGAGGCTAAAGAGTAACTGATGGTCACTTTTAAATCTTTAGCTGCAATGTTGTTCTTGATGATAGTCTTGAGATTCTCTCATGTGGACATGATTGCATGACTCCAATCGACAATTTAGCTTCTGTAGAGTATAATCAATATTTTTCTGTGGAGTGTAATCTACATTATTCAGACCCAACTATGATATTACTAAGTCTGTTTAAGGTTTGAACAGTTAATTGCTGATAACATGTTCTGCTCTATTATCTGAAGGCAGATGTATCGATGTTCTCAAAGTCAGATGTATCGATGCTCTCCTTAATCTTCGTCTATTATTATTCTCGCATCCTGTTCCGTTGATTTTAGTATTAGATTTGCTCTCTTGGTTATGGTTTGGAGAAAAGGTGAACTGGAATTGCTCTCTTCGTATGGTGGTTTTACAGATTCATAAAAGTTTTGGCAAAGTAGCGTAGTAGCTCGCGTATGATGTCGCAGATTGCTTTGGTGGAATGAGAATGCCTTTGATCTCTGTTCATGTCTGTTGTATTTATATGTTAATGCTGATATTTGCATTGTAAGAAGTGTCTAGGCAAGATTTGCCAAGTTGGAATCATATTGAAGTAGGGAACACGACAATAGCAGCATGTAACGGGCCATAGGATTTGACCCAAAGTCCAACAAAATGCACCCATAAAGGCCGAAGAATGCTTATATCATAAAGAGAGAATTCTCTATACTAACTAGATATTTTGTGAAGGAGATACTTGTATTAGATATGTTGAGAGAATATTTAGAAAAAAATATTTTCTACCGTCCGATCAAAAAAATCACTATCATCTATTAAGAATGTGGGATGCTATAAATTGGGCATTCTAGTAATCTTATGCTCTTAAAGCATTTCTTTCTTTTATCTACTTTTTCATTTTCTTGGTATCTTTTCGGAATTCTTGAAGCTCACTTGGCATCTTAACATAAAAATGTGTTTAAGTGCCGGACAGGTACTGTCGAAAACTATAGTCCCATGACAAGCAGCTAATTTGTAAATGCTTCAGGAATAAAGTCAACTATTCATATAATGCCAATAATCTCTTTTGAGGATTTACAATTAGGAAATCGTTCTCTAGTTCTCTTTACAATTTGTTGAATCAAGACTTTCTCGTTAATATCTACATCACTAGGACAAGGACTGTTAATTCTTACCACTTGCTTATAGTATCCTGCTGAGTCATTTTCGGACTCAAGGTCAATCAAATTGTATCCTGTTCTTTCTTCAGATGTATAATCTATATTCATGTTGATCTTCTCTACAATATTAATGGAAGGTGATGCCAACTCTTCCGCTGTTTCACCCATCTTTATGAATTCTGCAAAAGCTTCATCACAGGCATCTAATACATGGCCTGACAGGTTTAGGTATAATGGTTGTGCTACACTTATGGTTTTCATTTTTGGGAGTCTCTGTCCATGATCCAGAATCACTTCCAGAAAAGTTCTTGTATGATTGTGAAGCTGCTGCTGGCTGTTGTAAAAGGCTATCTCGAGATCCTTAACTCGCTCCTCTGCCTGTGACTGTATCCCTTGGCGGTGAAATCATGAGCTCTTGTGGTGAGATTGCATTGTTTCATGTTCTCAGTCCTGGCTGTTTAGGCCCTGCTACTATCTTCATCATCAGAATGGGCTTGGTCCTCTTAATATAAAAGCCTATCTTCGCTGAGTTCTCCATGAACAAGTTTGGCAACAAGATCAAAGATCTATCTGCACCCAAAATGTTAAAAGTTTAGAACATAAGGATATTGCAACTTTATAAAGCATGACAGTTACCATGAGATGCACGCCAAAATTGTACCTCTTGCAGGGAAAGAATTAGCTACTTCTCGTGTAACACTACTCACTGCATGTTGTTAGACAAGGACTCTGGCCTTTGACTCCAGACATTAGAGAAGTACATGAACTACTGTTATTCAGTCATGATTTTAAAGAACTTAAGTTAGTGCGTAAGTACAGCAAAAAGTTAAGTATGATGCACAAATACCTAGAAAGTCCCAGAAGTAAAATTCTTTACCTTTTTACATATACGCTATTAGTTTAGAGATTTCACCACAACAAAAAAAGCGGTAGAAGCTGAGAGCTAAACTACATCAATGATCTATATATATTAGCATATGTTCCTAAAAAAATTCAACATACTTCTTCCTGAATCTAGAAGTGGAATTGGTTTATTTCTGAATATTAGCTCTTTTTGTGTTGCTTCAATTTGCTGCCTAGCTACTAAGACTTGATTAACTATGGATTGAGACATACCTCACAGGTAAAAGTTTTTCCTTCTTCCTGTTATAATATCTCGGAGATCAGCTTCTATGTAACCTAGGGGATCTGGGTTCTCTTCACAGGGTTCTTGGCTGATTGCATGAGATGGTGCATTTCATGTTGAGCTTCTTTGCTTGATTAAGGTTCTGTGACTCTCATGTGAATGAATATGATAGTCAGTGTCCACTAGCTAAGCTAAAGATTCATTAGCTACTCCCTTCACTACTACATACACTTTCATGTCCAATTCTTCTTGTAGATCTGGAACCAAATTATTTGGTTTGCCTAATGTGTCATTCAACTTCTCCACTTCTCTTCTGTTGGAGAACATGGTCTATATTACACCAGGAGTGACACCAAGAAGGAAAGGAGAACTCATTCCAAGTACATCTGCAATGAAATTTTGTTCACAATGGAGTTCTACTTCTTGAGAACTCGTTCCAAGTACATCTGCGATGAAATTTTATTCACAATGGAGTAGTTTCTTCACTTCTTATATTAAACTTAAGAAACTACAACATATTACCACATACCAACAAATGAGCATACTCTATTTCGACTGCCATAGTAACAGAGGGATCATTTAATGATTTCTAACAGATCCCTTTTAAATTTTGCAACTTTTGTTTCAACAAAAAATCCATTCTTTGTGCATGCCAACAAAGGAGACTGTACTTTTTAAACTAACAGTAAACAGTAACATAGAAACTGATCACGTGATCTCTATCACAAGCTTGACGTACTACAGATTAATAGTCAGGAAGCGAAGTAGTTCCAGATACAGTAGAAACATTAAGTATGAGACATGATTATATAAACAAAAGAGAGATGCAACATCCCAGGCTCCCAGCAGAATAACTGAACTCAGCACACGAAGTTTTTGATAAATTTTGCAGATCTTGACATTCCATTTGCTCAGTCCATGACAATTAGACTAAGAGAAACATAAGAAATTAAGGATTTGTTAAAAAGGAGTTTAGCCAAAAGGTTGTCAACTGAAAACACAAACTTACTTCCAATTTTAACTTCATAGAAACGTTATATTAGGAGTTAACTCATATCTGGAGTAATCAAGCACAAACACTGATTGTTGCCTACCTTGTGCCTAAGCATATCTGTGACATTTTTGAGAAACTGATGCCCTAAATCTTTTGAGTCGCCATTTTCACTCTTTCCATTGACCTTCCTTGAACAGGAAGTGGAGGAATTGCAGTTTGCTCCAAATTGATATCCCCACTTTCTTCGTGGAAGTTGTGCCTCACAGGTCCATCTGAGCTATCATTCACCAATTTGCTGATTATTCTGTCCCCGTCGGTTGGTACCCAAGGATTTAGATGAATTAAATATTTTGCTGAATCTGGTGTTTAATCGAACGGAATGGAAAATGAATTCATCACTCAAGTAGAATAAATGCATAGTTGATTGTTTTGTGTATTCTGTTCCCGTCGGTTATCAACAATGGCCTCAAAGCAGGTGCAGCAGTAGATGGTATGGCACTGTAGACATACTCTTTTGTTTCAAAATCGGGAAGTAGCTGAGAAGGAATGAGAGAGCTCTCAAGCGAAGTAAATAAGAGCTTAGGATGATAACCTTGAGACTGCTTCCTTGAAATTGGGAAACCACTTGCTTCTTGATTTCGGATAAATTTCAAATACATTTGAGTTTAGTCTACTACAATGACTATAAGAACCAGCAATCGATTTTGTGGCCGCATTGTGTTCTCGGAACTTGTTTCCTGAAAATCCATGGTTCCTAGCTCAACGATGCACTCTTTACCCTCAACAAACTCCTCAGAATCCATCGAAGCTTCCTTACGCTTTCCGGTGCTCAAAACCATCTCATCGGGAGAAGCATCATGCTTGGTGACCTCGAAGAACAATCTGCAGAAGAACCAATTTCATGTGCTACTAATCCTCTTATAAACCCGTCAATCGCGCATCCATCTTTCATCAACTGAATTCTCCAGTAAGGGAACTAATTATGGGAACTCTTCTGCTTTTGGGACAACATTATAAGAAATAAAGGTTTAAGCAGATTTCAACACTTATTAAACAGGTACAACACCAATCACTTCTGATGCAAAATACGTACGAATCAAAGGGAACAAATATCAATATATCAAAATAGCAGCTAACTAGAATAAAAAAACTCCACTTCTCTTCTTCTAAAGACGTTCGTTCATGATTCCAACACTCGAGAATGTTTCTGGAACTTATCAAGAAATCCCAAATTTGCAAAGTTTTCGAAATCAATGAAGGAGACTCGTGAAAAATAAAGAGGGAAAGTAAAAACGAGAGAAAAATCTAGAAACTAAGAATGCAGTATTGCAGTCCATTAAAATGCTGAAATCCTTTTACTCTATCATTCATTCGTTGTAACTAACTAACTAACCAGGCATAACAAGGTATATGAAGTTAAAAATAGCAAGGCATGAATGACCAGTATGAAAAAATACTGTTATTGACACAAGTTAATTAACTAGGGCTCTCCAAAATTAGTATGCTCCTTCATCGATTCCAATGGATAACCTTTTGAAAATTTGGGGCTTTCTCCCAAAATCATTCAATATAAACTGTCTACTACAGTTCTACTAACAAAACATGATGCTATATACATTGACCTTCTAACAAAGTTCAGGAAAAACAAAAAGGTATACGGCCGCAGGCAGGTAACTTGTCCAGGATGATAACCGGAAATGATACATTTGACAGGCACATGTTCAACTCACTAAGCACTGCAGCTACGAGAAGGTGCACGCCAGCAGCAGCTGCAGATGAATTAAGCTGATACATTGGAACAACAACAAGCACCGGTACTCAGTCCGTTTAACACAGTTGAGAAAAGTTTTTACACTGAATCAATCCTATGTCAAGTTGCTTTGAACAGAGTCATGACCTATGTCGACAGTATCATCATCCTCTTCCTCCCCGTATTCCATGAGCTTTAGCAGAGTTTCTGACATAATTATAAGTATGATATATCAGTATACAGACAAAATGAAGATGCCATGTCCGAAGACAAGAACAACCATCATAACTCTTACCTGTGACTGGCTTGGGATTTGATTTCTTTATTGCAGACTTCTCACTGGTAGATTTGGAGGTTAATTGAGATGGTGGTGGTGGAGAATGCATTTTCTTAGTGGCAGGCCCATTCTCTGGTACAGGGGTTGATTCAGGTGGCAAGAACTTCGGTGGGGGAGGAGGAATACTCTTTGTGGCAGAATACCTGCTGCCATCTTTAGAATCTCTGGAAGGCATTTCTGATGATGAAAACTTTGGTGGTGGTGGAGGCATTATTCTAGAAGCAGGGAACTCATGATCGTCCCCTTTAGGAATCTGTTCTTGTGAAAACTTGGGTGGCGGCGGAGGCATGCTTCCTGGAGGTGGTGGCATCCCATCAGAACATGGTGGGATAAACTTCCTTGGAGGAGGCATGCTCGAAACATTTCTCACATTTGAATCATCAAAACCTGGCAGACGAACTTCTAATCCCAGTTGCGAGTTCTGAAAGAAAGAGAAAATCAAACACCACAAGCTCATCTGGACATCCGATAATCAGTAGAAACAACTTAAATAATGAAAGCACCCATAAAAGGGACGTCAATGATCACCAAGAGGCAAGGGGGCTACATGGATTATATGATTTGAGAATGTAACGGCATGGAAAACATAAGAACTATGGCTAAAGATTATATTTCAAACATCCAAAACGTAGCACGGGTTCCGCAAGAGAAATGGTCACCATATATCAGGAGTTTGTTGTGAAATCAGAAGCAAGAGATGACTGCAAAAGGCTAAACTGGAGTTAGAAAAATAACTTGATTGTTGAAGCAGAAGGAGATGAAAGCCAAAGCAAAACTAGAAGTTGCATGGTCATTCGAATACCAATAACCAATGAGATCTGAGAAACTAGTCATAGTTATCTTCAGAATAAAGGAGCAATCAGCCGACAATTATCACAACATTGTGATTCAAACTCGACCACATTGTCAAGACAGATGAAGAACCACCTGACATTCATTACCAGCCTGTAAGCTTCATAGGGAGTCAGAGAAATTACCTGGAACATTCAGTAAAAGTCAGTGGAATCATCCAAATTGGCAATTGAAACAAAAGCATTTACCACACCCTCTGTCTTAGAAAGACCAAAGAGAAAATCAACCTTATTTAACCAAAACCTGCTATCATAAGATGAAAATCCAGAAATGCTCCCCAAACAAATATTTGATATACCAGAAGAAAAAAATGGAGTTTTGAAAGCTTTAGAGGACTGTTCACCTCAACTCAATAAATAAGGCAAACTTTAATTGCAAGAAGATGCTGAAGACATGATGAATAAAAAACTTATTTGCATCCAATAGTATATTCATAATACGATGTGAGTCTATAAGGGAATACTATGAATCTAATATTCTGAAAATTTTTCTTTAAACTGTGATTTAGGCAGCCCATATTAGTATGGAACGCTAAAAACAATTACGAAAATGATTAAAATTGCCTCCAACAAAAACCTGCCAGCATTGCTCAGAAAGGAAATCATACGTGCATATACATTCTACCTGGTGGAGTGCTGTTGTTCCCTTAGAAGTAGCCAGTAACTCCTGAAACTTCCGCTTCAGTGGACGTTTTTCAGGGTCAACCTTTAAGCTTGAACTCATCTGAGGTGGTGTGCTTGTGGTTGATGCAGTGGCCTGCCTAAGAACCAGTGCAACTTGCTGCAATGGAGTGGCCTGGGGATATATCCCACTATATCCACTGTAGCTGGTTCCACCACTTATTGGGGGAAGAGTCTGACTAAACATATTAGCTTGAGAAGCTCCACTATTAAACATTCCAACTAACTGTGATGCCCCTAGAGATGAGGCAGCTATACCAATTGGAGCACAAGGTGGTGCTACCGATATGGATACAGCAGGATATGTCGAACAAGGAGCTGGATTAGTAGACCCAGCCATCAGCTGCTCTGGAGGAGGGACGGCATTATAAGCTTTGTTGGATGAGGACCTGTTACAGATCACATTCTCAAAGGATCAACAACAAAGCTAGTTCACATTATAGGTATAACTGTGGTAATTATCAACTGTAACCAAAAACGTCTAAGAAGATAGTGATACGATAACAATGTATGAAAGTTAGATAATCACACAGCATGAATATTCTTCTGAAAACAAGCTTATAAGATCAACTGCCTGGTAATTCAGTAAGGAGAATTGCCTCTGTGAAATAATACTTATTTGTGAGAAAGGATGCACATGGTAAGTCAAGCCCTATAGTCGCATTATGGGAATATACTTAAATGATGCAAACTACGTGTATATGCAAACTTTGTAGGAGTACCTTAGACGCAGCAAACAAATAAAAAGAATGGGCCAACATACACATCAAAGATGGCACTTCAACGAGATACAAACTCCTCGTTTATCAGCATACATTAGGAGAAATTTTCAAATGACCGTCACAGACAATGGTGAAGCAGGACACTCTACAAACCTCGAAATACTGCATTCTGCAGCAATTGTATCCAAAAGATTTTCTGCAAGAGCTTTAGCGACTTCAAGACTTTTTGGTGTAGCACTTGTTATATATAAATGAAGAGGCTGTAGCACTTCTGAAAAATTTAAAAGAAATTCTTAATCACACTGAAGAACAGGGAATGCCACTTTACCACACTGTAGAGCAGGGAATGCCTTGACCATAATCATGCCATATCGCTAGAAGTCCGTACCTCCAGCAAGAGAACTTTCAGAACTTCCTGAGCCTCTTCCTCTAAGTACAACAGTAGCTCCTGTTTCATTCATAATGTGATTTATATACTGGTCCTGCACATTCAAATCCGAACCACCAGCAGCACGAAAACAATCTCTCCCCATGATATGGAGATGCCAGAGAAAGCTTCGAAATTAGATACCTTATAAGGGAAAAAAAAGCCAAAATCTAGAGCAGAATATCCTTTTTTTAATGCTGAGTTGAAAGAAAACTGGAAGAGTCATAAACAACTTCACTAGAATGTACAAGAGTCCTTATGCACAACATCCATAAAGGTGAAACTACAAATGATTGCAGAAGTCATAGATGCTAGAATCAAATAAATGAGCGGTATTAAATGAAACATAACCAAAAAGAAACATATGCACATACATTGGGCCCACGAATACGAGCTGCGATATTTGGAGATTGGTCTGGATGGAAACCCAGAAATAAACATGTGCTCAGTGGTTGTGGCGCCTGCGCCTGATGATGGTGAAATAGAAGTTGCGTAAAGATGATCGATCTGATAGAATTTTAGAATTCAAATGAAAGCTGTTTCAAGTGAGAGGAAGCAATATACCAGTCCATTGCTTGAAGTTAGCAGTGGAGTATGACCTTGTTTTAAAATTTCCTCAACCATCGATGCAGCTTGATCAACCACTTTAATACGTTCTGCAGTATCTTTCAACTAAAATAAGCCATGAAATAATCCAAAGTAGAACCATCAGTTACCAACAGAGCAAGCTACAACAAACATGGACTACATCGATAAATAACTTTCAGTAGAAGCTAATATTCAAGACAAGCAAATACACATAAGACTAATGTTCAGTCAAAGGTAAACTTGTGGCGATAGGTCCTTACATGAGATCCAGCAGAGATATGAAGATAGAGCGGTTTCTCAGCTGTAGGAGGTCCATTTGGAGGCCGATACTTGCCTCTACAGGGGAATAAATCATGTCAAATGACATACATCACTTAAAGAACTGCAAAACAGATTCATAACCAATGTCTCTCACAACTACACACCTGGTTATAACAATGGCACCTGTAAATCTCTGAATCTGTAAGGGACAAGTACAATCATTATATAAACAACAAGCTGTATGTATAATAGGGAACATCGAAGATAGTATCTGAAAGCTTACTTCTTCCTGCGTCTGACGTTTTGTAAGTTTGTAACGGATAGTAGGATCTGCATCATTAATCACAATCTCCCTTGCTATCAATTCATCTTGAATCTTGGGCTGAGTTTGATCCAAAGATGAAAGTCTTGTCAATAAAGATGGGCATCTCATGACGAAAGAAGGTGTAACATCATTATAATCAAGAGCACCTCAATATAAGTTAATATACAGAAGAATTTCAAACTATTGCAGTAAGCTTACAATATAAAACAGGGTTTTCAGCAATGAGCAGAAGTCTCTCTGCTAGTGTTCTCTCATAACACTAAAACACTGCCTATTATTAGAAACATTCTATGACATTGTACTGACTTTTGGTTCAACAAAGAGGAATCAAGAAAGCATGTCCAACAAGTACTCAGTTGATAGCTATAGGGCTTCCTGCCTAGGCTAAGGGTAAACAAAAGCCATATTCTGGCATGCTTTAGCAGTGCAACCCATATTGTTTATGCATTCTCTAGTACCTTCTACAAAATGGTCAGACGCATTAGCACAAACAGAAGCAAACAAAAACAGCTGGTAGATCATCAATAATAGCTGTAACGCTTCTTGACTATGTCATTCATGGCATAAGTAGTTCAGTCAAAAGAACCTACCAGGTTCAACTTCTGCACTATGGTAGCTGCATTTTGTAGAAGAGACTGAGATTGAGTTGCCAGGCTCGCTGAACTTTGATAAGCTGGAAGAGAACCAGAAAGTGGAAGAGCACCGGGAAGATGAGCAGATGGGATACTAGGATTTGCTGGAAGAGAAGTCATCCAAGGAATTGTTCCTGCAGCCAAAGGAAGAGTTCCAGATACAGCCAAGCCAGCAGATACCAGTGACTCAGCAGGCTGATCCCACTTTCGCTTTCTCCTATCCAAACACGCATATTGTTAGAAGTGGATTTCAACAGAAGTGATGGTAACTGAAATTCTGGAAACATAAGGCAGACAATATAAAAGGTAATTCTATCATAAAAATCAATTGAACACCCTTTTATACGAACATTAGGTAGAAGAGAACCAGTACAATACATTACGTGCATCTTCCGAGAAAGTAACATGCAGGAAACTCTCAAATTTTGACTATGCTCTATCATAAACTACAATTTCTTTTGCACTGTCTCCTACTATCAACCAAGAAATCAAACCAAATCAACAATAAAAAATTCATTCAATCAAATCTAGCATTATCTAAAACCAACTCTTTTTCCTATTTCTAAAGCAAAACAATAACCAGAAAACTCCTTGCGACATATTCAAAGCACGGTACCAAAAAGTGAAAATCTTTCAGCACAGAATTTCTTGCGAAGGACGTGCATTACATCCCATACAACTTCAACTGATTGCAGAGACGCCGTAATTGCCAGAAAACTAGAGAAACTACTAACTAGCTTGGCCTTAACGATTTCACCTTAAAATTACGAAAGTAAAAGCCTCAACCTGACATTAACATTAATCTAAAACCAGCAACCATATTCATGTTCAATCAACAAATCGAGCTACAATCTCGAAACCAATACCACCTATACAGAGTCGATGAAACATTAACGCATTAAATGCGTTTGATTTAAATAAAAAAGTTCGGAGTTTTTCTTCAAATTAAGAATTAAAAAACCTCGTCGTACCTCTGCCTCGCAGCCGCGGCAACAGATACATCGGAGGATTTCGTAGTTCCGTCTTCAGTCATTCTCTTTTTAACTTGTTCTTCAGAAATCGCGACTAAAATGTTCCGGCGAAGCAAGTTATCTCCGGCGACTGTGAACGCTGTTTCTGGATTTTACTTTTTGTCTAGACGAAACGAGAAGGAACGAAGAAAGGCGAACGCTGTCTTGGTTTGGGTTGGGTTGGTAACAAGATAGGGCCACTTTAGATATGATAAGGATTTCTGTTTCTGGGCTTTCCTATTTCGTGTTATAGCCCAATATTCCAGTATGAACTGAATGTGGGCCTTTGTGGGTTTTGGGTGAAGTTCCTCTGCAGAGATGGTAGCGCGTTTAGTTTAACTTTTCAAAAATTGTTTTTTAATTTTTTATTTTTTAATATTTATTTTATAAGTATATAAAAAACTTTTTTAAAAATTTATAAAGTGTAGAAAAATTTTACGGAGTGAGATTTTTTTATTGCATATTTTTATTATTTTTTTGAAAGTAGAAAAAATAGAGCTTATTTTTTTTAAAAAATAAAAATATTTTTTATTTCAGAAAAGTTCTATTTCATAACTATTTCTAAACGCCTCCGGTGGTATCTCTTCACTATCATGTGTACAGTTTTACCAAATACAACTTTGATTATAGGTTTGTTTCAAAGTTCGTAAGTCTACTTTTTTCCGTCAGATTTGAAATTTCGAATAGTTCATATATTTTATTTGCATAAAAAATTCAAAAATTTACTTCCACATGCAGAACTTCAGTTCTAACTTTTTTATTTACACACCTTTCAATGCAATTCTATTTTTTAATTTTCAACTCATTTTAAAAATACAAAAATTAAACTCTACTTCTAATTTATTTTTTAAAAGATTTTACTTCTTATTTTTACTTTCTAAACACAGCTACGGATATTTGAAATACGCTCTAGTTGCTTACCTTTAGCCTAATTCTTTGTTTTTCAACCTGTTCAAGACGAGATATCTGAATTAGATAGCATTAGCTTCACCGCTGAGTTTAAGACGTGCATCAATTTCACTTTCAGCAAAATGAGTTTTAAAAGAATAAGTTCTTAATAAAATAAATCTTCAAAAAATGAAATTGAAAAGTTAGTAGAATTTTTAATTTGATTTTATTTAAAAATAGATTAATATAATTTTTAATATTTAATTATATTTAAAATAAATTTGAATGTACTTTGCTTTTTAATAAAAAAATTCAGGCAAATGACAGACGCCTTAGCTAAATCAAATTTCCCAACCCCTAAGTTTTCTGCAAAAGAACGTCATATACTAGATGATGAAAATATCTAACATCCGAACTCCGAAGTAGCAGAGCACAAATATCCTTTTGAGTTTCGAAACATGATTGATATTACAGGCGATAGCCGGTGACGATTTTATATCCAAAACAATCAATAATATGTTATCCAATTGAAGGAACTTGCGTTCGAGAAACTTCTAATTAATAAGAAACGGCAATTTTATTAACTTGTAACTTCACAAGATTACAAAGAATTACATAACTGGATAGCAATCAACTAAAAAAACAAAAGCACAATACGCTTCTGAGAATTCATACACGCACAGAACAATTGTCGTGCTGGATTTACGACAACACGACCTTAACATGAGGCCTAACCGGGTTATCCGACAGCCTATGCAATGGATATATTACCTTATAAAAGATGATACTTTTCAACTATCACAAAGAACTGTACAGTTCTTCGAAATTGAATACTAGCCAGTCAGCTTTATCTGCAACTGCTGCCCGCAGCTGAACACCAGCATAGCAAATGAATAAGTCAGCTCCACCTGGTCTCTTAGCCTTTGAATGTAATACAAACATAACGAGGGTAAGCAAACATACAGCTGAAGTACTCCCAAAAATACAGTAGTCAGACGATGCAAGGTCTACAATTGTCACCCTCCATTCACACTTAAGACTACTTTTTAACAGCTAATACAAGAACTGGAAGAAATTGCAAGTGACTACACAAAAAACCCAATATACAAAAAAGCTAGTTTATTTCCTTTCTACAGAAACTACTCAGAGATCCAGTTTTAGACAAATGATTCCAAATATTAACAGTTAAGTGGAAGTCGGCCAGTGAAAAAAACTTCTGCATACAACTTTTAAGATATTGATAATCCGATGGGTCAATTCGTCAAATAAACATACTAAAAAAGGAATTGCAGGTTCTACCTAAAATCTAGTAATAAGCAGCAGCAGTTAACAGCATATGTGCTACCACATTCACAAAATAAACGATACTGTAGTCAGAACTACCAAGCATCATAACATTTTAGGATATAATAATCAATACAACTATCATATTTACTTACCTTGCATTTAACTATTCACACTATAACCTTTACTATCTAATTTACTTGATAAGAATAAACAAAGAATCACTGGAAACACAACAAGGGGTTCTGTTCTATATGGGTATACATATCCACTTTGTAGATATGGACTGCTAACCTCAAGATCTGTTGCCCCATCACCAATCATGACCAATACCTTGTAGCCATGGACCTGCAAACACAGACCTTTAGTATCAAGAAAATTTAGAAATTATGCAGTCTGCTTATTTTAAGAGACGGCTAGACCTTTCTTATGTTGTCCACAGCTGTAGCTTTTCCACCACTTCTTGAAGTAGGTTCTTGCGTGTCAAATCCAATGAATTCTCCTGAACTCCCAAATAACAATTGATTTGCAAAAATGTTCTTTAAAGGAATACCAAGCTGCAAGGCTACAGGCTACAAAAAAGCTGCTTCAGTTATGAACAGTTCTTATAGATACAAAAGAAAGTGATATGGAACAGGCGTATACCAAACACAGTTAAATCTATTTAGATCAGGATAATAAAACCATGCGGTCTGATAAATATGGGCGTAGTTTTTAATACATGTTAAGCAAGAGTTGGAGAGATCTAATAATGACAGTTGATATCATGGACAAAATGTTTTGAAATAGAATTCAGCAAGGCAGGAATATCAAGGACAGCTAGTATAGATATGCAGACTAAGATGTATCTCCAAATTCTCAAATAGGAACCACTAACCCAAAACCAATCTAATAGTTTGACTTGTAATCTTCAATTCCTTATTAGTATATCGGAATACATAGGTCTTATTAGTATATCCTAAGTTTCTAACTCTTCGGAAGAAATGGGCCTACCATATTCAGCCAAAAAGAAATGCCTTTTAGAAGAAATCTACTCTAGATTTTTTTAAGATCAATAAAGGTAACTACAATATGTTTGCTATTTGATTGAAAGGACAAATCAAGCCACTATCTGCATAGCTAAGTAAAGAACTCAATGCTAACATATAATTTAAGTAAAGAACATACATTGATCATTTGACGGAAGCCACCAGATATCAGGTAGACATCAATGTTTTTGGCCTTCAGCTTCTCGATGAGCTTGGCAATCCCTGGAGAAATTCTACATATCACAAATTACAAGCAAGATTAAGACCTAAATGAATCAGCTCGTATAAAAAGTTATAATACTATGGAACTAATTATCTTCTGTAGCATCTGGATAACCTCCAAAACCAACCAAATTGAGATTAAACCCATTATATACACACTGCTTTTATCCAGTAAATATGAGTGCTTGCTTAATTTTGGGTAGAAAGAAACAAAGAACAGAACTTTTAATTTAGATCGTCCTCTGATATACATTCTTATCAAAAAAGAAGAATAATGAAAGAGAAAATTAAGTGACCTATTGCCCTTGATGCAAAAGTTATACAACACACGGCTCAAAAGTTATTTCAAGATTATGAAAAGCAAATAAGTCTCAAGTACCTTGGAGGCCTCTTTTCCAAGAACTCTTGAACTTGTTTTAGGGAAGGATTAAATAGAGAGAGCCTAGCAGCTAAAGCATCCTCGAAAGGAATTGCCCCGTTCATCGCCCTGCCAAGTATAAACAGTGAAAAGCATACGAAAAACACACAAACCCAGCAAGGAGAAGCATACAGACAGCTGCTATTCAGCAAACCTTGCTGTCCATTCAGCAACAGCTTTCCCAGCTCCACAGAAGTCGGCAAGTTCATCAATTCCCTCATCCAAACACACAGTACTATCAACATCAAAGCAGACTGCATCCACAGAATGCCAGATTTGCAGAACCTCTGCAAAGAGGAAACTAAAGAGCGATTAAGAATAAAAATATCCATACTAGCATGCAAGATATTGTCTTATCAAAACCAATTCCAATAATTGACCTTCAGTTGGTTTGGTGTTGGAATAATTGGTAATAGGAGCAGTGATTGGGAGTTGTGACGCAGCTACCACTAAGCTTGGAGGCCTGTATGATTTCATAGAACTAAAAGTGTATCCAGACAATTTAGCTGGCAAGCCTGGCATACACACTGTCACTACTGGAGGAATAAGAGATTGTTGTTGAGTAAAATGCAGTGAAATTGGGTTGACCATTGAACTAGAGAGTGCAGCCATGAAAGATTACCTGCAATGAAATAAAACGTTGGACTATAAAATGGATCAAGAGCTAATCGTTAAAGTAAGTTCACAACAGCGCATAAAATATATCAAGAAGCTCATAAGTCAAGAGGTAACGCTTCTCATAATCCAACAGAGCAACCAGTCCAATTGGACATAAACAATTTTGTTAAAAATTTGACATACATTTCCAACACAAACAACCAGAACTTCAATTCAGACGAAATCACAAAGACATGCTATTCAACAAAAGTATTACTTCAACCTAGAATTTATTTGTTAGTAGAATTCTTCTTGAATCTTCCTTGAATATACTTTGTGTTGATAATTAATCTGAAATGCTCCTTTAGTTCACCTAATGCAAATCTCAGATTTGATCTATGAATAAGCTACAAGAAGCAGCAAAATCAAACTAGTATTATTATCATAACAGGCTTACCAAATCGTAAAACAATCACTAACAAAACTACAGAATGAACGATAAATAATTACTCGAAGGAAAACAAGAACGAAAAGCAACTTAGATCTATTGAAGTATGAAAGCATACCTGCCTTTCAGAAGTTCATAACACGAACTGTCGATAGATCGCGAGAGAGAGAGAGAGAGAGAGACTAGCTGGATTAAATTGAGGTTGTCATCATTGCCAGCAACTAAGATATTATCCAGACAAACATGTCATTAATGGCTACTATTTTAACAACCAATGCAAAAGATGTTCAAGAATAGCATGTAACAAAACCAATTCATATTCTGATAATTACCTATGAAAAATCATCTTATATTATGAAGCATTAATCTCATAATAAAGAACATTCTCACAACATCCAAAACCCAATGGAAATGCTTATCAAGATCAAGAGTTTCCAGTTTCAAGCCCTAAAGTTCACCAACTACGGGCTTGACATAAATCTGTGACACTTGTTTGCCTTCCTACACATGCAAGCCATAGGCAACCTTGCAGGTTCCTAAGGCAAACTATTTATGGTATGCATACAGACCTAGAAGGTTAGAATCTTAAGCCACTACCAGCCGGCAAGCCCATCACATAACCCGGTTGCATAAGCAACACAACATATTCTACGAGTGTGGTCACAATCTAATCCAATGGCAACAAGTTGATGAGACCCCACTGCATAAGTTTTGGATATCTGGATCAAAACCAAATTAATCAAATAGTAACAAAAAGTTGAAGAAACTAGATACAGTTGCTGTCTCCGTATCATATTATCTTAAGTAGAACCAGCCACCAAAGACATACACTCTTTAATCACTTTACTATGCCTACAATTCCATAAAATGCTATCTAATTCATTTTGTTTACTTGTAGGAGGAAAATACCTCACATGGATTTTTCAAATCACTGCAGCACGGTTTAATAACCTTTAGAAGTAGATCCTAATGACATTGATGCTCCAAACCGGTTGACCAATATATTCCCTTGATCTCTTCAAGTTGATCTCCACTTTTAATATATCTCGTCATAGTTTTGAGATCCCAGAAACTTTTAATAATAAGTTATTTCATATAGTGTAACCAGATCACTATCAACTTTGAACTCTGATCCCTAGAAATTCAATTTGCAGATAACAACATTTTCAAACGACATACGAACCGACATGATCCAGATCAGAGCCAAACAACAAATTCAAAAGAGCAAAACATCAAGCCTCTTTCAGATCCACCACAAACTACTTTCGATAAAACCTTTTCAGTATTTTGTTAAGAAATCATCAGTAAATCCAGTAAAAATCGCCCCAAATCTCACTCAGAAGTGAAATCAATCAATCAACCAAATCTATAAAAGTAAAAACTAGCAAAGATGTCACAAAACCTAGTCTAGAAAACCACGGTATCTAGAATCAGATCTTAAATTTCCAAAAAAAAAAAAAAAAGAGAAAGTCTTACCGCGAAATCGTAAGGGGAGAGAGAGAGAGCGGAGAGCGTGAGTTCAGCGAGTAAAAAGAAACGAAAGAGTGAATGAGTGAAAGCGAGTGGGGTATTTAACTCTACTTCTAATTTATTTTAAAAAATTTTACTTTTATTTTTACTTTCTAAACACAGCTACGGATATTTGAAATACGCTCTAGTTGCTTACCTTTAGCCTAATTCTTTGTTTTTCAACCTGTTCAAGACGAGATATCTGAATTAGATAGCATTAGCTTCACCGCTGAGTTTAAGACGTGCATCAATTTCACTTTCAGCAAAATGAGTTTTAAAAGAATAAGTTCTTAATAAAATAAATCTTCAAAAAATGAAATTGAAAAGTTAGTAGAATTTTTAATTTGATTTTATTTAAAAATAGATTAATATAATTTTTAATATTTAATTATATTTAAAATAAATTTGAATGTACTTTGCTTTTTAATAAAAAAATTCAGGCAAATGACAGACGCCTTAGCTAAATCAAATTTCCCAACCCCTAAGTTTTCTGCAAAAAGAACGTCATATACTAGATGATGAAAATATCTAACATCCGAACTCCGAAGTAGCAGAGCACAAATATCCTTTTGAGTTTCGAAACATGATTGATATTACAGGCGATAGCCGGTGACGATTTTATATCCAAAACAATCAATAATATGTTATCCAATTGAAGGAACTTGCGTTCGAGAAACTTCTAATTAATAAGAAACGGCAATTTTATTAACTTGTAACTTCACAAGATTACAAAGAATTACATAACTGGATAGCAATCAACTAAAAAAACAAAAGCACAATACGCTTCTGAGAATTCATACACGCACAGAACAATTGTCGTGCTGGATTTACGACAACACGACCTTAACATGAGGCCTAACCGGGTTATCCGACAGCCTATGCAATGGATATATTACCTTATAAAAGATGATACTTTTCAACTATCACAAAGAACTGTACAGTTCTTCGAAATTGAATACTAGCCAGTCAGCTTTATCTGCAACTGCTGCCCGCAGCTGAACACCAGCATAGCAAATGAATAAGTCAGCTCCACCTGGTCTCTTAGCCTTTGAATGTAATACAAACATAACGAGGGTAAGCAAACATACAGCTGAAGTACTCCCAAAAATACAGTAGTCAGACGATGCAAGGTCTACAATTGTCACCCTCCATTCACACTTAAGACTACTTTTTAACAGCTAATACAAGAACTGGAAGAAATTGCAAGTGACTACACAAAAAACCCAATATACAAAAAAGCTAGTTTATTTCCTTTCTACAGAAACTACTCAGAGATCCAGTTTTAGACAAATGATTCCAAATATTAACAGTTAAGTGGAAGTCGGCCAGTGAAAAAAACTTCTGCATACAACTTTTAAGATATTGATAATCCGATGGGTCAATTCGTCAAATAAACATACTAAAAAAGGAATTGCAGGTTCTACCTAAAATCTAGTAATAAGCAGCAGCAGTTAACAGCATATGTGCTACCACATTCACAAAATAAACGATACTGTAGTCAGAACTACCAAGCATCATAACATTTTAGGATATAATAATCAATACAACTATCATATTTACTTACCTTGCATTTAACTATTCACACTATAACCTTTACTATCTAATTTACTTGATAAGAATAAACAAAGAATCACTGGAAACACAACAAGGGGTTCTGTTCTATATGGGTATACATATCCACTTTGTAGATATGGACTGCTAACCTCAAGATCTGTTGCCCCATCACCAATCATGACCAATACCTTGTAGCCATGGACCTGCAAACACAGACCTTTAGTATCAAGAAAATTTAGAAATTATGCAGTCTGCTTATTTTAAGAGACGGCTAGACCTTTCTTATGTTGTCCACAGCTGTAGCTTTTCCACCACTTCTTGAAGTAGGTTCTTGCGTGTCAAATCCAATGAATTCTCCTGAACTCCCAAATAACAATTGATTTGCAAAAATGTTCTTTAAAGGAATACCAAGCTGCAAGGCTACAGGCTACAAAAAAGCTGCTTCAGTTATGAACAGTTCTTATAGATACAAAAGAAAGTGATATGGAACAGGCGTATACCAAACACAGTTAAATCTATTTAGATCAGGATAATAAAACCATGCGGTCTGATAAATATGGGCGTAGTTTTTAATACATGTTAAGCAAGAGTTGGAGAGATCTAATAATGACAGTTGATATCATGGACAAAATGTTTTGAAATAGAATTCAGCAAGGCAGGAATATCAAGGACAGCTAGTATAGATATGCAGACTAAGATGTATCTCCAAATTCTCAAATAGGAACCACTAACCCAAAACCAATCTAATAGTTTGACTTGTAATCTTCAATTCCTTATTAGTATATCGGAATACATAGGTCTTATTAGTATATCCTAAGTTTCTAACTCTTGGAAGAAATGGGCCTACCATATTCAGCAAAAAGAAATGCCTTTTAGAAGAAATCTACTCTAGATTTTTTTAAGATCAATAAAGGTAACTACAATATGTTTGCTATTTGATTGAAAGGACAAATCAAGCCACTATCTGCATAGCTAAGTAAAGAACTCAATGCTAACATATAATTTAAGTAAAGAACATACATTGATCATTTGACGGAAGCCACCAGATATCAGGTAGACATCAATGTTTTTGGCCTTCAGCTTCTCGATGAGCTTGGCAATCCCTGGAGAAATTCTACATATCACAAATTACAAGCAAGATTAAGACCTAAATGAATCAGCTCGTATAAAAAGTTATAATACTATGGAACTAATTATCTTCTGTAGCATCTGGATAACCTCCAAAACCAACCAAATTGAGATTAAACCCATTATATACACACTGCTTTTATCCAGTAAATATGAGTGCTTGCTTAATTTTGGGTAGAAAGAAACAAAGAACAGAACTTTTAATTTAGATCGTCCTCTGATATACATTCTTATCAAAAAAGAAGAATAATGAAAGAGAAAATTAAGTGACCTATTGCCCTTGATGCAAAAGTTATACAACACACGGCTCAAAAGTTATTTCAAGATTATGAAAAGCAAATAAGTCTCAAGTACCTTGGAGGCCTCTTTTCCAAGAACTCTTGAACTTGTTTTAGGGAAGGATTAAATAGAGAGAGCCTAGCAGCTAAAGCATCCTCGAAAGGAATTGCCCCGTTCATCGCCCTGCCAAGTATAAACAGTGAAAAGCATACGAAAAACACACAAACCCAGCAAGGAGAAGCATACAGACAGCTGCTATTCAGCAAACCTTGCTGTCCATTCAGCAACAGCTTTCCCAGCTCCACAGAAGTCGGCAAGTTCATCAATTCCCTCATCCAAACACACAGTACTATCAACATCAAAGCAGACTGCATCCACAGAATGCCAGATTTGCAGAACCTCTGCAAAGAGGAAACTAAAGAGCGATTAAGAATAAAAATATCCATACTAGCATGCAAGATATTGTCTTATCAAAACCAATTCCAATAATTGACCTTCAGTTGGTTTGGTGTTGGAATAATTGGTAATAGGAGCAGTGATTGGGAGTTGTGACGCAGCTACCACTAAGCTTGGAGGCCTGTATGATTTCATAGAACTAAAAGTGTATCCAGACAATTTAGCTGGCAAGCCTGGCATACACACTGTCACTACTGGAGGAATAAGAGATTGTTGTTGAGTAAAATGCAGTGAAATTGGGTTGACCATTGAACTAGAGAGTGCAGCCATGAAAGATTACCTGCAATGAAATAAAACGTTGGACTATAAAATGGATCAAGAGCTAATCGTTAAAGTAAGTTCACAACAGCGCAAAATATATCAAGAAGCTCATAAGTCAAGAGGTAACGCTTCTCATAATCCAACAGAGCAACCAGTCCAATTGGACATAAACAATTTTGTTAAAAATTTGACATACATTTCCAACACAAACAACCAGAACTTCAATTCAGACGAAATCACAAAGACATGCTATTCAACAAAAGTATTACTTCAACCTAGAATTTATTTGTTAGTAGAATTCTTCTTGAATCTTCCTTGAATATACTTTGTGTTGATAATTAATCTGAAATGCTCCTTTAGTTCACCTAATGCAAATCTCAGATTTGATCTATGAATAAGCTACAAGAAGCAGCAAAATCAAACTAGTATTATTATCATAACAGGCTTACCAAATCGTAAAACAATCACTAACAAAACTACAGAATGAACGATAAATAATTACTCGAAGGAAAACAAGAACGAAAAGCAACTTAGATCTATTGAAGTATGAAAGCATACCTGCCTTTCAGAAGTTCATAACACGAACTGTCGATAGATCGAGAGAGAGAGAGAGAGAGAGACTAGCTGGATTAAATTGAGGTTGTCATCATTGCCAGCAACTAAGATATTATCCAGACAAACATGTCATTAATGGCTACTATTTTAACAACCAATGCAAAAGATGTTCAAGAATAGCATGTAACAAAACCAATTCATATTCTGATAATTACCTATGAAAAATCATCTTATATTATGAAGCATTAATCTCATAATAAAGAACATTCTCACAACATCCAAAACCCAATGGAAATGCTTATCAAGATCAAGAGTTTCCAGTTTCAAGCCCTAAAGTTCACCAACTACGGGCTTGACATAAATCTGTGACACTTGTTTGCCTTCCTACACATGCAAGCCATAGGCAACCTTGCAGGTTCCTAAGGCAAACTATTTATGGTATGCATACAGACCTAGAAGGTTAGAATCTTAAGCCACTACCAGCCGGCAAGCCCATCACATAACCCGGTTGCATAAGCAACACAACATATTCTACGAGTGTGGTCACAATCTAATCCAATGGCAACAAGTTGATGAGACCCCACTGCATAAGTTTTGGATATCTGGATCAAAACCAAATTAATCAAATAGTAACAAAAAGTTGAAGAAACTAGATACAGTTGCTGTCTCCGTATCATATTATCTTAAGTAGAACCAGCCACCAAAGACATACACTCTTTAATCACTTTACTATGCCTACAATTCCATAAAATGCTATCTAATTCATTTTGTTTACTTGTAGGAGGAAAATACCTCACATGGATTTTTCAAATCACTGCAGCACGGTTTAATAACCTTTAGAAGTAGATCCTAATGACATTGATGCTCCAAACCGGTTGACCAATATATTCCCTTGATCTCTTCAAGTTGATCTCCACTTTTAATATATCTCGTCATAGTTTTGAGATCCCAGAAACTTTTAATAATAAGTTATTTCATATAGTGTAACCAGATCACTATCAACTTTGAACTCTGATCCCTAGAAATTCAATTTGCAGATAACAACATTTTCAAACGACATACGAACCGACATGATCCAGATCAGAGCCAAACAACAAATTCAAAAGAGCAAAACATCAAGCCTCTTTCAGATCCACCACAAACTACTTTCGATAAAACCTTTTCAGTATTTTGTTAAGAAATCATCAGTAAATCCAGTAAAAATCGCCCCAAATCTCACTCAGAAGTGAAATCAATCAATCAACCAAATCTATAAAAGTAAAAACTAGCAAAGATGTCACAAAACCTAGTCTAGAAAACCACGGTATCTAGAATCAGATCTTAAATTTCCAAAAAAAAAAAAAAAAAAGAGAAAGTCTTACCATGAAATCGTAAGGGGGAGAGAGAGAGAGCGGAGAGCGTGAGTTCAGCGAGTAAAAAGAAACGAAAGAGTGAATGAGTGAAAGCGAGTGGGGTATTTATAAACAGTTCCAAACGGCCTCTACCATGGGACCCGCAAAAAGCTTTCGCTCTGTCACGATGACCCTCGTTTTTATCTAGCAACAAATTGCAGCCGTCCGGTTTATTTTGGACGTTGATGATGACGGCTGTGATTGAGATCGGGTGGGTATTTGAAAAAGATGTGTGTATATATGTTCTTGGTTTTCGTAGGAGACAAGCTATACTTATCTAAAAAATAAATAAAATAATTAAAACTATAATTACCAAAAAGATGAAAGCTATCAATGATTCAATTCAATTTTTTAATTTTAATTCAAGTTAGATGCGCGATTAGAGAGCGTTTGGTGCAGTTTTTAAAACGCTGCTTATTAATTTTTTTTAATTTTATATTTTTTAATATATATTTTTTAAATATATATAAAATTTATTTAAAATTTTATAAAATGTAAAAAAATTTTACGAAATAAAATTTTTTTATTATATATTTTTATTATTTTTTTAAAAATAAAAATAAAATAAAAATATTTTTTATTTTATAAGCAATTTCAAATACACCCTGATAAAGCTTCATACATTAGCTTTTATTTTTTAGTTCTTTTATATTTTCATCTTCTTTCATAGCTTGATAGTTATGTTTGGTTATGTTATCTTTTTAGGTGAAAAAAAAAAACAAAAACTGATAGCTGTTTCCTTGCATCATTTATAGAGAAAAGCAGAAACAATCACGAGCTAATTCTTTTATTAAAGGTGTTTTGCATATAATTTTTAAATCAGATTCAATTTGAACACACAAATTTCATACATCCGTTTTATTATGTTGGACTTTTTTTTTCACAAGAGTGTCTAACATGTTCCTGTAATGTGCAACATGCAAAATTATTTCTGTTCTATCCGTTCAGATGATATTCTCATGGCTGAAGGTTAGACGTCACTAATGGCATGTTTAAGATTGCTTATTAATTTTAATAAATTTTTTCAACTGTATAAAATTATACATAATTTTTTATATATTGTTTAAAAATTTAAAAATACAGATAAAATATCAAATAATTATATATATAATTTTTATTTTAAAAAAAATTTATAAAATAAATATTATTTTTTTAATAAGCACTCTTAAATATTTCCTAACACAATCACCATGGCTGTTGCATCAAATGATCAATCTCAACAACTATTATTGTAGGAGCAATTTACCATATATATACGTTTGTGTATTTATCACTTATATTCTAGGATTTAAAAGAAATGAAAAGTCTAACATGGACCAATTATTATCATATATTGAACAAAGATTTAGATTTGATAGACCAACCACCGTGTACATGTTGCTTGAATGGCAGAACAAACAGCTATAGAACCAATTGAGAAATACCTACCGAACTGATTTAAAAATACCACACCGGAGAAAACTATGCACGTATAAACTTCGTTAACCTGAAGAAACTGCTAGAAAAGACGTTATATATAATATATATTTGAGATCATTCAGTCTAAGAATGGCTTAAGCTTGGCGTAATTTTGCACACATTATTGCAAAGAAGTGATTACAGAGAGATGTCACTAAATGATTGCACATTTCAACATTCAAGATTTCTATTGAGAAGTCGAAGTATAAGATTCATTCATGGAGTGTAACTCAAAATCAATCGTGTATGGATATGCATATCAATCGTGTTTACATCCATCTGATTTCATTTTTTAGTAACTCCATTCTTAACTTGCCCTGAATTGTAAAAATTTTTTATATTTTGTTAAAGAGTCGGAGTGTCTAACTCAAAATCAATTAATAAAAAATATAATTATCAAAAATTTATAAAAATTCGAAAATTTTTTCAGTCTATTAAGATCTAACTCTCACACAGAAATTTAAATTCAAATTGCGGAATATGTAATACTTTAACTGCCAAATTATAACGTAAATACGATTGTATCGGATCATAAATTGAGCTAAATATATTTTTATATCAAATTAAAATTCTAAATTTTTAATCCAAAATCAAAAATCAAAAAGTGATATTCAAAATTTATATAGATGTGGGATTAAATTCACTAACAGTTCAAATAATCAAGTGAAGCCTGGGCCTTATCGATGAACACAGCGTTCCTCGATGGAATTTCTGCAGTTCATATAGATTCAAAGTTTCGCCGCCGGCATTGTCGCTATACTTTCTCCGCCGCGGCTTCCTCCATTTGCTTCGAGATTCATATTCCGATTGCGCAGCAGTTTTCCTAAAAGCCTCTACTAGATTATTATTGATGGGCCATGAAACTGGTCTTTTAGGTTGGATTTAGTTAATGGGCCGGGCCGGTGATCTGACTTTATCCGTTAAACACCCGCCATTGAGTTTTCTTTTTAGATTCTGCTCGTTGATATGTTCTTTCACACCCTCTCTGTCTCACTCTCGACGGAGACGAGGAGAGCAAATTAGTTTCAAGACCAACGAATTCTGAATTTTATTTTCGTGAAAACCTTAATCTTCTACTCAAACTTGTTCGATCGCTGGGAATCTGTGTTCTCGATTACTCCGATTCGGTTTTTTTCTCAGAGTTTAATCGCCAGGGAAGGTACTGATCTTCTACAATGTCATAATAACCTTGTGATTTAGGTGGAATTTGGATTTTATATCTGTTTCTTGGATTTATGATGCTTATTTCAACTTTACTTCATTGAATTTGGGATTTTATTGCTAAAGTTATAGCTTGATTAATTTCACTCCGCTGCTAGCGTTTTGGATCTTATCAAATGCTTGTTGAATTTGATTTGTTGATTTTTTAACAGAGGCATAATCTTGAACTCTGAGAGCCATAGATGTATGGACATGGAAGCTTTCCCCCTCCTCCTCAGTTCAGGCCACGTCAGCATGCACCACCTCCGCCGCCTGCTCCTTTTCAGCGTGTACCACCGCTGGCTCAACCACAGCCTCACCATACTCCTCCGCCGCCGCCACCATCGACCTATCAGCACGGACCATTACTTGCTCCACAAGTGTTCCGAACCCCAGTAGCAATTCCACCACCATATTTGGGCCCGCTGCCATCTGGTGCTCCGATGGTCACACCTTATTCTCAGGCATTGCAACAGCCCTTGCCACCAGCTCCACATCTGCGAGCTCCACCTCCCTCACCGTCAATGGGGAAAAATTGGTACAACACGGCTCCACCTCTGCCACCATTCATTTTTTCTGGACAACAACAGCAGCACCATTTAGGTGGAGCACAAATGACCGCTGCTCCTCCGTCCCCGCATCTCTCCTCTCTCCTCCTCCTCCTCCTCCTCCACCCCCAACTTTGGTCCCTCCCCCGCCCTCACCGTTGTCAGGGCAAGTACAGAGCATTGAGAAGGAAACACATCTAAAGGTGGAAAGAACACAAGCTGCTGAAAATAATGGTTGTAAAGTGGAAGAAGGAATAGATGGGGATCTCCCTCCTCCTCCGCCTAAACCTGATGATGCTGATCTAGTTAAGAACATTGAAGTAACATGCCAGTTTATCATGAGGCTTGGTAATAAGTTTGAAGAAGAGGTTCGAATGAGAGAAGTTCGTAACCCAAAGTTCTCTTTCCTGTTTGGAGGTGATCCTGGAAGTGCTGCTGCTATTGGACATGAATATTTCCAGTGGATGAAGAAGAAATACAAACTGGAACCAACATTGCGTAGAGATCCAGCATGTTCCTCAGAAGCTAGAAATCTTGGAAGGAGGCGGTCACCTTCACCTTCTGATTCTGATATGGATATGGAGGGTCAGTTTATGTTTTTCCTTACCTCTATAACTTACTTGCTTCTAATGGCATCGCACACTAATATTTGACTGTGGTTAAATGGCCTTGCACAAATAATAAAGAGATGTTTCATTAACAACCTTTTTAAGTTCTTGATATCACTTGGTTTCATTATGGTATGTGGGTTGTTCTTATCAGATTCTTTTATTCAAAATTTACTTAGACGAAACTAGCAGGTTCACCGTCGTACTCATTTCACTACAGCATGGATAATTATCTAAAACTTTTGGTGAATAGATTTTCTAGTGGCTTTCATGAAGTGACTTGGGGCTTGCATTTATAGAACTTACACATTATGATGACGATTTATAGATTAGGAGTGTAAGGGTCATAGCATCACCGAATTGAAGGGAGGCATTGACTGAGCGTCTGCTGGTGAACCTCAAGAGGATGGCTTTATTTTGCTTAATATGGTTTCTTAGCAAGTTGTACTAAATTGTCTGATAAAGTCGTGAAATAACCTTTATAAAAATTGTTAAAAAAATTTACTTTAAAAAAGTTGTTAAAATAACAAAATACTCCAGTGAGTTTGTTATCGGAAGGCCAAATGTAAGGGCTTGTCACTGTTTGGTAAATATTGTCTGCATCTGTGACTCTTAGGATTAGTTTATGTTCCTTTTCTGCATCACTTGATCATATGCTGAACCATGGTGGTTGTGGTTATATGGTAATTTTTTCATTGGTAATGCAGTTGAGCAAATATTGCTTTTCTTGAAAGATATTTTCTTTTAGGCATCTGAAGTGACCAGTGGCTATGATATATTTCTGTCTTTCTATCGAGTTCAGATGTTTTGTCTTGTATAGTTATCAGCTAAATTTTTTCTAACTTTGTGCAAGAGCTAGGCTTCTGACAAAATGTCAGTCTGAGACATAATTTTCACTTTGTTTTTTGGCTTTAGCGATAAGGCACTTCGTGGTTGCAGCTACAGGTTTTTGCAGCTGAAAGTGTCACCTCAAGATATCTGTGCTTTTAAGCATTTGTCGTATGACGTCTGTTTAACTAAAAGATCTTGCAGAGCCTTGCTTTCTGCTGAAGTTGGAATTCTCAACAAAGTTTTTGTCTTGGAATTGATGAGTGTTTCTCAAATTAGAGTGCGCTTAATAGTTGGCACCAAAAACCCTTCTACACTGTAAAACACTTCTACGCTAGTAGTTGCAATTGTTCTTAAAGGCTCCGTGCTGTAATTCCCTCCTAGACTCTCCATTTTTTGTTATTAAATCACACTTACTAAAAAGAAAAAAAGTCATAGTTGGGTGAGAAGAAACAAAAGATGGGCATGTAAGAATTCATGAATAGTAACCAGGATTCTTATCTGTTTTCTTTTTCTTTGAATGATACATGCAGAACTTTGTTCCACATGGAGCCTTGAATATTCTGTGATCTTGTGTCTTTAGATGATGCCATCAATCATGATGTGGTCGAGGTTGTTCACGACGTTATGAGATATCCTGTCAGAGATAATATATCTATAGACAGCACAAATCATCTTGCCAAAGAGCTTTTGCATGCAACTCGAGATGCTACAAGGATTGAAGCACAAGTTTGTTCAAGCTTGTCTGATCCTGGAATCGTGATGCCAAAGAATGCTAAAGGTATCAGATGGAAGTCTTACTCTTTTTTTCTAATCATTAGCGTTAGAGCATTTATCAACTTCTTTCGCTTTATGGTAAATAACACTTGCATAGAATTATTTGGTAACATTCTTGAGTTTTGTGCTTATTTTCTGCCAGGTGAAGGCGATTCACCACCAATCGAAGATATTAACCCGGGACCTGTTTCATCTTCATTCACTCAAAGTGACTTTGACCATGCTGTAGTAGCATCAAGCAATTCTTCTCCAGGAGCTTCAGGTCTGGTCAATGTTTCACCTCTGCGTGCAACATGCAGGGCAGATCAATCCGGTGTTTCTGTTAGAGGTGGAAGTCCATTTCGGCTAATACAAGGTTATGCCTCCGATGAAAGTGAGGACAATGCCAAACTGGAGGATGCTACAAATTTTCAAACTACTAATGCTTCTGCAACAGATGGTATGGTTTGGTCAGTTATACAAGGGAGAACTATGAGTTTGCTCAAGTTTCTTCAAGTATCTAACCCAGAAACCTTCTTGTCTCAAAGCAGGATCGTCTTTGCCGATTGGCTCAAGTCAATCGCACGCTACTCCAGAAAAGTTAGCTGGTTTCCTTGGAAGTTCTCAGACTCCAGATGCGACATCCAAAATTGCTGGTGGCCCTTGTTCCTCTATTTGTTCAGCAAGGGAGGATGTTTATACTGGTATTTCTCAGAAAGAAGATGGGAGAGGAAAGAGCAGTGTAGACTTCATCAAGCCTTCTCATTCTGATGACCCCTTGAAAAGTGATAACATTAAAATGTCCAACGAACTTAGTACATCCAAACCGGCTGGAGATGTAAAAGGAGATTTCAATTTACCTGATGTGGATGAATTTGGTAGATTGATCAAGAAAGATGCTTCGGATAGTGATTCTGGTGAGGTGGACTACAGAGAGAAACGTGGCAGGAGACGAAGAAGTCGGAGTCGTAGTGGATCTCCTCGTGGAAGTAGACGGAAACTCAGGAGTCCCAATCCAAGGAGAAGAGGATTGCGAAGCCGTTCTTGGAGGTATCCTTCTTTTTTGTTTCTTCTGTTTGCAAATATAAAACATTTTTTGTCTGATTTTACTGAATGTTCTGGCAAATTTAATACTTCCCATATGTTATTGGGGTACATGCTTTGCAGCCTAAGTTTTCTTTTATCTTATATTTTTTTTTTTCTTCAGCTGGTCCCCAAGGAGGAGCAGGAGTGGGACTCCGCCTGCATCACACTGGCCCTTTGGGTTTCAGAGAGGGTATCGGGATCAACCCGAGAATGCTTCAATTTTATTCGTGGGAGGTGCTTTCATGGATCATCTTGCAGGTTCCTTCATCGAGATACTGGGCACACCAGGAGCAGGCAGCATAGATACGGGAAACCCTACAAGATTCCAGGTCGTATGCAGATAAAAATGTGCTGTTAACTGGAAGAAGTCATCGAGCAAGGTCTTCAAAGTCAAATGAAGTGAATGATGGAAAGTCTGGCTCTACTTTCTTGGGGGAGGTAAAAGACCCTATGAAGAATGTGGGAGATTCTGATGCAGAAGCTACGCCTAGCTCTATAGCATATGGAAAACAGTTCGATGCTGAAAAAGAGACTGGCCATCTACATATTTCAGGCAAGGGATCTGGTGAACCTATCTCTCAACATCAGGATGACCAAGAACTTGAGAATATTCAGGAAAAAGTTAAAGTCGATCCAACTAAGCTTCATTACGTTCAGCCTCTACCACCTCAGCTTGCAGACAAACTTCCAGAACACAAAGTAGCCCTCGATGAAACTTCTTCATCATATCCTTTGAGTGAATTAGAATCTCCCAAGCCCGCAAAAGTTATAACTAATGACGCTGGAGATGCTGCACACCTTTCTCAAAGGCAAGGTTCTTTGCCACTACAAACAGATGAACCCACAATTCAAAATCCTAGTCAAATTCACACAAGTAACTTATACTTTAGTCATGCTCCTAACAGCCAACATGTGGTCCAAGCTGATGTTCCGAGAGAGCCCCTTCCTTTCAGCTTTCCAGCACAAGGCCCTTATCAGCAACCAGATGTAGTACATGCTTGTGTACCACATGAAGCTTCCTTCTTAAACCATCGGTCTCAACCATTTAACGCAAATACGTTCTCAGCCCATCAACCTTCTATGACTAACCTGTCCTATCCTGTTCCCCCTTCAGGACCTTTTTGGCCTTCATTACCTCCTTCACATTGTAGTGGGCTACCCACCCCATCCCTTTCCGTTGAAGGAAACAACACAGTGCATATTCAGCAACGTGGTATACCTGCTAGTGCTACAAATGGCTTTAGCTCTCAGCCTCCAGTGAGGGCATATCCTAGTGGAGAGCCTAGTCATCATCAGGGGATTTCTTACCTTGCTCAACCTGTCCAGGCTGTTGAGTCATCGATTCACGCATCCTTCTCTGAGGACTTGCAGCAGAGGCATACAACTATTCGTAACTGGCAAGGTCATCCAAATAATCAAGAGGGGTTTGGTCTTCATCTGCTGCCTGGAGCCCATTTGCCAGACAATTCTTTTTCTGGGGACAGCTTTTCTTCTCTTCAAAGAGAGCTGCCATCTTCTTATAGCCAAGGACAGTTCATGTCGCAAAGTCCCCTTGCCATTGGCAGCATTGTTGAGTCTTCTCTCCCAAGGTTGCCATCATCCTTCAGCCATTACAACCCTTTTGCGTCTACTTTTAAACAAACAACTAAAGGCTTGATGCCTGATTTCAGTTTCAGTTCTGCTGTAGGAAGAGGAGTAACTGCTTTGCCACCTAATTTGAACAGTCCTGTGGGGGAGACCTTGGTGAATGAGGTTGCATTTCAGGATGCACCTTTAGGGGACTCAACTGCTCATTCTCATGCTGATGCTCTTGAAACTTTTCCAGAATCCTCTGGTGTTCTTAAGAAGAAGTTTACTAAGGATTCTGTTGTTGGTGATGCATATGATCCAATATGCGATAGCATAGAGCCATCTTCGGACATGCTTACAAGGTTTGATACTGGCCCTACGCCTGAAGCTGATGAGCTAGGTGAAGTGGCTTTGGAAACAGAAGCTGGTGATGTAGAGAATGTTAGCCCCGATCTAGGGCATGAGAAGGATTGGAGTCAATGCGGCACAGTTGTTATGCAGAGTACTGAAGCTGGTGAGATTGAAGTTGATCAGACTCAGTCTCCTGGTAAAAGCAAGAAGAGCAAAGAATCAAGGTCGATGAAGCTTCTTAAGATTGCCCTTGCAGACTTTGTGAAGGAAATTCTTAAACCATCATGGAGGCAGGGTAATATGAGCAAAGAGGCATTCAAGACCATTGTTAAGAAGACTGTAGATAAAGTATCTGGAGCTGTCCCAAGCCATCAGATACCTAAGTCAAAAGCAAAAATCAAGCGCTATGTTGAATCATCTCAGAGAAAAGTAACTAAGCTGGTGATGGTACGTTTGATAAAAGTTCATGAGTTTTTAAATTGGTTTACTTTGCAAAATCAAGCTACTATTTTTTCGGCATCACTATATTGGACTGCTACACTCTTTCTTTAGGAATATTAGTTCGGTTCACCAAATGAACATAATTGTTTTAACATCTAACAACATCATTTATGAACTGCTTCTCGTCTGTGTCATGTTCATTTAAGATCAGTGATCAGTTGGCGCTGAATTTATTTGTGGTGTTTCTCTTTATTTTATTTCTCACTGAAGGGAGATGTTAATCATCGTGACTATTGTATGGAAGCTTGATCTGGAACATGCTATGTTAATCGAAGAAGAAAATTTTGGAGGCTAAGGGCGTGTTTACCAACACCCCAAACTCACTTTTTTCCAAACTCACTTTCAATATAAAATACATATAAAAATTATAATAAAATTTTTTTAAAATTTTATTTTTAAAACTTACTATAAATATTATATTAATATATAATTTTATTTTTTATTAAATATTTTTAATTTTTAATTTGATTTTTTCAAGTGAGTTTCAAAAAAACTCACTTCACCCACTTTTCTATCAAAGTAAACACGCCCTAAGAATTTTTTGAAGTGGTTTTAGTAGCATGGAATACCACATCATCAGATAGAATTATGATTTTCAAAAGAACATTATGATAGCATCACACCTCATAAACGAGTGATTCTTGCAGTGACGTAGTGTCTCAGTGGTTGCTCCCATATCTAAAAGATTGATAAGTTATAAAATTACTTTCATAAGTTGTTGAGCGAAGCAGTAGTTCAATATTCTGAAAATGTGGGCATTGCATTTGCGTATTGTCTGTTTTTTGTCATGCTATTGTGTTTCTATATATTAGTTTATTTCATTGATTAAAAGTGTTGGTAATGGCACTTTGTTTTACTTTTCACTTTCAGGGTTATGTTGACAAATATGTCAAGATGTAGGTTGTCACAAGCTGGTTCAGAATACATCAAATTGACGGCCATTCTTGTTTATAGTTGTGGGCTGTATGAAATGAAGGATTGTAGCTCCGTGAGTATACTTTAACCTGATAAGGTTTTTGATGGGAAGAGTTGACTGCATAAAAAAATGAAAAAACTTTCAGGAAGCCTAGGAGTTTTGCAATAGGTAGAGAAAGCATCTTGCAGTATATTTATGTATTCCTATCTTCTCAAATGATATTTCCTTTATGAAACCTACATCTTATGTTGTGACTTGATATTATTTTTATACAAACTCATGTAGAAGTTTATCTTTTATCTTTTTTTCCCCCTTGCAATTAAAACATGCCTTGTTTCTATGCTTAATGCCTTGAGAAAAAGAACACAGACTTGAGTTGTGTTTTCCAGACTCATGAAAGCGGTGCGTATGTATTCAGGTCTTAAATTCATCAACTGTCCATTTATTGTGATAGTAGATTGATAACTAGGGAGGATTCGTGGAGTTTGGTGAATGCAAGTAACTTGCCTTGAGTTTACTAGTAGTTCACATCATATGTTTAATCCCATGAATATATGTGATATTAATCATAACTTTTAGTTAATACTTCTTCTCGACGGTCTTGAAATGTTTGTTCCAAATTGTGAACTTATAAGCTCTTAATGATAGAGGTAAGCAGTAACATACTATAGAAGAATAAAAAGTGCATTGCCTTATTAACTGCCTCCTCTTCAACCATGAATAGAATGGACGAATTATGGCGTCTCACATAAATCCTCTATCATCTTCTATGGCAGTGAGTTTGCATAGTCAATATAACATTAATATATTGTATAATTTTATAGCCTCATCAAGCATGTTGAAAGAGCTGCTATATTACTGGTTTTGTGAATGGCGATGGATGATATTTTTCCTAGGAATGGTTCACTTTCTAACGCTTTTTATTGTTTTTTGCTGAAGCTTGAAATTATGTTCTAGGCTTTGATTTCCACTAACTAATTGCATATCTGCAGGGAAAGCACATCCATAAGCAGAAAGGGAATAATCTATGATTTTAGAGATCATTTATAGTTACTGGATTTTAGTGCCACATGAGCAGCTGAATTTGAAAGTTCTTAAAAATAAACAGTAATTGGTTTGTGGTGGCTATCTCATTACCTGTAGGTTGATAAATCTTGGTTTATGCTGGCTGTATCCTGTAAGCTTTAGATGGTATTACATTCTTCATATTGTTTTTGAGAATCTAGAATTACAGATTAATCCATAACATCAGTGCATTGTCCACCTCTGAAGGATCAGGTCAGAACAGCAAACAGGCAAGTTCATTGTTCCTTAAATATGCATACGTATTTCTGCATTTTCAATTGTGTAATCGTCCTCTGTAACCATTCACTTTCCTTATTCCTTATCCCCTATCTTTCATGGTAATCATAGATGCTTCTTTGTAGATGTCAACAGACAACTGTTGAAATTTTGGAACATAGACATGATTCTGAGTGCCACTTGGACTCTAGTTGGAAAAAATCTGGATGAGTTAAGAGTTCCACATACCACAGTAGCATTTAAGCATTTACTTCCATTTTATACAATAGAAAACTCAGATATTGTTGTAGACTACATATTTTTGCATTTAACTTCTTGGGATGTTAGTTCCGTTGAAGTTCTTGGCTATTACAATGAGTCATTTTTATGAATGATTATGTGGTCATACATCCTTCACAATTTTTTTGCTGGTGTGTGCAGAATGAGATGAATGGATAAGTTTGGAGTTGGTGTACATTGCAGTATCCCGCAATGTGGGCAACAGTATAGCAACAGCTGTCTTGTGGTGCTTCTTCCTGTATGGCTATCCTCATGTGGTGGCTGCTGCTTTGTGGAAAGGGCTGTGAGTTTTTTCAGTTTGGTTGCATGTTATGGTGTTACTCTTGCTGCTGTCGCTTCTCTTGCATAAAAAGAATATGAAGAATGAATTAAAAATTGGCAAGATACCTTCAGTAATTTTTTCTCTTTTTTTCCTTTATTATTCTGTATCAGGCAGGCCATTTTGACCATAATGGCTGGATGTTCTCTCAAATGTATATGTTGTTCCTGAGAGTATGTAGTCCTTGTTTTTGAGCTCTGGATTGACCTTTAGAGTTTATGAGTGGTGTTTAGCAGTGTATTGTAAGACTGCTTCAGGTTAGAAATTTGGTTTTATGCTTAAAGCTCTTTGCAAATCATGGATGAGGAAGGTTATTATGCTCTGTATAAGAGAGCGAAAGTCGTCTGTTTCTCATGCGTGCATCACAGGGAGGAAGGAAGCTCAGATCATTGCACATGAAGTTAAAGAAGTGTCAATTCCTCGTGATCTAATCTAATGTTTGCAAGTTAAAGAAATGCCCACAGTTTTATATGAACTTTGTGTTGGTGTTGTTCTGTGATTAAAGAAATGCCCACAGTTTCTTTTGCCTCATTTCTTTTTCTGAGATTAAAAAAAAAGAGATAAATTGGTTTTTAGAAATAACGAGAGCAATTTTTATTCATTTCTTAAACCCTCCGAAAATTTATTGACTACAGTTCATGTATTGCTACACATCATAGTTAAAAGTAGTGAATATAACTATAAATTAGGATTCTGTGATTAGTCAACTTGAGTGTTGTATACATAGATTATGCTCTTCTGCAATAGCCCATGGTTGATGGTTGAGATCCATGTGCCCAAGTCATTAGGTAAAATCAGTGTTCCTGCATTATAAATTGTGCATTCATGAATTGTAACTCGTAAGCATATTTGATAATGCTTATCACTACTTCTCAAAATAAAAATATTATTTAAATTCTTATCTTTTACAATATTTTATATTTTAAAATTTTTTTAATACAAATAAATTATGCGCCATAAATTGTTATATATAGATATAATTCTTTTGTTAAAAAAATAAAGTTATTTTAAAAAAATATTTAAAAGTTAAGCTTCTTTTCAAATTAAAAAAATCTTTTATTTTAAACTCCAAAATATTATAACCATTATAGCTCACTATCAAGATTAATGGTTTACAATTCATGTGTTATAGCTCATATGGTAAAAGGTTCATGTATAAGTGATGAGTTAAAATTAGTGAAATATAACTAATCGGTTAAGAATCATGATCTATGAGTTATATCTCGTGTACTAAATATCACACCCCAACCAACCATATCATGACCAACACTGAACTAAACAAAGCCCAGAGAAAATCCAAACTCCGTCCACCCAAACAAGCTCATTTAAAAACCGACTCAGCCAAACTCAAAATTCAAACCATACCAAATTATTCAAAATTTCAAGAAAACCTCCCATAAAGCGCAGACCCTTAGTTCATGACCCTTAGTTCATGTGCTAAGCTCAAACTAAAATTAGTATAACTCACAAGAAGTTGAGCTAAATAAATGAACTATAATTATGAACCAATAATTTATGTGCTATATAACTCATGGACCCAAGGACTCTAGCTTCCATGCGCTATAGCTCATGAATTTACAGGCTATATTCAAGGAACTATATGCTATAAGTAGGCCTGATGATTGAGTAAACTTCTATAATTCAAACTGTAACGTACTGCAAAATAAAGCAATTTTCTAGCATTCAGAACTGTGTTGAGATTCAGGAATGTATAATTACTACTTGCAACAAAAGTATGACAAGCTAGTAGCTACTAGCCGATTCCAACAGAAGCTTGTATACAAAAAATTGAAGTTTGTTTTAAAACCACCTGAAAGTAATGTAACTTCATAACGGAAATAATGATATCGAAATCACATGAAAGCAAAAGCAGAAGACAAGAAGTCCTCAATTTAGCCAAGCACGAACATCATTTTGCAAGAACACAAAATGGGATCAATTAAACAATGAAAGAGCCAAAACATGAAGCTAGGACAAGTTAATCACAGAAGTTTCTGTGACCAAACTGTATACAATCACTAACAACTGAGGAAATGCAAGTAGCAGAGTAGAAGGTGGGTACTGACAGATATATGTACAAGCAAAATGAACCTGTCAGAGCCTCAGAACAATCTATACCTGGAAGAATCTCCTATCATCCTTAGGAACCAATGACCAGAGTATTAACAAAGTGATCACCAAGCAGCAGTAAAATCATAATCTTCTATTGTTGGCAGCCATAACATAATCCATAGCTGCAGACTTTGAGAGCTGCTTCCCCTCGACAAGCCCTCTCACTATTGTGTTGGCATATTCTTTAGAAGGCAAGCATCTTGGTAGCTTCCCAGATTTAAAACACTGGAGGTCAGCAGCTGAGCACCTGGAAGTATATAGTTGAAATCTACTCAGACTACACGAGAAAGCATCACTAAAAGGCTTATACAACCAAAGGAAACTAATTATTCTTGATCTATTCCGTAATTTGTGCATTCCTTTGCTAACTGACTTTCTATGCTACAGCATTTTAAGTAAGAGAACTAGGCAGGACAAAAACAGCAGAATTCCCGGCTATCTAGCAAATTTTAAAAGGAACCCAGGTTATACTGGGAACTTAACAGCCAACCAACTATATCCTCCCTATGTAACATAGAACCAAAGACCATAGCTGAAAATCATTTGAAGCGAGAGAAGAGATAAACATACGTCATAGTTAGGATTGGAAGATCTTCAAGCTCTCCAAGACAGAGAAGATTAGAATACCATCCACCCTGCAAAAAAGACAACTTTGAAATCCAATATGCAATTGCACAGAAAATGATGTTAAGTTGTTAGATTACATGAGTTTCCAGCTCTAATTAAAATGATAGTTGCTAAATGCAGTGGATACTGGATAGGAACATTTCCTTTTTAAACATACATATTTATACAAAGTGTCTTTCGGTCCTCAAACAGTGTCGTCATCATGACAAAACTCCAATGTGCACATTGTCAAGCTTACAGTCACAGTTTTCTTTTCCTCAAAACTTGTTTAGCTTTCTACTAGATTATGTAAAATGAAAGATCACTTATTAAGCATCAAATTTCTAATGACTTTGACTTCAAACTTTGAAGTTGGACTTCAAGATCTTTTAGCAAAGTTTAACACTAACAGACAGCCTTACAGATACTCCTTGAGTATTTTGTGACATTACCCTAGCATACTCGTTTAAAAGCTGAAAGGGATTACTAATTGCAGCACACATAAAACCCCAAGGCTAGTGAATAAGTGGGTCCAGAATTATGGGAAAAGTCTTTCAAGCATGTAAAACTCATGTTGATTAGTAATTCCAGTAAATAAAGTACAACAACTGCAAAGAGCCTTTTACATGCTAGGCATTAACAAGCTTTACCAAGAGAAACTTCAGGCATAATAATTACCTTAAATGCTTTCAAAGGCATAGATTTGTTTTGGAGAACAAAATCCATATCAGGCAAATTGAGGAAAGGAGGTTTGATATGCTGACTTGGCACATTCTCTTGAAACAACAAGTCGTTGAACTGTTCAAGTCTGGCAACAAAAAAACAAAAAAGTCAGAGTCACATGAGATTCATTTTTAAGGATTAAGTGATAAACAATATAAGTCAGATTATTAGAAAGCAATATAATTCAGATACACTGCCACTGTGTTATGCAACAAAATGGCAAATTGGTTTGCTTACGTTATCTTATAAATGCAGACATGGGCCACCTCATCAATATTACTCTCGGGATTAAGAAAAGCAACACCTCCTTTGCCCCAGGTGTCAGAATGAGATCTCCCAAAGAATAATCGATGAGGAACAGTTTTCCAGATAACGTCTTTAGGGAGAGTTTTATCCCTCGATCCGATGCATGCTTTAGTCATGCCTTCTACCTAAATGGACAATGAAAACACAAGCAAAAAGTTTCAGGTTAAGTGCTTATGAAAGAATATACCAGATATAGTTGGAGAAAATTGACGTCCAGCACCCAAGTACCACAAAGACAACTGAGCAGGAACTTTCTCCCACAACATTGTTGGATAAATGTTGGACAAAATAGTTTTGTTAGTATTACCACACTATGTAAATAACTAACTCTTTTTTTGCATATTAACTTTCAAAATCATGTTCCATGCTGATATCACGGAATCAAAGTTGTCATGACTCGTAGAAACTCATCATACTCTTACCTTAGTGCCATAATTACAAAACTCCTAAAGACAATCAGAAACTCAAAAAGTATACAGTACGCACTAAGGCTAACAGGTTCAGACATTTTAGGGGCACCCTGAACCTCACTTGTGGTTGCAGAAGAGAGAAAGTTCATACCTTTCCCCCTTCAATGTAACATGAAAACCTCGGTCTCCACATATTTGACCCGTAACTGGCATACCATATTTCAACCTTTGATGGGTCTGACCTCCAATAAGAGCAATTGCCAGCTAGTTGAGAAGGTGCTGAGGCTTCTGGATGATCACCCACTTCAGGTAAATCTTTCTCCTGCAAATGACTGGAAGTTACGACTTTTTGATGGCCATCTCCATTGACATCCAAGTCCGAGAGCAGTCTAAGAACATATTCAGTGCTCTCAACAAGGTTTACAGAGTGCAAGGCTCCCCCATCATTCTCAACATCAGATTCAGAATCTGTGTACTCGTCTACCTGCAGGGCAGAAAAAGGAACCTTTTTTATTTTAGGCATGAGCAAACCTTGATGCATAATTACTAAACACATGCATTAATATATTGCGACCGCATAAGCCTACTATAAGATGATGAGAGGAAGTCCTATACCATACAGACATAGTAAATGACCACAGGGGCCAACTCGTTTCTACAAATTTGTTCTATTCAATAATGGAAAGCATGAAGAGGCCACAACAACCAGATAGCAGTCATGGCCAGGTTCCTTAGACACATAAATTAAGTTCAGGTAACACAAGTAGTAAATTAAGTTCAGGCAACACAATTATGGAGTCAACCATTTCAAAAATATTCAACTTCCAGAAAACATATGCTAAGAATGTATATCAGACCTTGGAATTGGGATTTTGTTTTATCATTTTGACCACTTTAGTTATATAAATAAATCCTTAGAAACATAAAGAAGTTGCATGATGAATACCCACAACCACAGCTTGTAATTTTCCTTTTGCAAGGTTCAAAGAACCAAAAAGAATATATATATGTATATATATAAGAGAACCTTGACAGGGCTAGCGTCATCTCCACTAATCAGTATATTTGGCGGCAATTGTGCATCTAAAACTGGCCAATACACCTTTAGTTCATGCCTGACCTGAAAATATATAGTAGAAATTAACTTAGCAACTAATGAGGACAGAAAATTGATAAACCACACTTACTTCTTGAATTATGCGCCACGTGGACTTAAAAGGCAGTGTACCAATAGAACCATCAATAGGTTTTCCTTCTAACAATGTCCTTGCACAAGCAAGGACTGATTTTGCTATAGAGTTGAGATTGTAACCTCCTTCAAGTGCCATCACAATTTTTCCATGTGCAAACCTCATCAGCTAGGAAAGCAAATGGACAGTGACACTTGTTAGTATATGCCTCACCAAAATGGTTCAGCAATTTATGTATAATACTAAGAGTAATAATGCTTGAAGCAACATGCAATAATAATTTGTTTATAAACTAACCTTATGCAGCATAACGGAATATCCATACGGAGTTAAACGACAACCCCCAAGAGGGTCACCAATTGCTGTTTCAAGAAGCAAATACCAACTAGGCATAAATTTGCATGCTTATACAAAATCACCATTAGAGTAACGTAGATGTACATAAAGAGATACATAATAAGCACATTTACATGGAACAGGAAAAAAGGACCAGCAGATGTACCTGCATCAAACCCAGCAGATACTAGAATTATGTCCGGATCGTACGCCTCTACTACAGGTAGTAACACATGGTCCCATACTGCAATATAATCGGCATCACCGCACCGTGCATGTTCCCAAGGAACATTTATGTTGTAACCTAGACCTATCCCTTCACCAGTCATGCAACATGCCCCATCACCTCCAGCTGGAAAGAAGCTCCCAAAATCAAACCTGCAGAGAACTTTGCACATTCAATCTATATGGTCGGGCAACAAGAGGAAAGCAAATAATTGCAAAATAAACCTCCATCACTTCATAGGACAAGCATCAATTTTTCCCAGTGTCCAATAAGACCACCTTCTATGATAAATATAAACATTCACTTAAGTTATGCATTACAATGGTTAGACAAACTCACCGAACACTAAATTTCCGCATAATATATTTTAGAAAATTTGTCTTTGCTGATAGCATACTCTTAACAAGATATATCATCACATAAAGTGTCTTTGAGACTGCACATTTTAAGGCTTAACAGTCAGATATAATTTGTAACTCTCAGAAAATCATCCTTCAATACTAGCAGATTTCAGTGCTGGTCGCAGGAACCATCTTTTACGAAGAAGACATACCTATGAACAGAAAAGAATAACACCCGATCATCCTTGAAAAACATGTTTTGTGTACCATTGCCATGGTGCACATCCCAATCCACAATGAGAATCTTCTTAATACCAAATTCTTGCTGCATGAGAACCATGAAAAAGTAAATTGAAATAACTTTACTAAGAGAGCATTTAAAAGTACGTAAATATCTAATGTAGCACCACTTGGATATTTTTCTCTTTACTAAAGAGTTAACAGTTTGTTGCATACTCTTTCATTCAACAGAAACTTTGCTCCAACAGCCACATTGTTGAAAAGACAGAAGCCCATAGCTTCATTTAACTCAGCATGATGTCCAGGGGGTCTTACAACAGCAATACCAGAACGTAATTCTCCTTTTGCAACTGCGTCGCATATCTAACACAATTGACAATTAGATAGAACATGATTGCACGTGAAACATGAAAATTTCAATTGTCAATTTTATTAGATCCTAATCTCCATAAGAAGACAAAAGTGATGAAAAGAGCAGCAACAACAACAACAAACTAAGCCTTCCATCTGCGTAGGGTCGCTAAATCAATATGTTTTTTCCATTCAGTTCGATTATAAACCAGATCCAGCGAAAGATCCAAATCCTCTAAATCTTTCGCCATCACCCTAAGCCAAGTTAAATTTGGTCTATCCATTTTTTCTCTTAAAGTGTTCAAATAAAAATGTATCACTTAATGCACTGTAATATTTTTAGGTTTGGGCATGACTGCCCTACCTTCCCTTAACTTGTCCTTGAGCGCAATAGCAATTTGTTGGCGTATATTCTCATTTCTAGTTTGCATATTCTATTATATCCACACATTCATTTTTACATTCTCATTTTCATTATTTATCTTATGAACATTTTGACCGTTACTAGCCTAGCATTTACCGTATAACATTACAGGTCAAATGACTAATCTATAATTGATATTTTAGCTTCAAAAGAATTTTCTTATTACACAATATTTCGATAGCACCTCGCCATTTAATCCATCCTGTTTTAAGTCTATACAAAACATTTTTTTCAATTCTTCCATCTTTATGAATAATCAAATATAAGTACTTCAAATTATCAGTTTACGGTACAGCACAATCTTTTATGGTAGCAACAATATTATCATCTTTCTTATGTTTACTAAAATGACAATACATTTATTCCGTCTTAGTTCCACTTAATTTAAGATTCTTCGATTTAAGGTACTCCAACATTTCGGTTTATAATTTAATCTTTTTTTTTTGTCTCATCAACTAAAACTAGTCATCAGCAAATAACATACACCATCATATTCCATCCTGAATATGTCGATTGAGTTTATACATTACTAAGACAAATAGTAAGAACTTCAAACTGAATCTTGATGTAATTCTATAGTAATAATAAATTCTTTACTAATATCACCATTACAGTATACTCTAATGATTTCAAGCGTATATATCCTTAATGGATTTTACATATATATTAAGTATGCACACACCACTATAGCACTTCTCTAGGTACCGTATTGTAAGCTTTTTGTAAATCTATAAAAACTATATGTATGTCTTACTCCTTCTCTATATATCATTCTATCAATCTCCTAAGTAGATAAATCTCTTTCATAGTAAATATCTCTAATATAAAACCAAACTGATTATCTCAGATCTTTGAATTACATCTTAATCTATACTCAATATCTCTCTCCCACAATTTTATTGTATAGCTCATGAGCTTAATTTCTCTATAATTCATACAATCTTAAATGTCTCCCTTATGTTTATAAAGAGGCACTATAGCACTTTTTTCTATTCATCTGGTATCCTTCCAATTTTTAACATAACAGAAACAATTTTGTTAACCAAGTAATGTCAACTTAACCTAAATGCCTCTAAATTTCAATTAGAATTCTATCTGAACTAATGGCTTTTCTTATTTTCATTTTTTTCAGAATTTTCCTAACTTCTGATGGTTGGATTCTTCTAATATAATTAACATTCTTATCTACATCAACATCTATCGAGTTGGTTATACTCACAACGTGTCTTTCACTAAAATAATTTATCAAAATAGGTCTGTTTGTAATATCCCTATTACGAAATAATATTGATTGGTCATCACCCTTAACGCATCTAATTTGATTTATATCTCTACTTTCTGTTTTCTTTCTAATGATGCAGAGAACATAAAAAGCAAATTTCTACTAATAATAATTTGCTGAAGAAAAATGCATTGCATTGCTGCATTCCACATTTTGTTGGAAATAGAAAACGACGTAAAAAAAGGAGTATGCTAACTTTGCCGGTTTGCCTTCTCACCTCAACAACAGATCCAGCTGCAAGGTATGCTGCCTCAGAAGAGCCCTTGTTGAAAAATATGGAATTGTACTCTGATGCAATCTTCTTACGCTTAGAATCTGAAAACTTCTCAGAGCTTATGTTCTTAATCAAATCGACATGATATGGGGAGTGCACTGCAGCTAAGTGCTCATCTTTAGCTTTTTTCGCTTCCAAAATTTTGCATCTAGCAAAACCAAAACCAAATAAATATGAAGTTGATAATATCCACACAAGTTGAGCTCTACAAAATAGATTTAAACTGAAACCTACCAAAATTTCAAGTACCAATTGTAGTTGATAAAATAAAACAAGTAGCAAAACATCTATCAGTAAACTAACCCCTTTTTTGTTAGGGTGAATTTCATGGAGATTGGAAGGATTACTACTCGAACAAACTTTTACGCTAAACTTAATTTTAAGCTAAACTTAAAACTTCACAGTAAGTAAAAATAAACAAGCGACTAAAAACAAATACAAATTCGAAAAAGAGAGACTTATGTGATCCAAAGTTTCCAAACAAAATGTTGAAAAATTAGCAAGAAACGAAATAAGGAGTTTCCATGTAAGAGATGGAGATTTTTATTACTGTTCAGTAATTCCCTCAGCTTGCAGTTTGCGCCAGATCGCACGAATTCGCTCGGGACTTTCAGGATGGTCCTCGTCATACGGCGCCGCGTGGTCACACATGCGTTCGTCGTACACCAATCCTACCGGCGCCGCTTCCATCGCCGCCGGAGAATTCATTGAATCCTCGATTGATAGGCGGAAACTGATGGAAGTTTTCTGTCGCTGTTCTTTCTTTTCTCCGTTTTCTTTTCTCCGTTTTCTTTTCGAGGAAAAAACAAATGGGGAAATGCAGTGGGTTTAGAGTTTTTTTGGGGGGTATTGTTTGCTGCTATGCTATGGAAATATCTCGCTCGCTTCTATTGCTATTGGAGGTAAAACCTTATACTGTATCACTGAAAAAGAAAATAATAACAAAATAAAATACCATATTTACTATAATCAAATTGAAATAAGAAAAGAAGAATATGTTCAATATCTGGACTTCTATTCTATTGGTCAAGGTACTGAAACCAGCTGGCTGTTAAACTTTATTAAAAAAAGACTATTGGCTTTTTTATTCAGTATTGGAGGGAAACTTTTCAATATTTGATTTTGGCTGATCTAGTACTTATTAAAGTGATGAAAACTGAGAAGATTTTAATTATTATTTTTTTGGAATGGCTTATCAGCTTATGCAGCCATGGAATGTGGAGCACAAAAAGAGAGGCGAAAAGTGTGATTATTAAATATTTATAAATACTTATAAAATAATTTTTAAAATAAAATTATTTTTTATTTTTTAAATAAGTTTATTTTTATTTTAAAAAATAATAATAATTTTTAATAATAAAATTTTATACATAAAATTTTTTTATATTTAAAAAATTGTAATAATTTTATAAATCTTATAAAATTTTATTAGAAAAATAAAAATATTGATAAGCACCAAACAGTGCAATGAAAGATATACATACATAGTACTAGTAGGTACCAGTTCCGCTGCATGCATATCGAGACCTTGTCTTTTCAAGGCTTTGATCAATAACATTGCCACATCCTTGTCGACCTACTTCAGACAGACTGATCATGAGATGTTCTGTATTGTACTTAAAACAGAGAAGAACAAACCTACATCCGTATAATCCGTGATACTATGTTTCTGCATAAATAGAGATCAATCAAGACCAAACTTTGGGTACTTCAAGGTTTAACAAGCATGTCACACAGCTGCATGCCCCCATATACATCTAAGCATGTGAGACAATTGCATCTACTTGAGTAGGCTTCTAAGAATTTCTAGATCATGCCAACTAGATCTAGGAAAATTTCAGATCAAGCTACGAGGGATGTTTTGGAGATGATAGAATAAAAAGTTAACGAACATCTTCAGAAGAGATGCTAAACATAAATCTGAAGAAAAAATGGCTACTTGAAATTCTCCTTGAAAAGTTTACTATATCAAGAATTGCTATTGTGCTGCATCAAATTTGAGTAAGCAGAGCTAACAACATCAGGAATGTAGAAGCCGTTATGGCATGACCTTGTAAGAATGACTGAAGAAATTGATTGACATTTCACATGAAAACATGTACATCCTAGTTTTCTTTAGCTGCCTGCATAATGCTGAAAATCTTCCCCTTTGGAATTAACAAACCGCGCTAATCCTGCAGCAATATAATCGAAAGCTTCTGGAAGGACAAAACAGAACAACACCAACACAAAGTTCATATAAAACTGTGGGCATTTCTTTAACTTGCAAACATTAGATTAGATCACGAGGAATTGACACTTCTTTAACTTCATGTGCAATGATCTGAGCTTCCTTCCTCCCTGTGATGCACGCATGAGAAACAGACGACTTTCGCTCTCTTATACAGAGCATAATAACCTTCCTCATCCATGATTTGCAAAGAGCTTTAAGCATAAAACCAAATTTCTAACCTGAAGCAGTCTTACAATACACTGCTAAACACCACTCATAAACTCTAAAGGTCAATCCAGAGCTCAAAAACAAGGACTACATACTCTCAGGAACAACATATACATTTGAGAGAACATCCAGCCATTATGGTCAAAATGGCCTGCCTGATACAGAATAATAAAGAAAAAAAAAGAGAAAAAATTACTGAAGGTATCTTGCCAATTTTTAATTCATTCTTCATATTCTTTTTATGCAAGAGAAGCGACAGCAGCAAGAGTAACACCATAACATGCAACCAAACTGAAAAAAACTCACAGCCCTTTCCACAAAGCAGCAGCCACCACATGAGGATAGCCATACAGGAAGAAGCACCACAAGACAGCTGTTGCTATACTGTTGCCCACATTTGGGATACTGCAATGTACACCAACTCCAAACTTATCCATTCATCTCATTCTGCACACACCAGCAAAAAAATTGTGAAGGATGTATGACCACATAATCATTCATAAAAATGACTCATTGTAATAGCCAAGAACTTCAACGGAACTAACATCCCAAGAAGTTAAATGCAAAAATATGTAGTCTACAACAATATCTGAGTTTTCCATTGTATAAAATGGAAGTAAATGCTTAAATGCTACTGTGGTATGTGGAACTCTTAACTCATCCAGATTTTTTCCAACTAGAGTCCAAGTGGCACTCAGAATCATGTCTATGTTCCAAAATTTCAACAGTTGTCTGTTGACATCTACAAAGAAGCATCTATGATTACCATGAAAGATAGGGGATAAGGAATAAGGAAAGTGAATGGTTACAGAGGACGATTACACAATTGAAAATGCAGAAATACGTATGCATATTTAAGGAACAATGAACTTGCCTGTTTGCTGTTCTGACCTGATCCTTCAGAGGTGGACAATGCACTGATGTTATGGATTCACCTGTAATTCTAGATTCTCAAAAACAATATGAAGAATGTAATACCATCTAAAGCTTACAGGATACAGCCAGCATAAACCAAGATTTATCAACCTACAGGTAATGAGATAGCCACCACAAACCAATTACTGTTTATTTTTAAGAACTTTCAAATTCAGCTGCTCATGTGGCACTAAAATCCAGTAACTATAAATGATCTCTAAAATCATAGATTATTCCCTTTCTGCTTATGGATGTGCTTTCCCTGCAGATATGCAATTAGTTAGTGGAAATCAAAGCCTAGAACATAATTTCAAGCTTCAGCAAAAAACAATAAAAAGCGTTAGAAAGTGAACCATTCCTAGGAAAAATATCATCCATCGCCATTCACAAAACCAGTAATATAGCAGCTCTTTCAACATGCTTGATGAGGCTATAAAATTATACAATATATTAATGTTATATTGACTATGCAAACTCACTGCCATAGAAGATGATAGAGGATTTATGTGAGACGCCATAATTCGTCCATTCTATTCATGGTTGAAGAGGAGGCAGTTAATAAGGCAATGCACTTTTTATTCTTCTATAGTATGTTACTGCTTACCTCTATCATTAAGAGCTTATAAGTTCACAATTTGGAACAAACATTTCAAGACCGTCGAGAAGAAGTATTAACTAAAAGTTATGATTAATATCACATATATTCATGGGATTAAACATATGATGTGAACTACTAGTAAACTCAAGGCAAGTTACTTGCATTCACCAAACTCCACGAATCCTCCCTAGTTATCAATCTACTATCACAATAAATGGACAGTTGATGAATTTAAGACCTGAATACATACGCACCGCTTTCATGAGTCTGGAAAACACAACTCAAGTCTGTGTTCTTTTTCTCAAGGCATTAAGCATAGAAACAAGGCATGTTTTAATTGCAAGGGGGAAAAAAAGATAAAAGATAAACTTCTACATGAGTTTGTATAAAAATAATATCAAGTCACAACATAAGATGTAGGTTTCATAAAGGAAATATCATTTGAGAAGATAGGAATACATAAATATACTGCAAGATGCTTTCTCTACCTATTGCAAAACTCCTAGGCTTCCTGAAAGTTTTTTCATTTTTATGCAGTCAACTCTTCCCATCAAAAACCTTATCAGGTTAAAGTATACTCACGGAGCTACAATCCTTCATTTCATACAGCCCACAACTATAAACAAGAATGGCCGTCAATTTCGATGTATTCTGAACCAGCTTGTGACAACCTACATCTTGACATATTTGTCAACATAACCCTGAAAGTGAAAAGTAAAACAAAGTGCCATTACCAACACTTTTAATCAATGAAATAAACTAATATATAGAAACACAATAGCATGACAAAAAACAGACAATACGCAAATGCAATGCCCACATTTTCAGAATATTGAACTACTGCTTCGCTCAACAACTTATGAAAGTAATTTTATAACTTATCAATCTTTTAGATATGGGAGCAACCACTGAGACACTACGTCACTGCAAGAATCACTCGTTTATGAGGTGTGATGCTATCATAATGTTCTTTTGAAAATCATAATTCTATCTGATGATGTGGTATTCCATGCTACTAAAACCACTTCAAAAAATTCTTAGGGCGTGTTTACTTTGATAGAAAAGTGGGTGAAGTGAGTTTTTTGAAACTCACTTGAAAAAAATCAAATTAAAAATTAAAAATATTTAATAAAAAAATAAAATTATATATTAATATAATATTTATAGTAAGTTTTAAAAATAAAATTTTAAAAAAATTTTATTATAATTTTTATATGTATTTTATATTGAAAGTGAGTTTGGAAAAAAGTGAGTTTGGGGTGTTGGTAAACACGCCCTTAGCCTCAAAATTTTCTTCTTCGATTAACATAGCATGTTCCAGATCAAGCTTCCATACAATAGTCACGATGATTAACATCTCCTTCAGTGAGAAATAAAATAAAGAGAAACACCACAAATAAATTCAGCGCCAACTGATCACTGATCTTAAATGAACATGACACAGACGAGAAGCAGTTCATAAATGATGTTGTTAGATGTTAAAACAATTATGTTCATTTGGTGAACCGAACTAATATTCCTAAAGAAAGAGTGTAGCAGTCCAATATAGTGATGCCGAAAAAATAGTAGCTTGATTTTGCAAAGTAAACCAATTTAAAAACTCATGAACTTTTATCAAACGTACCATCACCAGCTTAGTTACTTTTCTCTGAGATGATTCAACATAGCGCTTGATTTTTGCTTTTGACTTAGGTATCTGATGGCTTGGGACAGCTCCAGATACTTTATCTACAGTCTTCTTAACAATGGTCTTGAATGCCTCTTTGCTCATATTACCCTGCCTCCATGATGGTTTAAGAATTTCCTTCACAAAGTCTGCAAGGGCAATCTTAAGAAGCTTCATCGACCTTGATTCTTTGCTCTTCTTGCTTTTACCAGGAGACTGAGTCTGATCAACTTCAATCTCACCAGCTTCAGTACTCTGCATAACAACTGTGCCGCATTGACTCCCAATCCTTCTCATGCCCTAGATCGGGGCTAACATTCTCTACATCACCAGCTTCTGTTTCCAAAGCCACTTCACCTAGCTCATCAGCTTCAGGCGTAGGGCCAGTATCAAACCTTGTAAGCATGTCCGAAGATGGCTCTATGCTATCGCATATTGGATCATATGCATCACCAACAACAGAATCCTTAGTAAACTTCTTCTTAAGAACACCAGAGGATTCTGGAAAAGTTTCAAGAGCATCAGCATGAGAATGAGCAGTTGAGTCCCCTAAAGGTGCATCCTGAAATGCAACCTCATTCACCAAGGTCTCCCCCCACAGGACTGTTCAAATTAGGTGGCAAAGCAGTTACTCCTCTTCCTACAGCAGAACTGAAACTGAAATCAGGCATCAAGCCTTTAGTTGTTTGTTTAAAAGTAGACGCAAAAAGGGTTGTAATGGCTGAAGGATGATGGCAACCTTGGGAGAGAAGACTCAACAATGCTGCCAATGGCAAGGGGACTTTGCGACATGAACTGTCCTTGGCTATAAGAAGATGGCAGCTCTCTTTGAAGAGAAGAAAAGCTGTCCCCAGAAAAAGAATTGTCTGGCAAATGGGCTCCAGGCAGCAGATGAAGACCAAACCCCTCTTGATTATTTGGATGACCTTGCCAGTTACGAATAGTTGTATGCCTCTGCTGCAAGTCCTCAGAGAAGGATGCGTGAATCGATGACTCAACAGCCTGGACAGGTTGAGCAAGGTAAGAAATCCCCTGATGATGACTAGGCTCTCCACTAGGATATGCCCTCACTGGAGGCTGAGAGCTAAAGCCATTTGTAGCACTAGCAGGTATACCACGTTGCTGAATATGCACTGTGTTGTTTCCTTCAACGGAAAGGGATGGGGTGGGTAGCCCACTACAATGTGAAGGAGGTAATGAAGGCCAAAAAGGTCCTGAAGGGGGAACAGGATAGGACAGGTTAGTCATAGAAGGTTGATGGGCTGAGAACGTATTTGCGTTAAATGGTTGAGACCGATGGTTTAAGAAGGAAGCTTCATGTGGTACACAAGCATGTACTACATCTGGTTGCTGATAAGGGCCTTGTGCTGGAAAGCTGAAAGGAAGGGGCTCTCTCGGAACATCAGCTTGGACCACATGTTGGCTGTTAGGAGCATGACTAAAGTATAAGTTACTTGTGTGAATTTGACTAGGATTTTGAATTGTGGGTTCATCTGTTTGTAGTGGCAAAGAACCTTGCCTTTGAGAAAGGTGTGCAGCATCTCCAGCGTCATTAGTTATAACTTTTGCGGGCTTGGGAGATTCTAATTCACTCAAAGGATATGATGAAGAAGTTTCATCGAGGGCTACTTTGTGTTCTGGAAGTTTGTCTGCAAGCTGAGGTGGTAGAGGCTGAACGTAATGAAGCTTAGTTGGATCGACTTTAACTTTTTCCTGAATATTCTCAAGTTCTTGGTCATCCTGATGTTGAGAGATAGGTTCACCAGATCCCTTGCCTGAAATATGTAGATGGCCAGTCTCTTTTTCAGCATCGAACTGTTTTCCATATGCTATAGAGCTAGGCGTAGCTTCTGCATCAGAATCTCCCACATTCTTCATAGGGTCTTTTACCTCCCCCAAGAAAGTAGAGCCAGACTTTCCATCATTCACTTCATTTGACTTTGAAGACCTTGCTCGATGACTTCTTCCAGTTAACAGCACATTTTTATCTGCATACGACCTGGAATCTTGTAGGGTTTCCCGGTATCTATGCTGCCTGCTCCTGGTGTGCCCAGTATCTCGATGAAGGAACCTGCAAGATGATCCATGAAAGCACCTCCCACGAATAAAATTGAAGCATTCTCGAGGTTGATCCCGATACCCTCTCTGAAACCCAAAGGGCCGTCGTGATGCAGGCGGAGTCCCACTCCTGCTCCTCCTTGGGGACCAGCTGAAGAAAAAAGAAAATATAAGATAAAAGAAAACTTAGGCTGCAAAGCATGTACCCCCAATAACATATGGGAAGTATTAAATTTGCCAGAACATTCAGTAAAATCAGACAAAAAATGTTTTATATTTGCAAACAGAAGAAACAAAAAAGAAGGATACCTCCAAGAACGGCTTCGCAATCCTCTTCTCCTTGGATTGGGACTCCTGAGTTTCCGTCTACTTCCACGAGGAGATCCACTACGACTCCGACTTCTTCGTCTCCTGCCACGTTTCTCTCTGTAGTCTACCTCACCAGAATCACTATCCGAAGCATCTTTCTTGATCAATCTACCAAATTCATCCACATCAGGTAAATTGAAATCTCCTTTTACATCTCCAGCCGGTTTGGATGTACTAAGTTCGTTGGACATTTTAATGTTATCACTTTTCAAGGGGTCATCAGAATGAGAAGGCTTGATGAAGTCTACACTGCTCTTTCCTCTCCCATCTTCTTTCTGAGAAATACCAGTATAAACATCCTCCCTTGCTGAACAAATAGAGGAACAAGGGCCACCAGCAATTTTGGATGTCGCATCTGGAGTCTGAGAACTTCCAAGGAAACCAGCTAACTTTTTCTGGAGTAGCGTCGCGATTGACTTGAGCCAATCGGCAAAGACGATCCTGCTTTGAGACAAGAAGGTTTCTGGGTTAGATACTTGAAGAAACTTGAGCAAACTCATAGTTCTCCCTTGTATAACTGACCAAACCATACCATCTGTTGCAGAAGCATTAGTAGTTTGAAAATTTGTAGCATCCTCCAGTTTGGCATTGTCCTCACTTTCATCGGAGGCATAACCTTGTATTAGCCGAAATGGACTTCCACCTCTAACAGAAACACCGGATTGATCTGCCCTGCATGTTGCACGCAGAGGTGAAACATTGACCAGACCTGAAGCTCCTGGAGAAGAATTGCTTGATGCTACTACAGCATGGTCAAAGTCACTTTGAGTGAATGAAGATGAAACAGGTCCCGGGTTAATATCTTCGATTGGTGGTGAATCGCCTTCACCTGGCAGAAAATAAGCACAAAACTCAAGAATGTTACCAAATAATTCTATGCAAGTGTTATTTACCATAAAGCGAAAGAAGTTGATAAATGCTCTAACGCTAATGATTAGAAAAAAAGAGTAAGACTTCCATCTGATACCTTTAGCATTCTTTGGCATCACGATTCCAGGATCAGACAAGCTTGAACAAACTTGTGCTTCAATCCTTGTAGCATCTCGAGTTGCATGCAAAAGCTCTTTGGCAAGATGATTTGTGCTGTCTATAGATATATTATCTCTGACAGGATATCTCATAACGTCGTGAACAACCTCGACCACATCATGATTGATGGCATCATCTAAAGACACAAGATCACAGAATATTCAAGGCTCCATGTGGAACAAAGTTCTGCATGTATCATTCAAAGAAAAAGAAAACAGATAAGAATCCTGGTTACTATTCATGAATTCTTACATGCCCATCTTTTGTTTCTTCTCACCCAACTATGACTTTTTTTCTTTTTAGTAAGTGTGATTTAATAACAAAAAATGGAGAGTCTAGGAGGGAATTACAGCACGGAGCCTTTAAGAACAATTGCAACTACTAGCGTAGAAGTGTTTTACAGTGTAGAAGGGTTTTTTGGTGCCAACTATTAAGCGCACTCTAATTTGAGAAACACTCATCAATTCCAAGACAAAAACTTTGTTGAGAATTCCAACTTCAGCAGAAAGCAAGGCTCTGCAAGATCTTTTAGTTAAACAGACGTCATACGACAAATGCTTAAAAGCACAGATATCTTGAGGTGACACTTTCAGCTGCAAAAACCTGTAGCTGCAACCACGAAGTGCCTTATCGCTAAAGCCAAAAAACAAAGTGAAAATTATGTCTCAGACTGACATTTTGTCAGAAGCCTAGCTCTTGCACAAAGTTAGAAAAAATTTAGCTGATAACTATACAAGACAAAACATCTGAACTCGATAGAAAGACAGAAATATATCATAGCCACTGGTCACTTCAGATGCCTAAAAGAAAATATCTTTCAAGAAAAGCAATATTTGCTCAACTGCATTACCAATGAAAAAATTACCATATAACCACAACCACCATGGTTCAGCATATGATCAAGTGATGCAGAAAAGGAACATAAACTAATCCTAAGAGTCACAGATGCAGACAATATTTACCAAACAGTGACAAGCCCTTACATTTGGCCTTCCGATAACAAACTCACTGGAGTATTTTGTTATTTTAACAACTTTTTTAAAGTAAATTTTTTTAACAATTTTTATAAAGGTTATTTCACGACTTTATCAGACAATTTAGTACAACTTGCTAAGAAACCATATTAAGCAAAATAAAGCCATCCTCTTGAGGTTCACCAGCAGACGCTCAGTCAATGCCTCCCTTCAATTCGGTGATGCTATGACCCTTACACTCCTAATCTATAAATCGTCATCATAATGTGTAAGTTCTATAAATGCAAGCCCCAAGTCACTTCATGAAAGCCACTAGAAAATCTATTCACCAAAAGTTTTAGATAATTATCCATGCTGTAGTGAAATGAGTACGACGGTGAACCTGCTAGTTTCGTCTAAGTAAATTTTGAATAAAAGAATCTGATAAGAACAACCCACATACCATAATGAAACCAAGTGATATCAAGAACTTAAAAAGGTTGTTAATGAAACATCTCTTTATTATTTGTGCAAGGCCATTTAACCACAGTCAAATATTAGTGTGCCGATGCCATTAGAAGCAAGTAAGTTATAGAGGTAAGGAAAAACATAAACTGACCCTCCATATCCATATCAGAATCAGAAGGTGAAGGTGACCGCCTCCTTCCAAGATTTCTAGCTTCTGAGGAACATGCTGGATCTCTACGCAATGTTGGTTCCAGTTTGTATTTCTTCTTCATCCACTGGAAATATTCATGTCCAATAGCAGCAGCACTTCCAGGATCACCTCCAAACAGGAAAGAGAACTTTGGGTTACGAACTTCTCTCATTCGAACCTCTTCTTCAAACTTATTACCAAGCCTCATGATAAACTGGCATGTTACTTCAATGTTCTTAACTAGATCAGCATCATCAGGTTTAGGCGGAGGAGGAGGGAGATCCCCATCTATTCCTTCTTCCACTTTACAACCATTATTTTCAGCAGCTTGTGTTCTTTCCACCTTTAGATGTGTTTCCTTCTCAATGCTCTGTACTTGCCCTGACAACGGTGAGGGCGGGGAGAGGACCAAAGTTGGGGGTGGAGGAGGAGGAGGGAGGAGGAGGAGGAGAGATGATGGGGACGGAGGAGCAGCGGTCATTTGTGCTCCACCTAAATGGTGCTGCTGTTGTTGTCCAGAAAAAATGAATGGTGGCAGAGGTGGAGCCGTGTTGTACCAATTTTTCCCCATTGACGGTGAGGGAGGTGGAGCTCGCAGATGTGGAGCTGGTGGCAAGGGCTGTTGCAATGCCTGAGAATAAGGTGTGACCATCGGAGCACCAGATGGCAGCGGGCCCAAATATGGTGGTGGAATTGCTACTGGGGTTCGGAACACTTGTGGAGCAAGTAATGGTCCGTGCTGATAGGTCGATGGTGGCGGCGGCGGAGGAGTATGGTGAGGCTGTGGTTGAGCCAGCGGTGGTACACGCTGAAAAGGAGCAGGCGGCGGAGGTGGTGCATGCTGACGTGGCCTGAACTGAGGAGGAGGGGGAAAGCTTCCATGTCCATACATCTATGGCTCTCAGAGTTCAAGATTATGCCTCTGTTAAAAAATCAACAAATCAAATTCAACAAGCATTTGATAAGATCCAAAACGCTAGCAGCGGAGTGAAATTAATCAAGCTATAACTTTAGCAATAAAATCCCAAATTCAATGAAGTAAAGTTGAAATAAGCATCATAAATCCAAGAAACAGATATAAAATCCAAATTCCACCTAAATCACAAGGTTATTATGACATTGTAGAAGATCAGTACCTTCCCTGGCGATTAAACTCTGAGAAAAAAACCGAATCGGAGTAATCGAGAACACAGATTCCCAGCGATCGAACAAGTTTGAGTAGAAGATTAAGGTTTTCACGAAAATAAAATTCCAGAATTCGTTGGTCTTGAAACTAATTTGCTCTCCCTCGTCTCCGTCGAGAGTGAGACAGAGAGGGTGTGAAAGAACATATCAACGAGCAGAATCTAAAAAGAAAACTCAATGGCGGGTGTTTAACGGATAAAGTCAGATCACCGGCCCGGCCCATTAACTAAATCCAACCTAAAAGACCAGTTTCATGGCCCATCAATAATAATCTAGTAGAGGCTTTTAGGAAAACTGCTGCGCAATCGGAATATGAATCTCGAAGCAAATGGAGGAAGCCGCGGCGGAGAAAGTATAGCGACAATGCCGGCGGCGAAACTTTGAATCTATATGAACTGCAGAAATTCCATCGAGGAACGCTGTGTTCATCGATAAGGCCCAGGCTTCACTTGATTATTTGAACTGTTAGTGAATTTAATCCCACATCTATATAAATTTTGAATATCACTTTTTGATTTTTGATTTTGGATTAAAAATTTAGAATTTTAATTTGATATAAAAATATATTTAGCTCAATTTATGATCCGATACAATCGTATTTACGTTATAATTTGGCAGTTAAAGTATTACATATTCCGCAATTTGAATTTAAATTTCTGTGTGAGAGTTAGATCTTAATAGACTGAAAAAATTTTCGAATTTTTATAAATTTTTGATAATTATATTTTTTATTAATTGATTTTGAGTTAGACACTCCGACTCTTTAACAAAATATAAAAAATTTTTACAATTCAGGGCAAGTTAAGAATGGAGTTACTAAAAAATGAAATCAGATGGATGTAAACACGATTGATATGCATATCCATACACGATTGATTTTGAGTTACACTCCATGAATGAATCTTATACTTCGACTTCTCAATAGAAATCTTGAATGTTGAAATGTGCAATCATTTAGTGACATCTCTGGTAACTGCTGCTGGCAATAATGTGTGCAAAATTCGCCAAGCTTAAGCCAGTTCCTAGACCTGAATGATCTCAAATATATATTATATATAACGTCTTTTCTAGCAGTTTCTTCAGGTTAACGAAGTTTATACGTGCATAGTTTTCTCCGGTGTGGTATTTTTAAATCAGTTCGGTAGGTATTTCTCAATTGGTTCTATAGCTGTTTGTTCTGCCATTCAAGCAACATGTACACGGTGGTTGGTCTATCAAATCTAAATCTTTGTTCAATATATGATAATAATTGGTCCATGTTAGACTTTTCATTTCTTTTAAATCCTAGAATATAAGTGATAAATACACAAACGTATATATATGGTAAATTGCTCCTACAATAATAGTTGTTGAGATTGATCATTTGATGCAACAGCCATGGTGATTGTGTTAGGAAATATTTAAGAGTGCTTATTAAAAAAATAATATTTATTTTATAAATTTTTTTTAAAATAAAAATTATATATATAATTATTTGATATTTTATCTGTATTTTTAAATTTTTAAACAATATATAAAAAATTATGTATAATTTTATACAGTTGAAAAAATTTATTAAAATTAATAAGCAATCTTAAACATGCCATTAGTGACGTCTAACCTTCAGCCATGAGAATATCATCTGAACGGATAGAACAGAAATAATTTTGCATGTTGCACATTACAGGAACATGTTAGACACTCTTGTGAAAAAAAAAGTCCAACATAATAAAACGGATGTATGAAATTTGTGTGTTCAAATTGAATCTGATTTAAAAATTATATGCAAAACACCTTTAATAAAAGAATTAGCTCGTGATTGTTTCTGCTTTTCTCTATAAATGATGCAAGGAAACAGCTATCAGTTTTTGTTTTTTTTTTCACCTAAAAAGATAACATAACCAAACATAACTATCAAGCTATGAAAGAAGATGAAAATATAAAAGAACTAAAAAATAAAAGCTAATGTATGAAGCTTTATCAGGGTGTATTTGAAATTGCTTATAAAATAAAAAATATTTTTATTTTTAAAAAAATAATAAAAATATATAATAAAAAAATTTTATTTCGTAAAATTTTTTTACATTTTATAAAATTTTAAATAAATTTTATATATATTTAAAAAATATATATTAAAAAATATATAATTAAAAAAAAATAATAAGCAGCGTTTTAAAAACTGCACCAAACGCTCTCTAATCGCGCATCTAACTTGAATTAAAATTAAAAAATTGAATTGAATCATTGATAGCTTTCATCTTTTTGGTAATTATAGTTTTAATTATTTTATTTATTTTTTAGATAAGTATAGCTTGTCTCCTACGAAAACCAAGAACATATATACACACATCTTTTTCAAATACCCACCCGATCTCAATCACAGCCGTCATCATCAACGTCCAAAATAAACCGGACGGCTGCAATTTGTTGCTAGATAAAAACGAGGGTCATCGTGACAGAGCGAAAGCTTTTTGCGGGTCCCATGGTAGAGGCCGTTTGGAACTGTTTATAAATACCCCACTCGCTTTCACTCATTCACTCTTTCGTTTCTTTTTACTCGCTGAACTCACGCTCTCCGCTCTCTCTCTCTCCCCTTACGATTTCGCGGTAAGACTTTCTTTTTTTTTTTTTTTTGGAAATTTAAGATCTGATTCTAGATACCGTGGTTTTCTAGACTAGGTTTTGTGACATCTTTGCTAGTTTTTACTTTTATAGATTTGGTTGATTGATTGATTTCACTTCTGAGTGAGATTTGGGGCGATTTTTACTGGATTTACTGATGATTTCTTAACAAAATACTGAAAAGGTTTTATCGAAAGTAGTTTGTGGTGGATCTGAAAGAGGCTTGATGTTTTGCTCTTTTGAATTTGTTGTTTGGCTCTGATCTGGATCATGTCGGTTCGTATGTCGTTTGAAAATGTTGTTATCTGCAAATTGAATTTCTAGGATCAGAGTTCAAAGTTGATAGTGATCTGGTTACACTATATGAAATAACTTATTATTAAAAGTTTCTGGGATCTCAAAACTATGACGAGATATATTAAAAGTGGAGATCAACTTGAAGAGATCAAGGGAATATATTGGTCAACCGGTTTGGAGCATCAATGTCATTAGGATCTACTTCTAAAGGTTATTAAACCGTGCTGCAGTGATTTGAAAAATCCATGTGAGGTATTTTCCTCCTACAAGTAAACAAAATGAATTAGATAGCATTTTATGGAATTGTAGGCATAGTAAAGTGATTAAAGAGTGTATGTCTTTGGTGGCTGGTTCTACTTAAGATAATATGATACGGAGACAGCAACTGTATCTAGTTTCTTCAACTTTTTGTTACTATTTGATTAATTTGGTTTTGATCCAGATATCCAAAACTTATGCAGTGGGGTCTCATCAACTTGTTGCCATTGGATTAGATTGTGACCACACGTAGAATATGTTGTGTTGCTTATGCAACCGGGTTATGTGATGGGCTTGCCGGCTGGTAGTGGCTTAAGATTCTAACCTTCTAGGTCTGTATGCATACCATAAATAGTTTGCCTTAGGAACCTGCAAGGTTGCCTATGGCTTGCATGTGTAGGAAGGCAAACAAGTGTCACAGATTTATGTCAAGCCCGTAGTTGGTGAACTTTAGGGCTTGAAACTGGAAACTCTTGATCTTGATAAGCATTTCCATTGGGTTTTGGATGTTGTGAGAATGTTCTTTATTATGAGATTAATGCTTCATAATATAAGATGATTTTTCATAGGTAATTATCAGAATATGAATTGGTTTTGTTACATGCTATTCTTGAACATCTTTTGCATTGGTTGTTAAAATAGTAGCCATTAATGACATGTTTGTCTGGATAATATCTTAGTTGCTATTGGGATGAGCAGTACCAGAATATCTAGATTTTGTAAAATTGAGCTAGCTTTCATGCAATACTGTAATCAAACAGAATGAGGAGATTATAGAGGAAAGTGGTTGCTGTGGGGATGTTCTGTTCATTAGGTTTTTATTGAAGTAGCAAAGTAACACATCTGAAACTATTTACGATCGTATTGCTGGAAGCTATTTGAATTCAGAAGCATCTTTTATGGTGAAGATTTGTTTGCACCTCTGGACTAACTCTTTTATATGCAATACATATGTTTTCTATATATTCATTCGGTGAGCTGCAGTGCAGCCTGTGAAAACCAAAAAAGAAAAAACAACGAATGGGTCGTGGAGTCAGTGCTGGTGGAGGGCAGAGCTCTCTGGGCTACCTGTTCGGAAATGGTGAGTCTCCCAAACCTGCTCCAGAACCTGTCGATGCTAGTGCTGCACCACCTGCTCCAAAGCCTGCCGAGGCTAGTGCTGCACCACCTGCTCCTAAACCTACCGAGTCTAATGCTGCACTACCTGCTCCAAAGTCCTCCTCTCCTCCAGTGGACAACAGCCCGCAGATTCCTGCTGGCATTCAAGGTGGAACTGGAAACAACTACTTCCGAGCTGATGGCCAGAACAGTGGTAACTTCTTAACGGTATGTGTCTATGTTTGTGGTTTACTTGTGCTTGCTATTAGTTGCTGTTATGTTTTCAGTGCTATAGAATTTCATTTGATCTTCCATACATCGCTTTCGAGATAGTACTTTCATCATCATGTTGGTGGCTTTAGGATAACTCAAGCTTTACCTTGAGAAATATATTTGTCTATTCTAGTTTTTTTAACATGTTTTTTCCCTTGCAATAACTTGGATATTTGGGACCAGGACCGGCCGTCAACGAAGGTGCATGCTGCTCCTGGTGGTGGTTCCTCCCTTGGGTACTTGTTTGGCGATGGTGGGAATTGATGATCACCTCATTGCCCTTGCTGGCATAGTGTTGTTTAAAATGGAGAAATTGATTAGAGAAGGCTAGTGCTTTTTGGTTGCACTTCTTCCTGTCTGTTTGATGTTGTAATATATGGCTTTTCAGAATATGTTGTTTCTTTCTGTTTTGACTTTGTGATGCTAAACCAGGAAGGGTTGATGATCTCTATGCATCTTCATATTTGCCAGTATTAACGATCTGTGTTTGTTTACGCACGGCTGAAGTAAATTGTTACTCATACTCGTTGAGATTTAGAGTGTGGTCATCCTTTTATCTTCATGCATTTGCTATGGATTTGGAACCTAGAATATCATTTGAGTTAAAGCTTTGACGACCAGAGGAAGATATTGATGCACTTAAACAGTTGTTTAATTGCTTGCTAGGCCAAGTTGTGACATTGCAATAGTTCTCAATGCACATAGATTGTGTAAACATAACATATTTTAGAGAATTTTCGTTTTCAACAGAAGCTCTCTGAAATTGGTAGCTGTCATTTTGCGGTCTATTTCCTAGGTGTCAATCCTTCGTTTCAATCTCAAAAGATCATAAGAATGTCTTCGTTCTCTAACAGGATAGCAATAGTTCCTATTCCTGAAAACACCATCAATACAGATCTTACAGAGACATCCTGTCCCAAATCAGTTTCAACTCCTGTCATTCTTGACAGCCTTCCTAGAAGGCAAAGCCAAAACTTCAAGCATACATTGGCAAAACACTAAGCTAAAAAATAAAAAGAGCATGCGTCAGAGCTGCCTAAACCAACAAACTACTAATAAGTACCTACTAAACTCATTTTTACAATCTATTGGCTACAAGATGTACTCGCACGAACGCGCCCCACCTACAAGAAATCCAAGCATTTTACAATGCTTTCCTCATGAACATTAGGTCTCTCCTTTACATGGTACAATCACGTTGATTACTCCAACCGTTTGCTGATAGTCTTAATGTTTGAAACAGGAACCAGTGACCCTGCTTGAAATAAGAAGCCCTTTTCTACTGGCTGGTGGGTCTGCAATTTGGGTAGTTAATTAGCCATCCTGCAAATTTTTGTTCTTCCACTGTTTCTTATTGGGTAAGACTGAGCTTCTAAAGGTCCACACATGAAAATGAAACCAAGCAAAATTTTCATCAAGGCCCTACTGCTACAAAACAATAGAACAGGAGTCCATGTCATAGAACAGTCAAGGAAAGCAAAATAACAGATTGCACTGAAATCATCCACTTTTTACCTGGGCTAGATGCTGAGGACGGTATTAGAAGTAGCAGTAGTGTCACCATGATTTCTAGGCTCTTGATCAGGCAGGCCATTTAGACTTCCACCACTGGTCACCTTCATATCAGTCAGCGAAGAAGGCTCTGAGATCCCGGACTTCTGTTGACATGCATACGTTAGCACTAAACCTTTACTAGCATTTTGTAAAGAAAAAGGAAAATGAATTAATGGCACAGGAAAATTTTCTCGTGTATTGCAAGGGGACAGCTAATACGATAAATTATATTTTGTTAGATTGTCTCACAACTAAGGGAGGTACATGAATTGGACACATACCACAACCTGAACACAAACGACAATTATCAATGCAGCTCATGCTCAATTACCCTAATATCACAAAGGAATGGTGAGTAAGAAACTCTACAAAAATGCCATAGTAGGATAAAGTGAATATCCTCCAGCTTGCGGCCTGCAATAGCCAAACACTGGGGACTCTCTGAAATTAGGTCAGAACAGGTCATGCTCTAGAGAAGCACCCTTATACTTTTGGAAGAAGGCAGAAAACATCACTGAAGATTGCTTCAAACTAAACAGTACTTGTTACAGCATACATAAAGAGCATATGAAAAATTAGTGAGTTTTCGGATCCTGTAATTTTGCATCAGTTGTGAGATGGCATGTGGAGAGGCTTAAAAATTGCAACAGATTATAAAAGGCTATATGTAAGTTGTAACAAAATGTTATACCACACTCTTAACGTTTTGCCTCTTTAATCACCCAAGATGGAAGGAGTTCAGAACATTGGCCTGGATATAAGCTTAAATTTTTCTGGATACAAAGTTTATATTCGATGTCTCTAGATAGCACAATCAAATGCACATAACTGACCTTATTTTGCTCATAACAATCAATTTCCGGGACTTGATCCATTGAATTTGTAAGGGATGTTTCTTGGCGCAAGTTCAGAGAAGCTGATACCTCCATATTCATCTTCCTCTGGTCTGAGGATTTCGCTTCCTCATCAACATCTTTGGAGGCTTTGGCAATCAATTGAGGCTGTTCCAAACTAGAACACTTGACAATGCCCATATGCCTCTGGTCTTTGTTTTTAGCTTCCTCAGATATAACATTCATGACGTCTACACTTGCTTGGTTCAGATCCATATGTTCAAAATCTGTACCTGTTCTCCGTCTGAAAGAATCTCAAAATATATGCTTAAAGACAGTGAACTGAAAGAAGCAATAAAGATCAAGCAACTTTTTACACTCACTTGTTTTCCTGGATAGGCATCACAGTGTAGGAGAATATCATGCCACGGAGCAATTTTCCTTCAATGAAAGTTTCGATTTCATAACCAAAATCATTTGTATGCATGATCCTTGCTTCAAAGCTTCTCTTTCTAGCAGTTTTAACATCGTTATCTATCGGGTCTTCTTCAAAACACAAAGACAATTTGTCCTATAAGTTTAGGTTTCTCATGAAGGAAATGAATACTATAAAACTTCAGTAAGGTACTAAGGTGCAAGAAGTAACATCATCAAACCCACAAAAATTGCTCACAAACAAAGCAATGACACCAAAACTATAGCACATATTTACATCTTGTTTCACAATGTCACCCAAAATGATCAACTCATTAAAATCAATAAACAGAATGTAGCAGAAAGATAACCACGTTAATATTCCTGAAGTGTTATGATATTTAAATACGACTTAATTCAATCTTTGTTCCCCAATTTTTTCATAGGGGCTAAAGCTATCCTCACACAAGCTCTGATATTAGATAAACCAGTATGGCATGTGACAAACATGTAATTGATCCACCTCTTGACATAATAGTTGATGATCCTTTTTATGTTTGTTATTGTTACTGATGCTGTGGTATTTACTAGCAGTTTACTCAGCTCATACTCAATTCACAGTTCAATCTGAAAATAGTAGTGCTCCATCAGCTTATGTTTACAAAAAACAAAGCATTAGTGAGTGCTTAATAGTGAAGAAAAAAAGGTCTTTTATCTAAAACAGAAGAAACACAAAGGATGCTGAATTGTGAAGAAATACTGATTACAAATTAGCGCTGTACCTGTGTGTAGATAATACATATCATCAAGGGCCTCAAGATTCTCATTGCAACCACCCATGAAGACAATGATGCCGTTCTGTTCATCCAAACAATCTCCAGCTACTGAAAATCGAGCACAGGGACCTTCATTGAGTTTTGTAACTCTACTCCAGAAGCCAGTGTCTGTATTAAAAAAATTTTCAATAAACGTGAGTGCTTCTTGCAATACTGAGTGGTTACAGTAATGCCACTGCTGTTTACGAATTAATGAGTTCATAGAACATACCTAGATTTAGGACATGAAGGTCATCATAAAGGTTTCTATCATCTGTGAAACCTCCAAAGACAAACAATCTATTTCCAACAGCTACAGTTGTATGGCCTGCACGAGGAGCTAGCATTTGTCCAGAAGTATTTATTTGTCTCCACGAAAGGGTATCTATTACAAAATGAAAAGCTCTTGTGAGAAAGTACATACAATACCAATCACCAGTTTTTTCTCTTAACCACAGAGAAGGCAGTAATGGCATGCATTTAGAAGCTAACGTTTCTAAGTACTAAGATAAAACCTCTCAGACGCATGAATTAGAAGTTTTACTGTGTCAACCAACTGAAAAGCATCTAATATGAAACAAAAAACAAAAGATAGTTGCTTAATAAGATGCAGACAACTCAAAAAATAATTTCTGAAGAAGACCACTGAGCACCAAGAAAAACATTCAATCATATTCCAAGAATGAAAAATCAACAACAACCAGGACTATTCAGACTAAGCAGGGTTGGCAGATCCATTAGTAACGTAATTGGTTTAGTATCTTATGTGGAAAATCATATCACATGCTTGGGAACTACAATCTTGCATTACAAATCAAATTCTAACTTCATTACCTGCATCTAAAATATGGACATCAGAAAGATAGCAATCAGTAGAATCTTCGCCACCAAGCACTATTATTTTGTTCTTCCTAGATGAACATGTATGACTATCTCGAGGAGAAGGTGGAATCCCAGATGTTACCGCACGCTCCCATACTAACGAGTCTGTGAAAAACCACCTAATATCAGTTTCCCTGAATCAACCTAGAACCTCAATAGTAGTAAATGATCTTCAAGAAAAGAAAAATCTAATGCATTCCTTCTACAGAGAATCAACAACACTTGTATCAGCTTTCTGCACCATATTGGATAAGAAGAAGTATATTGAAAGCTTGTTAACTTGCCCAGTACAGATCTTCTGTTAGAATGTAGCAGTAAACCATTTGATTATACTTAAAAGAGAGCTCATTAGTACTTACCTGTATGCAGTATGTAAAGATCGTTATAGTACACTTCATCAGGATAGTCCATTGACTTTCCACAGCCACCAAAGATGAAGAGTCGTGTGCCAACAAGTGTTGCACTGTGTCCTTCACGGGCATCTGGTCCATCCCCTTGGAGGGCTGGCTGTATCCATGTGTTAGATGCTGTTCACATATTCCAGCAATGAGAAGTTAAGACCATCAATCAACTGTAAAAGAATTGATTTCTGGTAATTAGCCTACATAGCTTCATCAACCAAATTTCTAAGTGTAATAACATCGAGAACGCAAACATGTGGAGAAACTTGTTATCATCCAAAGTGACCAGACGTACATATTGGTTATAACATACCACCCTATGCAGATGTCCTTGAAATAATCATTACACATGAAACTTTCCTAATAATAGTCTGCCACATCCAAAAGAAGACAAGGTACAAGGTTCACAAGTTTTCCTCCAAAAACATATAATTCCAGCAGAATGGATGAAGTTCCTGTTGTGCTTGACATATTGCACATAGGTTTTAAAAAATCTGAGATTTCGACCAACATCTAAGACTTAAAGAACTAGAAGTGGTATGAAAACCAAGATTTTTACTAGACTAGAACAACAAATTCTGAAACGTTGTACCTGTCCACAAAAAAGTTCGATTAGCTTGCATATCCAAAGGTGCAGTACAGATATAAAATAGCCCTTTGTTTGAGGAAGTACATAAATGGCGGCAGGCATTATGACAGAAACGTACATACAGGTATCCAGAATGTGCAGATCCTTGAGAGGCGTTCTCCCATCTGTTCCCCCAAATACAAAGAGCTTGCTCCCTACAGTCGTACAACTATGGCTGTCCCTAGGAGAAGGAGGAAGTCCCTTGATAATTGGCCTGCTCCATGTCTGGTTATCTGCAAAAAGACCAAAAATGCAAAATTGTAAAACACAAAAGGTTGAAAGGTAGACTAAATGGAGCATGCAATTAGAAAAAGAGCCTAAAGGACATCTTTATATTTCAGACTGAGACCACTTCAGCTACTTCTAGCTTCAAGAAAGGCACACCACACATTCATTAACTCTAATTTAACTACTAAGGAGAAAGATCTATAGTTTCTAAATGTCCATGATATGAAACAATAATAACAATAACAAAGATTTCCGTCATTTTCTCTATGACAAAAAAGGTATTCGAAATATAAGCTGGTAAAGGTACCAACCAACATGATAAAAGTGCGAGCTGTATCTGTATGACACTTAAATTGTATTATATCTGATGCTAGTAACTATTCGTTCTGTGAGTACAGTGGCTTGCAGCTTTCTCTCTCGTTCTATATGATAGATTGGAGTGAAATAGGTTGAAGCTATAAGAAAAATTATCCCACTATTACAAGGGCTTCCTCATTCCCTACCTCAAACTACAATGTTCTCTAAAAAACAACACAAAACCTTTCTTTTTATTTCTACATAAACTGAAATTGCTCACAAGGTTCTATAGTTACCAATTCTGAAGCAGCTCCACGGAATTGCTAGATCAAGCGGAAATATATCAATGAAGCAGAAATCTAGCGCTAATAATTCGCCACAGAATCAACTAATTCCAAATTTTCATACAAAATAATAATAATTGAGAACAAAATCAAGTAACCTACAGCTGAATCAAAAAATCACAGTTTCAAAAACGCGGAAATCAAACGAGCACCAAACCTTAAGAGCAACTGAATCGAAAAATTAAAACGTACGTGAATCGAAGACGTGGACGTCGTTGGTCTGAGCGTTATCGCCGCCGTAACCGGCGAAGACGTAGATGAAACGGCCGCCACTGACGGCGTTACATGTATGGCCCCACCTCCGACCGGGCCCCACCGTTCCTTTCCTTCCCTCCGGCCGGCCCCGGCCCCAAACCCTCTCCCACCGCATCGATCGATCGAAGAATCAGTCGATCTTCTCTCTCTCACTTAAGTCTGCAAACCATTACTAGACACTGTCCTTCCTGAAAACTAAATAAAACAGGAAAATAAAAGGAGATGAAACCATTTCATGAACACACAACAGAACACTAGTCTACTCAGATCCCACCTGTTTATAGCTAGTCTCTAATTGCCATGTGTGAAGAGCTATGGTATACCGGTTTCATAGATACCATCCCAAAACATGGAAAAATTAGATTCACATTTGTAGCTTTCTAGATAAACAGCCCAGCTAACATTTTGGGCCTACAAACTCGAACTTTTGCACTGGGCTAAAGCGCTCGTACGCAAATGCAATTAGGCGTAAAGTCAGAACGTCAGCGGTCGTGTGAGATTGGTATTTTTAACGAAAAACAATTTTAATAAATTTTTAGAAACTGAGCTGATGATGATTGAAATCATATGAAATAAGATGGTAATGCAACAAAGAAATTAGTATAAACAAATTCGACACACATCAAAATTTTTAGCTCACAAACGTCCGACAGATTTGAAACCTTAGAACTATTCAATAGTATTTGAAGAGATTATGATAAAAAGCTTTTTTATAGATATTTTAAAATTTTTCCAAAAAGTACACTTATTTTGTTTATTTAAAAATAATAAAAATAATTATACAAATAAAAATTATACGACATATATTAATCTTATTTTTTATATTATTTTAAAATTTTAAAATATTATAAAAAATTTATTTTAAAATGTGAAAAATTTTGGAGAGTGAAGATATTGCTGCCAAACATCTCCAAATTTTATTGGATTGTATTGCAAAACACTTGGGAGGAGGACGGACGACGAACTCATATGGAACGGTCGCATAAGAAAACAAGGATCATAATATCCATTCCCATACACGATTCATTGCAAACAATACCAAAAGCTCTCTATTGCATCCTATTGGAGATTGGTTTCTTTCTAATTAAGCTAGCTAGCAATGTATGGGCATGCAAAATGTCTGATGATCAACTTCTCTATCTATGCACATAGGCATATTGTGAAGAATTTATAATTTTTTAAAATCAATTTATAATGAAAACAGTAAGTCTGAATTTTAATAAATATTATTTTAAAATTACTAATAAGCATAAAAGTTTGCAAAGTTTTGACCTACGATATTGACTTTGTTTCAAGCTATCTTTTGTAAGAAACAGAAGAATTTAAACCTTACGAAGGGTTCCTGCAGAGTTGAAATTTCAAATCCCTATCCACTCCCTCTGCTATTTAAAAGCTCCCCTGCTTCGCACTTTCCTCCCTCACCATCACTCTGCTTCGCTTTGAAAACCACTTCCCTGCTTTGATTTCCACCTGAAAAACACTTCCTGTGCTCAAATTTCAGGAATGGGTTCACTGGAAGTGGATTTCCGGCTTTTCTTCCCTCCTGCTATGCTCGCACCTGCACTAGCAATCATTCTGTTACTTGTTTCTCTTATCTGGTTCACTCCCGGAGGTGTTGCATGGGCTCTATCCAAGGCTCAACGCACCATCCCGGGCCCAGTAGGTGTTCTTGTAGCATTCACTGGAACACAGCCGCACCGGGCACTTGCTGGGGTTGCCCTCAAGCTCTCTTCTTCACCATTAATGGCTTTCTCTGTTGGGATGACTCGGTTTGTTATTTCTAGCAAACCTGAGACTGCAAAAGAGATTCTTTGTAACCCAGCTTTTGCCGATCGTCCGGTGACGGATTCAGCAAACGAGTTGCTCTTTCACAGAGCTATGGGCTTTGCTCCTTTTGGAGAGTATTGGAGAAATCTGAGAAGGATTTCTGCAACTTATTTGTTTAGCCCGAAACTCATTGCTGCTGCCGGAGAGAACCGGCGGTCAATAGGAGCCCAGATGGTAAGTCAGATAGGTGCGTGTATGAGTTTGAGTGGTGTCGTTGAAGTGAGAAAAGTTCTCCATTTTGGGTCTTTGAACAATGTCATGTCTACTGTTTTCGGAAAAAGATTCGATTTTTATAAGGATAGTGAAGGTTTAGAGCTTGAATTAATGGTGAGGGAAGGGTATGAGTTGTTGGGTAAGTTTAATTGGGTTGATCATTTACCAGTACTAGGATGGTTTGATTTGCAAGGTGTTAGGAAGAGGTGTAAAGCTTTAGTGAAGAGAGTGCAGGTGTTTGTAGGTAAAATAATTGAAGAACACAGGTTGAAGATCAAGGCTGATGTTGCAGATGGTGTTGGAGATTTTGTTGATGTTCTTCTTGGTTTGGAGAAGGAAGAAAAGTTATCTGACTCCGACATGGTTGCTGTTCTCTGGGTATGATATTGATCTTCTACTTCTTTTTCCATCATGCCTTCTATATGTTTTGACAAATTCCTTCCATTTTTTTTCTTTTATGTTTGGTAAACTTGTAATTGTCAAGATTTTTTTTTTTTTTTTGTTTTGCCCTATACATGTTATATTCTGTCCTTGTAGTGTTTGTTCTGTTTTGTCTGGCTTTAGAAACTATGCTTTTCATTATCAAGATTCTGATATATAGTGTTGCATTTATAGGCTTTAAAGGCCTTGTGAATCTTTACAATTGATCACTGGTTCTTATTTGCTTTCATTAATTCACTACAATGTTATTATTATAGTCTAAATCTTTGCTGAGCAGTAGCTTTCACTTAGTTGGAATTTAGCAATTGCTACCATGGAATGTTGCAATTGCAAATACTAACGTTTTCTCCAATGTTTCAGGAGATGATCTTTAGAGGAACAGACACAGTAGCAATTTTACTAGAATGGATCATTGCAAGAATGGCAATGCATCCTGATATTCAATCAAAAGCACAAGAGGAAATAGATTTGGTCGCTGGAAACTCTCCGATCACTGATGGCCACCTCCCTAACCTTCCTTATGTACAAGCCATAGTAAAAGAGACACTCCGAATGCATCCGCCAGGCCCGCTACTATCGTGGGCACGTCTCGCCATTCATGACGTCCACGTCGGCGGCCACCTCGTTCCAGCAGGCACTACGGCAATGGTCAACATGTGGTCCATTACTCATGATGAGTCAATTTGGTCAGACCCTATTTCATTTAAGCCAGAAAGGTTCATGGATGAAGATGTAAGCGTTCTAGGATCAGATCTGCGGCTAGCACCGTTCGGTGCAGGCCGCAGAGTTTGCCCGGGAAAGGCATTGGGTTTAGCTACTGTTACTCTGTGGCTGTCTCAGTTGCTGCAGAACTTTAAATGGGTGCCAACGGATGAAGGTGTTGATATGTCTGAGTGCTTGAAAATGTCCCTCGAGTTGAAGAATCCTTTGGTTTGCAAGGTTGTACCAAGGTTGAATGACCGCGTTTGATTTAGGCATGCATGTGTGCTGGTTTTCCTTCCAAGTGTTTAGGTTAAAAGAGTGATAATGCCAAATGTGTGCGGTTTCAGGTTTAATAGAAATTTTATTGTAACTATAAGCAAAAAGCCGAAAATAAAAGCTGATAACAAAAGTTCTACCAAAGCAAACCTTGGATGGGATTGTTTATGCATTCATTTTGCCCAGGGATCATGATATAAGTTCAGGTTTTGTTCATGATAATCTAATCAAATGATCCTCTTGTCTTTAGAGACAGCTATACAGATCATTGTAATCTTATTGTGCTGCTAATAATGATAACTAAACAAATGCTAATTCTGTTTATGGCTACCAAATGATCGATGAAGAAGAATCAGACCCAAATGAAATGATTTGGTTCTTGGTTTTGCATACACTTTTTTAATGATGCATATCAACACTTGGATATTTGAAAGAAAAGATAGTTTATTTTTCCGTATCGATATAGGAGGGTAGAATGGAAGATCTTACTAGAAAATAATTCATTAATCTTCAATTAAAAATTAAAAAAAATCAACTTGCCCCAAAGATAATACATGCGTCATACGAATTACGTCATTAAATATAATTTATCATGCTGAAATTCATATAAACGTATGATGCTCTATATAATGTTTTTGGAAAAAGAATGATTCTTTATGTACTGCTAGGTTGGAATGCAAATATTTGAACATCTACTATAGATTAGCTTATCCTTAGTTATATATTACTCCGCTAAGTTTGCTTCAAGATCACTAATTGTGTATGAACAATGATCAAGCAACAAAAGGGACAACGAACAAACACATAATCACATGAAACTTTTTTAAATTTAATTCTACGGCTACCAATTATCAAGAATAAAATTTTAATCATTACAATTAGGAACTGTTTGGCTTAGCGTTTTTCAAAAATAAATTTTTAAATTTTTAAAAAATTTTACGTAGTGAAATTTTTTTAACATTTATTTTAATTATTTTTTTAAATAAAAAAATAAAATTTATTTTTAAAAAAAATAAAAATATTTTTATTTTAAAAAAAATTTATTTTAAAAACAGTCCTCAAACGCCCAAACACATGTAATTTTTATTTATCTAAACGTGTTTGGATCTTGTGATGCCAGCAGTTTTCTTTTATTCAGTCTTATTTTGATTGTTCATAGTCGAACTTAAAGGATCTATTCTATGCTTAATAACCTATATTATGATAATAGAAGAATGATTGTTGTCTAAAATTTGGCCACAAGAGGTAGGGTTTAATAAAATATATGCAGAGTTTTTTAGTGGAAATTATATGTTTGTTTAGTAGCACGAACAATCTTTTTAAACTACACGATTAGAGAATAGAAGTACGATTGTTGTCTAAAACTGAACCACAAAGTGGTACGGATTAACATATGAAGATATATATAGATATGTGGAAACAATATATATTTTAGTCAATTATACTTTTGTTTTAGTTGCACCAGCAATAGTTAACTACATCCACAATTATTAGCAACTAATAGATCTTTAATAACTTAGCTCTGCGTAGATTATGAAATGCCCAATTGCTTCATCATTCGATTACGGAGGTGTTGGGCATTACTTTTCAGAAATAATTTTATAATTTTTAATATATTTTTTATAAATATTTAAAAAATGTATTAAAAATTTTAAAATTATAAAAAAATTTTACATTGTAAAATTTTTTATATTATTTTTTTAAATAAAAATTTTATTATTTTAGAAAAAATGTTATTTTAAAAGTACCGTAAAATTCCCCTACTTAATGGGCGTGTTCATCACAAAATATCTCTTGATTAATTCATACTCACACATATATATGCGTTCCAAATTTTATGTGTTTTATATGGAAGGTATCTGGCAATTGCATGATTTTCACTGATTCCTTAACTAAAAGAAGCAGATCATAGTTTGCTCAAAGAAATTAGTAGCTAACAAGCATGCTAGTTATAGTTTTTGTGTTGTCAAGTGGAATTATATAAATATAACTCATGATTATAGTAAGTCATGATGAACTAATAATGTGCATGAACTTTAGATATTTCAATATTTTTTTATAATTATTTTATAATGAGTAAGATCAACGACACTCTTCCAAATTTACAGGTGTTTGAACAAAACAATGCAGCTGAATGATTTGATGATTGAACAAGTTGATCATCATGATTTTGTTGTATTTTTCTTCTGAAAAACGAATGTGTGAAAGTACTGAACATCTCTAGAACTGAATTAACAACGCAATTAAGCAGCTTGCTTTTTGTTGACAGCTTGTTGTTAACTGATCAAATGGGACTTATTGAGAAAATACTAACTTTGTTGAAGCAGTAGTTTGTCTGAAGATTCTTTCAAATTAACAAGTTATTGATTTATAGAATGATTAGCAACATTATCTTTCACTCATGACACCGTCTTTAAAAGGTCGATGATAACTTCTTAGTTATGCATGCTCTTCATAATACACCTATTTTGAGTGAGAAATACTAAATCTAATCGCAAAATACTTTTATAATATATAGTAGTCCTTTGATAGGTTTAACTGAATATAGTCACTAAAAAATAATAATTGACAGATTTTTATAGTTAGTTAATTTTTTCAAATAGAGCAATGATAATTAGCATTCCCCCTCGTAGGAAGTTGGAAATATTCAACGGTGAAGAGAAGTTCCAACAAATACCTGGGCCTATGTTGTTTAGAATGATATGGGCTTTAGATTGGTTTGTAAAGAAACGCGCTCAGGCCTTCTTGCCTATCTACAGATTATTTAAAATATTTACAATATAGGTCGGGAGTTCCTACATAATTTTAGTACTAACGGACTGATTATGCAAACTTTCCTCCCTCCCCTTTTCTCAACAGTCAACACTCAAGTTTCACTTGATAACCCTAAACCCCTTCTCCAACCATGGCCGCCGCCGCTGTCGTCGGCAATCTCCGGCGTGCACTCCGCCGGACCTCCTTCAATCTCCACCGTCCACTCTCTTCCGTCACCGACCACGCCGATCTCGCCCGTTCTATCTCCGCTGAACTCACCAAGCTCTCCACCACGACCAACGCCGGTGACTCTCTCGACAACTCGACGCTCTCTCTCCATTTCTCCGACACCAATTTAACTCCGTCTCTTCTCAAATCGGTCCTCGATCTCTCTCCGTCTCTCGGCCGCCACTCTATTTCTTTCTTTCGATTCTGCTCGCTCACGAAACTCCCCACAGATCTCTCGCTCTCTTATTTGATCCACTACCTCGCCCGCCGCCACGATTTCAAATCCCTGAACTCGATTCTCTCCGAATACAGAAGCGTATGCGGGCCCCACTCGTTCGCTGCCGCTGTGGATCGGCTAGCTCGATCCGGTCGACCCGTTGATGCAATCAATTTCCACCGGTCGTTTTCTAAACCGACAGATCGGACGGCGTTGAACTCGCTGTTGACGGCGTTAGCGGATAACGGGTTCCCCGGCCATGCAGAGCGGGTCGCAAAGGCTGCGGCGCAGTTTGTTTTTCCGGATTCGTTCGGTTGTGAAACTTTGGTTAGAGGTTACTGTGAAAAATTGAAGCTTTCTGATGCCCAGCGGCTTATGGGAGAGATGGAGCGTGGTGGATGTGATCTCACCACTGCAATGTACAACTCAGTTTTGGATTGTGTTTGTAGGCTGACGAGGAAAAAGGATCCGTTTCGATTACATGGTGAAGCAGAAAAGGTGCTTGATGAAATGCGTGACAGGAATATCATGCGTGATGGTGATACTTTCTATGTCTTGATTTATAATTTGTGTAAGATTAGAAAGACCGAGGATGCAATGAAGATTTTTCGAATGATGGGTGAGGAATGGGGATGCTCGCCGAATGCGGAGACGTACTTGGCCCTTATTAAGAGTTTGTATCAGGCAGCCCGTGTTTCTGAAGGTGATGAGATGGTTGGGTTTATGCGTGCTGCTGGATTGGGGGATAAGCTTGATAGGAAGGCATACTACGGTTTCATTAAGATTTTGTGCGGCATTGAAAGGGTGGATCAGGCCATGAAGGTGTTTAGGATGATGAAAGGGTATGGGCATGCACCAGGAGTGAAGAGTTATACCTTGTTGATCGGGAAGCTAGCATCTCACAACCAGGTGGACCGGGCGAATGCTTTATTTAGGGAGGCTGTGACACGGGGAGTGCCCGTGGAGCCCCTGGCGTACAGGGTTGATAAGAGGTATGCCAAGGTTAAGAAGGAGAAAAAGTTGAAGAAGCGGCCTACGCTGCCTGAGAAGATGGTCATGAAGAGGAGGCGTCTCAAGAAGCTGAGATTGAGCTTTGTCAAGAAACCGAGGTCAATGAGGAGAATTATTTAATTGCCGGATGCTGTCTAGGTACTCTTTGTATGATCGCCTCCATTTCTTTTTTGTAGTTGTTTGATCAGAACCTTTTGTTTTTAGTATAAGCGTTTGAAATTCAAGAAAAGGTTCTGAGAGTTATCCTTGGTTCCCTGGATTGTCATTTGCTGTGCAGAAAGAAACTTAGATACAAGTAAGATAAAAGTTCTCTGTTCTTTATTGCCTAATGTTTCTTTGAACTTTCCGGCATGTTAAAGCTACTATTCTGTGATCAGTGAAGGCATTGTTGGTTCTGAATTATATGCCACTGATATATTCAAATATGTTACACAATCTTAGTTCAGTTTATGTCCTGCTTTATTTTGTATTAATACAACTCCTTGCTAGTTCAAAGGCCAAAGAAGCTGAACATTTGTTATTGGAAAAGTGTGAGAATACATATTAGCTTATTCAAATTTTTACCTTTTTGATTATGATGAATAAAGAGGCCCTATTGCCCTTGAAGATGTTTATACATTATAATGGATAAAGTGTTACTGAAGACATGCTTACCTACAGATGGTAGTTTGATATTTTGGTGAAGTATTAAATACGCCACCCTCAGAATGGTAAGTTGGTTGACTTGGATCCAAATCTCATAAATAACTTGCTTCAAAAAAAATTTCGGGTCTATAAAGTGGATGCCATATGCCATTTATTTCTACCTCGCCTGTCAGGTCTGGATTTGATTTATTTAGATCCTCCTTTAAAAGTAAGATTCAGACCCAACTCATTTTATTCAGATTCGAAGTTCAGGTAGACTTATAAAATTATAATAAAAAATTAGATATTATAGAAAAAAGATACTGATTTTATTAATCAAAAGCAGTGATCAAATTTTGAAGAATGAGATTTTTAGACATCTTATTCACTCTAGAAATTGCTAGTCTATTACTGATCTAAAAGTTGGACCTAATATGTTCCTGCCGGCAATAGGCAATAGCATGTTTTTCTTGCTATTCTTATAGCTAGAAGATTTTGTCATCAACCAAGAATATCTTTTTATTTCAGGAGGTATTCTCTTTATCACCTTTGTCTTGTTTGGAGAGTACATATGCCCCTTGCTTTTATAAAATTTTGCTTGTTGAGGCGCTAAATTACGCATAACTAGACTGCTGCTCCTAACTCGTTGTCATGGCAAGTGTTAGTGAAGTTTGCCAAAGATAAGTTTTCATTCAAGTGGCAGATGAATCCATGTAGGCTTGCTTGGTTTATGTAACCTGTGGAGTGTGCTACCTAATATGTGCTAGGTAGGCCTAGGTTGCTCTCTTTGTTTCTGGGCTTTCTTTAGCTCCATTATGCTGATGTTTCTGTTTCTTGACACAACCATTAATGAAAAGAGAACACTAATTAGAAAAAGTAGAGACAACCGAAAGTTGTCTCACTGGAAGTTATAGTTTTAGGAATTTAGGTGCATATTCAAGTCTCATGATGCTTCGTTGCAGTGACCATTTTAGTCTTTTGCTAGGAGAATACAGCTCAATTCTGTTCACCTTGGATCTTAGGATGTATTTTTTAATTAGAAAATGAATTACTAAAAAGTGAGTTATTATAAGTAATGCTGTTAAAAGTAATTTAATATTGCATTTTTTTAAAGTATGTTGGATGTGATTTTTGTGTTTTTCTGTTTAGTTCAAAGTGAGCTGTAAGTAGTTTTTTAATGTCCTATATTTCTATAGCTTGGGTCTCCTACTTGGTTGCTTCGTGATGAAGTATTTTGTCCACTTGATCAAAGCTGTAGTATTAAAGAAATATATCTATTCTGTCATTGGTTTTATTGGGGAGTCCTGTGTGATTCGGCTTTTAGAGTCATCTGTTTAAGTCATTAGATTTTTACTGTTTTGTTAATAGTTTTGTATCCGTGCACATTTGCCTGTTATTTATTTATTTATTTAGTTGTTTTTTTGTAAAATCTTGTGTGTTGATCTTTCTTGCTGTTACATTATGAAATATGAATGAGATACCTGTAGAGAAAACTTATGTGTGATGGGATTTATATTCAATCCGTCAGTGTCTATTTTCAATCTGCTTGAAGTCACCTCAGCCGGAAAGGTATTATCCTGTGTTCTCTAATGTTATCTAAAATAGATGGATCTTAGTCAGCAACAATCCTTGAAGAAGATGGGTCTTCCACCTTGAATGCGAAAGATGATTAGTTCTAATTCATCTCATCTCCCTCCGGTGGTAGCCTGGTAGGTACTTACTCAAATTTAAGCGGTGTTGTTAATTGCATGAAAGCAAGTTTGGTAAAAGTAGAGTCTTTCAAGAAGTAAAATTTGATAAAAATGGAAATCAAAATAGGATTTTATAATAAAGTTTTGATAAAAATAAAATTTGGTAGAAATAAAAGATAGAGTTTGGTGTGGCAATTGAAGCAATATGAAGTGGTTCGAATTTAAAATCGAGAGGAAAAAAATAAAGTTCGGTGATATTAAAACACACAGGTAGTCTTTTAAGTTGCCATGTATTTCGGAGTGTTTTGTATATACTAAAGCAATATATATTATGGTAAGATTTATAAGCTGATCCTTTCCATTAATAGGACATAGGTAGTGATGTTTTAAACCGAGCATCCAAAAGTCCCTAGGAGTATGAGGTTAATAGAGTTCTTTTCTTTAATCAAGGTACTTGCTTCTCATGCTTCCTTGCTCGCTAAATTCTAGCTCCTTCCCAAGTTAGTTTTAAAATGAATTTCCTTATTTAATTCTTTTAAGTGTGATAATATTATTTATGGTTTTTAATCTTATGGAAGTTACTATACCGGAGGTGTGTTTTCTGATGGAAAAACTACTATCTTTATATACCATTCGTACGGATTCCAATACAAGCAATTTTAAAGGTATGTAATTATTGTTATTATTATTGTGAGTTGTTATTATGTTAAAATATCTGATTATAGTTGGAGCTTTGTAATTTTTCTTTTCAAAATTTGTTCGTCGCATCCGCTGTTCTGTTTTTAGATATATAAACATGTGACATCTAATTTTGGTTTACATAAAGTGCTTTATCTTTTTTAAGTCGTTGCGTCACTAGGTTTTTGATTGAAGTAATAATAGAAGTCGGTCGAGGTAGACTACAAGCTACCAGACACAAACAACTACTCTGTGAATTCTCTTATTGATTTTTTTTCCAAGAGACCGACCTCATGCATGTCAGCCTTGCAAAGTTTTTTTCTTACTGATGCATGCATATTGTGTCGGAATTGATATGCACTATTTGCTTGCATGCTTGAAGTTTATTGTTGTCACAACAGATTTGAACCCTGTGAGGTTACTACACATTAATATTCCTTACTGCGATTATGTAAATCAGAATCGAAGAGCACCAGATCTTCCAGTTGGCCAGAAGTGCTGACATTGATGTTTTTGGGAGTTTATTTCGGAGTAAGAATTGCGGCAGGCAAAATGCTGAAGTAAAAGAGCCCTTGCAGAAAATTTAATTTGTATGCAAAGGTATCTTTCTTCCTTCCTGATAGATTAATTTGAATGTCACAATTCTAGAATAATGGTTCCTGTTAACGCATCGCTAGAAACATAAGTGACATGGAACACCCTTCACCCACCTAGTGGGAGCTCTTAAGTTGTCGCCTTCCAATGATTTGAGTTTGATTATTAGCTTTGTGCTTGCCACTATATATGCTTTGCTTTTTATAAGTTGCTTATTTGAGCTTGAAAGCTATGAGATTCCATTGCATCACTAGTTCGATTAAGTAATTATTCAATTGGATGGTGGAGGCCGGTGAGATCGTTAAACTATGGGGTTGAAGAGACGCTTTGATAGACGGTCAGAGCAAGATTTGATAGCCAAAAACAATTGACTTCTGGTTTATGTAAAAGATAGATTAATATGATGTTTTGGTTTCTTGGTTTAGGGTAATAAAATATCATGATATTACATTTCCAATCAGTTGATGGATATGAATTTGCTGACAAAGGTAACATGGTTTGTCCATGTCCACTAAGCCTCAGACAGCTTATATATATAAGAGCAACATGTTAAATCTTCATTTGGAGTCCAACTAATCATTTTGTAGGAGAAATTCAATACTTGAGTAGTTAAAGGATTTCACTTAAATCCGGTACGTATATTATAAAGAACAATTCTATTCAAAAAATTAAGCCAATAAATTTTGAATAATTTTAATACACGAACCTTATTTTTATCTTATCATTATTTTATATGAGATTAATCTAATTCATCAACATTCAACTGCCAATTCTGACTTGCTAATCGTGCAACTTACGGTAGAAACGTTGGTTCTTCGAAGCCTTCAAAACTGTGATTATGATTTTACTATGAGAGCGAGGAACTACCTAATCTGATGCTTGAAAATGCATTTTTCAACAAAGTTCCTGCAGAGACTCCTCGCAGCAAGTTTCACATATTTGACATTTTCAATTTGAATAGGCCATTTTGCGCAAAGTCTGGCCAGTGTTAGTAATTGAAGCAGGAGGAAAGTATCTTGTTTTATGTGCTTCGAACTGGGACCAAAATGCGGTTGAATGATAATTGCTTTTCTTAGGTGATGAGTAGCAGATAATTAGTTTGCTTTCTGCCACCAGTATTTTTAAAAGAAATGAAAGGAACTTTTGATAGAATGAGACTGGTTGTCACTGACACCATGTTGCCTATATCTAAATGCCTCTGAGGTGCTTGTTTTAATCCCGTGGATAGTGATTCCGCACTCATCTTGGTTGCAATTTATTTGAGATATTTTTGTGATAATATTTCCAGGAACTAGTTTTTCCTGCTACTAGCTTCCTCCCCGGACATATGAAGTTTTATCTCATCTTCTCCGGACTTCCAGTATCGAAATTATGCTTGTGTTTTTTGTGTGATATGCTGTTTAAGAGCGTAAAGGGACTTGGGTTCAACGACAAGTTTTTGGTTTCAAGAAGCACACCAAAGGTGAACGGACAGACAGTTTCTGATCATGACTATTCTAATTTAAACGCATAAGTTATCGTTGAACCATTTTCTGGTGATCCAGTTTAATGAATTTAAACCTGTAAGGAATTTCTTGCTAGCTTCCAATCACTTATAATCATTCCAGAAACATTAATTCTTGTTATTGTACGGTTCCTCTGAGACCTTATTGAGTTCGAACCCCACCATGTGAGCGTACAGTTACCCAAAACATCGATTAAACAAGAACCTCGATCATTGTGGTTCCTGATTGTTTGGATTGAGACGCAGCAGCAAATGCTGCCAGATCCTAAGTTAACGAAGGTTTTACTTCGGCAACCTAACCAAATAGTGGTGACCAGACATGGAATTGAGAATTCCCAGCACTTGGTTGTTAATCAGATTTATATTAACATTCATTGCAAACCAATCCTTGATAAGAAACCCCACATCTCTCCTTGCAATTATCTTTGGGTGCCTGTTTTCGGTTTCAGATAAGTTCTCCTTGGCAATTTCAAGCGTCTCTCTTTCAGCAGCTGTGAGATTTCAACTTCTATTTTTTTTTTTTTATTCTCTCTCTCTCTCTCTCTCTCTCTCTTGTTGTCGCCTTCATCTGTTTGCCAGTTATCAACTGGACAACATGGCCAATACAAAATTTTCTCAGAACTGAAATGGTCTTCTGTGAGAGGAAACAGGAAACAAAGTAGAGGAGGGGAATAGAATAGAAGGGTGGGTAGGGTGCAGATTTGGTTAATCTTTTATTTATGATATAATGATAAAAGATTAGTACGTCTTGTACAACACCAGCTGTTTCAAATTCATGTATGATAATGTTTGATTTAACAAATAAGTAATCCCTAAAAAGCAAGAAGAGTTGTTTGGCGGAAAATTAAAATATAAGATTCTAGCATGTGCATATGTTGATATTGTTCCTTTTGTATTCATTTTCTTGTACATGTATCAAATCATAGTGTTCTTTCTAATCATTAAAAACCACAAGCAAAGCAATATACTTATTGCTAATTGAACCATTTATTTGATCAGCACATACCGCTGGACATGATACAAACTAAACTATGACGATATTGGAACGAGGTTCGCGTGAAGGAACATCAAAAGAATATATGGTAAGGTTAAAGGGGGACTTAAAAAAACAGTCTGTAACCCTATACGTTTCACTTACCTGTTTCCAAGTTTGTGCTCTCTGATCATTGTACACGCTTGTGTTTACGCCGCAAAGATATTGCAGCTGGTGGTAAATTGAGTTAAATGGATAGACAGGAATGTGCTCTTCGATCATGTACACATTTTTTTTTTGTTTAATTTTTGGTGGGGCTTTTGTTCTGTGTTTAAGGGAAGGGAATCAGTAGTTTTTCAGGAGTACAACCACTTGTCAGCTTGTTATTGGGACCATTTCTTTCTTTCGTCTTATCTGAAAATTCTTTCACTTTCTTTCTTGCAGGGAAGAAACTCTCACAAGTCACAAGACAATAAGGAAAAGACTGGTCAGTGTTGAATGAGATGAACCCTTTTAATTTCCCTCTTCCAATACAACAGTAGCGTCTCTTCTAACCAATTTGCCAGTTCCATTTTCTTCAAAGGTTCACTGTTTATTTGATCTGGTTATATTTGAGAATGCTTATTTTAAAAAAATTAAAAAAAATTTAAATATATTATTTTATAAATATGTAAAAATAACAATTATATATATAATTATTTTATAACTTATCTGTATTTTTAAATTTTAAATTTTTAAAAAAAAGATTATGACTAATTTTGTTGAAGTTAGAAATAAGCTTATTGGGATTGAGAAGCAATCCCAAAGATGACTCTGGTTTAAAGTGCTAACCGGAATTTGTATAATGTTTATTAATCTGGACGTATGCCTGGTTTCAATACATCAAAATAAATTGAGATGCAAAAACGTAAATTTGTTGAAGTAACTTACAATTTTGTAACTGTTAACGAGTGTAGATCAAGGAACACGACCATTATCGAATAGCGTATTTCCACGTCAGACAGGTAAACTGTGTCAGCCGCGAAACTGTGGCGTATATTATGTGTGGAAGTTTGCCGTATATTAACTTTCCGCACGTGCAGGGCAGATGGTTTGTGTTGGTAATTAATGTAATTGATTATTAAATCGTTTGGGGATTATAAACTATAAATAAAAACAAACAACATGAAAAAGTTGAAAACTACACTTCGCTTCCTTAATTTTTTCTTTTCTTTTCATTTAAGTAGAAAGGGAGCGTAGCTTCTCTTTTGTTTTTATGTCGACACTCTCTCCTCTCTCTCTCTCGTGACTCCTACTCTTTTCTTTCTCTCTCTGTTTCTCTGGTTTTTAGTTCCAAGTTATGATCTTGTCTTCTTCTCAATTGGGCTTGAAGAACTAGAATTTGGGGTATGTATTCTTTTGTTACCTCTTTATTCTTTCTCCTGTTATTGTGTAATGGTAAATTTTGCTGCTCTTTTTGTTGTTTGTTTGAAGTTCTAAAGATGTAGTGGCTTTTTGGAGTGCTGTGAATTTCAAGCTTTTATTTGAGGAAACGGGAGCTGGGAGGTTTCTAGTTTCGTAGTCATCTTTCTTCTTTTCTATTTAAATTGTGTTGGCATTTAATGATCAAAAGAGTTTGGGTGTTTTTTATCTGTTCAATGTTTTTGGCTAGTGGTGTTATTTTCATGTTCGATCACCTTATTGTTATTTGTAACATTTTTTCCCCCCTTAAATTTCCTGATTTTGTCTTTTTGAAGAATTGTGTGCATACTGATATTGTTTTTAGAAACTTCATATAGTTTGCATTTTGTGAAAGGGAAAATGCGGAAAAATTTACAGACTTGACTTGTTCCGAAAAGGATTACTGACTTCTCGAAAGAATTGGAGAGAAAGAGAGAAATAGATTGATAGGTAGAGAGCTGGCTTGGCTGAGTTTTGAGTCTATGCATGTTTATTTTGAAGGGAATTGTTTTTGTTCTTTTATCTGGCGGTTTTGGTTTTAATTGGTTTTATGAGTTCTTTGCATTTATATTTTTTCTATTTTATTTGATCCTGCGTACTAGTGATTTTTTTTGAAGGAATTTAGGTGATGCAGAAACTCTGGGGTGTCGTTAACTTTAGCTCATTTTTTCTCCGCTCTCCAGATTTTGTATTTGTGCTGTTGATTTGCTCATCCATTTGTTTGCAAGTAAGATATTGATGAAACCATGCTTATTTTATTTTTTGAAGAATAGAACTTATGATGTCATAGCAATGATTATTTAGAGATTCTTGCCATTTTGTGATGCAGTTGAATTGCTTGATCAGCTTTTGAATTTCTGCAGCTTTTCTTTCTTTTTTCTATTATGATGTGACTGCTCACAATAAAAAAGATGTCATTATCTGTTAAGGGTTTATTTTCTTGCATTTGCATGACACATTCTGTACGTCTATCCTATATCGTGTTCCTACTTTGAAAGAATATAGAATTTCTTGATTCTAGTGTCCTTTTTTTATATTGCCTAGATCATCAGTTGTTCTTCCACCTTTCTTTCATTTATCTTGTCCTTTTGATGTTTCTTTTGTAATTGCTGCTGAAGTATATGATGATCGCATCAATTTCCTCGTTAATGAAATTGAGCAGTCTCTTTTGTGGGATAATTCTTGAATAATTTTATGTATTCTATTGTAGAAAAAGACAGGGTTAAAGAAAAGGATGGCGGCTCAAGGTGACCTTTATGATAGGGTGGAAACAAGAATTTTTGGAAACTCGGACGAGCTTGGTGCTGATCTGGCTGAATACGTAGCTCAGTTATCTGAGAATTTTGTTAGGGAGAGGGGTGTCTTCACTATTGCATTGACTGGAGGATCCCTCATCAATTTGTTGGGGTAGTTGTCCTATATTTTCTTTCTCTGCCTTTTTTCTTTTGTTAATGCTAATGTTTGGAAGTTACATTTCAGGAACCTCTGTAAAGCTCCATATGACAAGATTGTAGATTGGACAAAATGGTATGTTTTTTGGGCTGATGAACGTGCTGTGGCCAAAAATCATGTAGACAGCAATTACAAGCTGGCAAAGGATGGATTTCTTTCCAAGGTTAGTCACTTCTGCAGATGCATCTTAGTAGCTCTTTTGTTAAGAATTTTACATGCTAGTGTATCAGAGGTTACATCTTAGTAGCTCTTTCTGCGAGTCTTGAGATGAATAATCTTACATGAAAAACAATCCAAGTAAGTCTTGTCTAAGTTGCTATTGACAACGAGCTATCCAATTCAAATGACTAGCTCTTTGTGCTATTATACATTCCCTTAATTTTATGGAATTTAAATACAGAGTTCTGGTATTGGCATTCTGCGAATTGGTAATTTCATAAATCAAATGCTAAGAGACTTCTTTTTCTTGGATTTATGCTGTTTTATCTTATTTCTTAAACTTTTTCTAGCTTTGCATGTCTATCCTTCTTGTCTGATGTTGCATAGATATGATAGTTGATTGAGATATTCCCAAGTTGCATGAGTGTGTAGCTTCCTTGACATGGCAAGTACTTCTCTAGGTTGTGGCAGAATTTCCTGCTATGGCTCATGTTCATATTCCTCCTTTAGGAAGTAAGAATAGATTAGGCCGACTGTTGTTCATAAAAATCTTGGACGTTATGTTAATTGATATATGGTGGCTAAGGTGACTAGAATGGTCATGTCAATGTGTTGAAAGAGGGACTTGAATCTCAAAGATTAGCAGTTTTTGAATAGTTTGGGTATATTAGATGGAGGATGCTTTATTATGTATGCTGTCATAACTCAGAACGGTAACAGAAGCAGAAGCTGTAAGTGGACTTCATTGAAATCGATGTCATACTTTTCTGTCAAACTAAAATGCTTCTGATTGAGGCATGGCAGCTGCAAGATGCAGTTAGCTTAAGTGCTTGGTATAATGTCTTGATTGCCTTTGTTATTGTTATTTACAAGTATGTTGAAGCAATTTGAGTTCTTCCTCTAAGTGGATAACATATAGCAAAAGCTGGTAGATGTTGGTCAGTTGAAGATTTAGACCTTTACGTGATGTACTCAATGTCTCTTTGAAGTTTGACAACAAGTCAAGCACTATTGATTTCTGAGAATGTAGAGACAATATGCCTCTCTCATAATCTGGATCATGTAGTGTGGCAGTTCAGGTGTCAGGATACACTTTTGTACAGATTCTCACAGCTTTGAACCATTTGTTGAGTCACATCTTATCTTAACAGGACCTGAAAGCTGCTTGCTTAGTAAAATTGGCATCGCTTGGTAAGCCTTTAGAATCCCCTTATGGATCCTTGTGCAAGATAATCTGCTGTTAAGAAATTTTGGAGGAATGCTCTTGTAAGAAATTATGGGGGAATGCTATGTTTGCTTTTTGACACAGAAGCAACTGTATTTTGGAAGGCTTTAGGGTTGTGGTTGATTGACGGGTTAGTGGGTTCAATTTATGAGATCGGCACAAAAGGATTCAGGTAGCCATCTCCACCTAGTGGCTGACTCTTATTCTACTTGTCTCGACTTCGTTCTTCTTTTTCCATAACAGTCGTGTGTGGATGTTTCTGCTTATGAGATATGTAATGTATTACAGTTGTAGTTGATGGAATTGTACGATCTACGCTTGTAAGTTATCTTGGATTGTTAAAATTTCATTTTGCAAAACCAAACTCTGATACATTCTCAAATCTAAAATTTCAGGTCCCTGTTCTCAGTAGCCATATCTACTCCATTAATGACAATTTAACAGCTGAAGATGCTGCAACGGAGTATGGGTTTGGCATTCGCCAATTAGTGAAGGTTCGTACTGTCAACGTCTCTGAGCACAATGACTGCCCCAAATTTGACCTAATACTCCTTCATATGGGATCCGATGGGCACATAGCTTCTCTTTTCCCCGACCATTCTGTTCTTGATCAGAAGGCTGACTGGGTCACTTACATCACTGATGCTCCGATGTCTCCACCTGAGAGGATCACATTTACACTACCTGTCATCAACTCGGCATCCAACGTAGCCATTGTGGCCATGGGTGAAGAAAAGGCTAATGCAGTTCACCAAGCCATTGCTGACACTGAAACTGATGGATCTTTATTACCTGCAAAAATGGTTCGCCCAGCTGATGGTAAGCTGGTATGGTTCTTGGACAGTTTTGCTGCCTCAAAACTTGAGGTCATTGACAACGGTAACTATCGACTTTATGAGTAGCTGGAGCTCACCCTTTCTCATAGATCATGATTATTGGTGTTCTGTCCATTTCTCTTCTGTCTTCTGGCTGTATTAACGTTTTGTCATCTCTGATATAACTGGGAAACTTTATTTGGACTTTGACAGTTTTGCATCCTCCACTCTCGGGAGCAGATTCTGGAAATACATATAAGCAATTCGCTTAACGACTTTAATACAACTGAACTTTCTGGGATATATTGTGCAGGTAGTTTCTCACGCCTTCATTCTATTGAAAAGGAAATAAAGCAGCTAACATGGCCAAAGAAACATGTGGGTAGTGTAGATGTACATTAAAATTTAGGAGCCCATTTGAAGAGAAGTTTATCATAAAAGAAAGTTATTTAATTTTTTTATAAAAATAAGTAATAATAAAATTTTATGACAGTAAAATTTTTATGTATTTTAAAAAAATAAATAATTATTATAAATTTATTAAAAAATATGAAATAAAAAAAAGGTTTAAAAACACTCCGTAAACACCACCTAAATATTCTTCCATGATCAGAGTTTGACATAAGTGACCCAATCACTTACTGCATGATAATTCATCGGTACGCATCATGGAAGAACCTCCACATATGCTACAATTCTTTCAAAATTACAGCTCTGATATCATTTTAAAATTTAAAATAAAGAAACATAATAATCTTAATAATTCAACACAACTTATATAGTTACAGATTGATTAACAATTGCATAACTTTAGTTCGTAAAATAAATAAATGTTTTAGTTCGTAAATTGTATGTAGTTGGTTGGAACAAGGATGAACATGTGATTTTAGAATCAGAAATTTGACAAATTCCATTCAGAATTCATATAAGTTAATGTTTTCCAGAATATATTACAAGTGAATAAAAAAAGCAAAAACTTGTTAGGAATAACTTCAACCTATTTAAACAATGCAATAATGAAGACCCAATTTGCTTTATTTTGAACCATATGCATATGCAAAAAAATTCCAAAAAGAAGTTGGGAAAACAAGTTATAAAAATGTATTAATAATAAGTAAATTTCGTCAGTTGGTCAAGAAATAGTGCATATATTCTAATCTTATAACACTTCAAAAACACTCAAGTATATTACAGTATTTATCACTACTTATTAATATCTTATTTTAAAAAATTTACAATATTGATTATTTTAAAATTTTTTTAAAATATAGATAAATTACATATCTGTATATATAATTTTTTATTATTTTGAAAATAAATTAAATTTATAATTATAATTTTTAAAATAATTTTTTTAAAAACTTTTTATTTTAAGCATTTTTAGCATACACTAGTAAGTCCGAACTTCACTGGAAGAACCGCAAATTAAAAGCTCTCTTTTATAATTTGTATTATTATTAATATTTTATTTTTTAATAAAAATATAAATTTTTTTTTAAAATAGAGTAATTTTTTTAATTAAAAAAAATTCTTTTCATAATCACTCTCAGCCGTCCCCGGATTCGATCTTCTCTCCTTCAACAGTCAGTTGTAGATTTGTGTCGATGATTACAGCTTTGGCTACTCCTCTTGTTATGTTCTTGTTTTTTCCAGTACAAAACTACTGAAAAAAAATGCAGACGCATGGTATACATGTGTTTGTCATAGAAACTTGCCAAGAAAAGCGGCATGCTTTTTAATCTTACCACATAGCCATCAGGGTTCCAAGACATTATATCCCATTTGATTGTAATATTGCCCGTCGGGTCCAAGGGATCGTATGCCACTACAATCCAAACCGATATCAGTATATAAACCAAAAGCAAAATCGAGGCAGCAAAATCGGTAATTAGAAGCAGATCAACTACCTAGGTGAAAAAGTTCTTACCAGCAGGAGTATTAAATATCATATAGCTAGGAATAACATGAACATTGCAGAAAAAAAATCTTCGTTTAGTAGGCTGCTGAATCAAAGGAGTTCCCTTCCTTCTGCTCCATGGTTGCTGCTCAACGAATCACCTGACTCCAATGTGTTTGTTCGGAAGCTTAGAGTGATCAGAGGAATGGATCAGGACTTGTGGTTCTCTAAAAGGAACTGAATGTACCCAAGGAAAGAAAAATTCATGCCATTTGTAGTGATGCCTCACCAACTGATCTGGTAGAGAACTTGAGACAACAATATTCCAATAAATTCTCTTTTTTGTTTTCTGATTGTATGTTAGTTTCTCAGTAGTGAAGCAATGAGTTTGGTGAGATGCGCACGAAAAAAATTGGGTAATACCTCCCAACTATCAGCAGGTCTGTGAAAGTGACAGTTAGACACATTAAGCCAGATATGCCTACGATCCTCTCAAAATTTGAAAATATTTAGGAGTGCTTATAATAAAAAATATTTTTATAACGAATGTATTTTAGAAATTTAAAAACTTCTAGGGACAACCAGGACTTCCACTTTAACTTTATAAAAGAAGAAAGAAAAGAACTGTTTAGTTTATTTACTGATTAACAAACATGTGGTTGGTTCACTCGTTCAAACCTCGTTACTAACTTTAATTTCTATGTTGTAATCATTCTCTTTGTAGTGACTAGCTAAGGGAGGGAATATAAAGTACAATATAGCTAAAATATAATTGTTAATAGGCTACTAGCACAAGAACAGAACAACATGATTAGTGCTTGTGGCGGTTAGGAATGCAATTAATCATGGAGAAACTGAAAAAGGAAAAAGGAAACAAAAGTTGTTTATTCTTTTTTTTTTTCTTTGCTTTTTCTTTCTATTTAAAACACAAGCTGCATTTGGAATTGCATTCCAACTCGCAATTTTTTAACTTTTTTTCGTTTTATATTTTTAATATATATTTTATAAATATTTAAAAATTTAGTTAAAAATTTAAAATATATAGAAAAAATTTACGTAATAAAATTTTTTATTATATATTATTATTATTTTTTTAAAAAAATAAAAAAATAAATTTTTTTTTTTCAGAAACGCACTATAAAAAAGATGCTGATTATCGAATTGCCGGACTGCCAGTGAGTAGCTGTTGCTTGTTTCCAACTGTTTGTTAGTTTTTCCCTTTCATGTCCTAAAACAAGTTCTTAAAAAAGGAAAACCTTCTCCAATTCCCCAAGCTAATTTTATTCAATTAATACTAACTTATTACAAATAAAAATAATTTATTAGAAATTTTTTTAGTTTAAAAATTTTTGGACGACTAAATTCGCCAAAAATAATATTGAAAACTGAAACTTAAAAAATCATAAAAATCACTTATGCAATTTAGTTTCTCTTCTAAAAAGTGGATTAGATTGTGGAATACTCCCACAATAGGACGTAGAAGACATTTAAGATTAATTAGAAAGATTCAAAAAAATAAATATTTTTAAATTTTTATAAAAACGAGTATGATTTTTTTATTTTACAAAATTAAAAATTTCTATGTATAAAAAATCTATCATGTATAATTTATCTATACAATTTAAAATTTTAAAATATTCTAAAAAATTTATTAAAAATAGAAAAAATTAAAATAAAATTTTGATAAATAATAATAAATACGGTAAAATATGTCATCAAGATCATGAATAGAAGCCGGAACTTGTGGCAAGCGTCCAGTAACCAATGCAGGCTTGACCTAACTAGAAACCAACATGTGACCAGTGTCTAGTAATTTGGCCATAAGCATTGTAATGAACACTAGAAAAAAGTTATGGAAATTTCAAAATTTTGGTATAGAAAAATTAGGCACACTTCCAATTTTCCAACCCACAGAAAGGTCCATGGAAAGTTGGAATTGTGCCAGATGAGACAATAGAGCACACCCAGCGCAGTTTTTATATTCCTGCCTAATTATTAAAGAAAACATTAAGCCAGAGCCCCTAAACTAAATTAAGTTATGATTGAACTTTCTATGCTGATTATATTTTTTAATTTACTTATTATTGTTTTTCTATGGAATTTGATTGACGCGAACTTCTTAATTAGTCAATGGTTTATGAAAGATCCAACGTTCTATTAAGAAATTGTAAATAAAAAAAAAAATGGAGGTATGCATGTGAAATGCCATTAATCAATAAAGATCCCATAAGTTGCCGCTGCATGGTTGTGCTTAAAATTTACGTCCGTAATTCAACAAAACTGAATTAAAACAAAATTTTTTTGATTGCATTTGTAATTTATCTACAATTTGAAATTCAACATTCTTATTTAAATTTAGTTAAAACGTATTACGTGTGGGTCCCTTCCAAACTTCGGCAAACGTATTCGTCGGTGCTCTTCTCCTCCTCCTCCGTTATAAATCACGACCACCACTTCTCTCTCTCTCTCTCTCAACAAGAACAACAAGAATCAAGAATCAGTCGGTCGAGAATCAGCAATGTCTTCGATTCCATCAACACCATTGCTGAAAGAAGAGTTAGATATCGTAATACCAACAATCAGAAACCTTGATTTTCTGGAGCAATGGAGGCCTTTCTTCCAACCGTACCATCTCATCATTGTTCAAGATGGAGATCCTTCCAAGACCATCAATGTCCCCGAAGGTTTCGATTACGAACTCTACAACCGCAATGATATCAACAGGATTCTCGGCCCCAAAGCGTCATGTATCTCCTTCAAGGATTCTGCTTGCAGGTGTTTCGGCTACATGGTTTCCAAGAAGAAGTATATCTACACCATTGATGATGACTGCTTCGTGAGTTCTCTTTATTTTTGGAAATTTCTCTTGATTTTTTGAATCGATCTAGTGCTTAAAAGATTCCTTTTTTAAGAAAAAGGTGGAGATTTGGGGCTAATTATTCGTTGAATTTGGATTTCTTGACTGATTTGTGGCATATGAACTAATCGACTAGGATTGTTACATCTGATCTGCTGAAGAAATCGAATTTTGGATATAATGAGAGGATTTTGATGGGTTTTGAGTGTTGCCTGTCTCTGTTTTTCCAGTTGTTATATGTCTTTTGATCTGTAGGTGGATTTGATTGTTTCTTTAAAGTGTGGATTTGTCGAAGAACTTGTTTTTCTTGTAAGATGTTAGAAAGTTTCTTCATTGTTACAATGGTTTATTTCTGATCTGATTTGTCAGCTGCTTTTATCATGATAACTATGTTAATAATTCTCTTTGGAGTAGTTTTTTGGTCCTACCTGCGGATACAGTAGACATATCATTACTTTTGTTGAAGTTGGATCGTAAAAATATTAATTTACATGATGTAAAGCTTTGGTTTTAGATATCAAATAACTGTCAGAATGCTTCTGATCTGCTGTGGTCTTCTCTAGCCGAAAGTTTGTGACCTATCTTTTATCATGTTCTTTCTAAGATCTCAACAATTTGATGCATGTTAGTTTCCCCAGTAAATATGCGATACAGAAGATGAGATCTTGACATAAAGTGAATGTGACCTCCGGTCCTCTAGTACCTGATGTAATGCTTTTATCTCTGGTATATTGATACTGAATTAAATTGAGACTGCATGTCCCCCGGTAGGTGAGTGGTTGATTCATTCATCCTATCCGTTACACATCCTTTTTTTTTGTCACGATCTCAATGCTCTCCATATCTTGATATCTTTTTGAAGTGCACTACAATGTGATTGGATGCTATCCCAACCTTTGACTTACTTTAACGTGTCTTGGCACATTAAGATCTGTGATTTATAGAGAGACACTTCTTTCTAGTTTTCCTATATCTAAGAAACACTATATAGTAGATCTGAAAGATCTGTTTTATATTCAATTTTCACTTTGTTTGGTACAATTACAGGTGACCGTTATTGACGCATTTGCTAGTTCTTTGTATTAGAACATTCTGAACTAGCAAACATGAAGATGCTTTAATTTTTTACAGTTTTGCAAGTAATGAGTAAATGGTCACATTGAAAATCAGTTTCTCTTTGTTGATTTAGCAAAGAGTCCTCATTGTGGTTTGACGGACCTTCTATTAGAATCGTACATCAATTGCTAAGCCTTGCGTCTTTGTTGTCTTGGTGGAAAAGTTTATCTCTATAGCCTTCAATAATATTCCCATAGAGTTTCGCATCGTTATATGCATAGTTGTTTTGATCTGCAAGTTTTAAAATGCAAGATCAGGTTGTAAATTACCAGATTAGGTTCAATGCCCAGTTTTGCGAGTATGTCGCCTTCCACTCTAGTATCACGCTTTTAATGTTGATTTTGCTCAGAGGAGTAGCTAGAGTGGTGATGTGTACTTATGGTGAAATTGTATGATATGTACTTGCCGGTTCTTTGTCAGATCTTACCAAGAAAGCAAGTGAACTGATACCTATTTTATTTTCCTTGAATACCTCGCTTTATGAAGGAAATTTGATGTTTACAGGAGTTTATCACATACTGGCCTGTAGATATCCCTTATGTAATTATAAAGTTTATCATGTTATAAAGAATTGCACTTATGTATTGGAACAGGTTGCCAAAGACCCATCTGGGAAAGAGATCAATGCACTTGCTCAGCACATTAAGAATCTGCTGTCGCCATCAACTCCCTTCTTCTTCAACACATTGTATGACCCCTATGCTGATGGTGCTGATTTTGTTCGTGGATATCCTTTCAGCCTCAGGGAAGGTGTTCAAACTGCTGTTTCTCATGGCCTTTGGCTTAACATTCCAGACTATGACGCTCCAACACAGCTTGTTAAGCCCCTGGAGAGGAACACGAGGTGTGCAGTCTTTCTCTTGACTGCAGATCTAGGGCACCTGCTTTGTTTACTTAGTTGCCTTACCCTTTCTATTAATGTTTACTAGGTATGTCGATGCTGTCCTAACTATTCCCAAGGGAACCCTTTTCCCCATGTGTGGGATGAACCTTGCCTTCAACCGTGATCTCATTGGCCCTGCTATGTACTTTGGTCTCATGGGTGATGGTCAGCCTATTGGTCGCTACGACGACATGTGGGCTGGATGGTGTGTCAAGGTTAATTTTTCTATAGCATATCTTATTAACTGTGAATGCATTTCACATTTCAACTGAAGTATCATAATTAATTTTGCAGTCTGGCATTTGACTCATTAATTTTAACTACTGTTGTTATTGATGTTTAGTTAGAAAATCTCAGATTGTGAAGTATCAATGGGGCTCTATTGAATATGAATCAATCAATGATTTGGCAGGTGATCTGCGACCACTTGGGACTGGGAGTAAAGAGCGGCCTGCCTTACATTTGGCACAGCAAGGCCAGCAACCCGTTTGTCAACCTCAAGAAAGAATACAAAGGCATTTTCTGGCAGGAGGAGCTGATCCCATTTTTCCAGGCAGTTAAGCTGCCCAAGGAATGTGCGACAGTGCAGGACTGTTACGTTGAGCTCTCAAAGATGGTGAAGGACAAGCTCGGGAAGGTCGATACCTACTTTGACAAGCTTGCTGATGCCATGGGTACATGGATTGAAGCTTGGGATGAGCTCAACCCCTCGGGTGCCCGTGCTGCTGGCAAGGACACACTCAAAGGCCCAGCCAAGTAGAGCGTCTACAAAACCGTTTGGCGATAGACAGATTTTTAACCTAAATTAGCTTTTCGTTAGATTAATGAGCATAGCCAATTTCAATCGAATTTATTACGTATGTTATATATATTTTTTATCATTGAAAAATAGACTCCTGGTTCTTAGAGGATCACAGGAGTACTATCTTTTATCAATTGAAGACATTTGCTTTCATTCCTTGAGAAAAAAATAAAATTCTTTATTTGCTGAGTTCCTTTTCCCATATTAGACTCCTGCAGTGCTTTGTTCTTGTGTCGAGATCTCTTGTTAGTTTGAAAATTTGAATTCAAAATATTGGAAACGCAGCATTCATTCTTTTATGATACTGAGACATTGTCAGTAATTCAGTACTGAATGAAGCTATCAATGGACTTTGCAGGTGGTCCTGTTAAGTTTTTGGAACGAATTTCTTCGGTTCTTCTGGAACTAGTTCAATCCTCACAGGCTGATTTGTTGGCTCAAATTAATGATCTTAGTTGTCTTGCACTGTTTCAAAAGCTAAAAAACAAGAATTGCGTGAAGATTTGAAACAAAACTTCATCTATCAAATATAAGCAAAACAAACAAAGAATACAGGAAATTGGAAAAGGGTATTTTCTTTCTTACGCGTAACTTGCCATACATAAGAAGACAATGTGGAGCGTGGATCTTGAAATGTGAACAAACACTACCACCCTGCAACATCAGTAATGGAGAGTTTCTTAAACCGCATTATTTTTCATTCACAAAGAAGTTTTACATTTTTTAATAGTTTTTTATAGTATTTGAAAAAGTTAAAAATAAAAAATATCGATAAATTTTCTTTTGTAAATTTTTATATGTAGAATAATTATTTTGTAGATTAAAAAAATCTTATTTTAAAATATCAAAAAATTCTATTAAAAAAAAAGTTTGTTTTAAATATTTGTAATTTTAAAAAAAATTTGCAGAATAAATAGAACGAAATAGATTATTACTTTTTTTTTAAGAAGATAAAAAGTAACGAAGGAAGAATAACTGACGAGAAGAATAATAAAGTAAAAAAAGAACAATGAAAAAACAAAAACCGTACTAAAGGAAATCTTTTTAAAAGAAAGCGCCGTTGCCGGGGATCGAACCCGGGTCACCCGCGTGACAGGCGGGAATACTCACCACTATACTACAACGACTTTGCTGTTTGCAGTATCTCATTACCAGATTGTAGAACACTCAAGTTTTAGGTAGGTATATTTTTGTTCTAACGAGCTATCTGATAATGAAAGAAAGTAAGAAACTAGTACATTTAACACATGACCTACATTTCATCCAAAAGAAAACATCTTCACATATACTTTTGAGGTTGGCAAAATCTGCCTCAAGAGTTGCAAAGATAGTAAACAAATGAACAGCAGCATCACTCATGAACCAACCCAACTTTGTGTTTTTCTGTTGTTTTCTATGAGTGGCCCATTCTTCCTCCAACACAGGCCATTAAGCCTTTTGTTATCGGCCTACAAAATATTTTTATAGGAAAAACGAATGTAATTTATGAATATTGAAGCCGTTATTAATTATTTGTTTGGCAAAAGCATCGCCGAGCTTTTGCACTTTACCAATCAAAAACTGTCCAGCAAAAGTTTTGGTATCCCTGTATCATAGGACAACAGCTTTATTTGTTTTCGTTATTATTGCTTGCATGGGAAAGCTAGGAAAGGAAGTCATAAAATGGTGCGAGTATTGACTTGTATTATATGCATATATTGTGTAGTTTGATCATAGTAGCCAAAAGTGAATGCTGCAATCCTAGACCTAGAAATGTTTTCGTTCTAGAGAGAGTGGCCTATTCCATATGTTGTGGTCTTTTTGCCAAGGTATATATAATCCATTCTATCTAGTTAGTATTCTTCTTGGATTATAAGAGTGTGCTCTTAATTTTCACTATTATAATTCACTTTGTTCAATAAAAAATTACTTACTTCCAGCTATACAATAAAATACAAAAACTTACTTCTATTTCACTTTTCTTAAAAATATATAAAATTTAAGCTCACTTCTACAATATTGTTTACAATAACTTACTTTCTAGTAATTCATTTTCTCAGTAACTCTTTTCACTAAAAGAACACACTAATTAAGAACATCGGTTGTTCTACTTAGCTACTTGTGCTCTTTTTTTAACTTTTATATATATGATTTTTAACTCTGTTGGGTTTTGTGATGTTTATATTTGATTTATGTAGATGTGATAATCATGACTAGAATCACTCAAAAAACTTGAAGACTTCGATACATGCAGGATCGAATTTTCAAACTAAAATAATTGGCCAACTATTTAGAAATTAATATCTCTTACATATAAACACATGCATATTATTTCAGCATTTAGTCAATGTAGAACTATTAAACGACGTGGGTTATAAATGAGGCCTACAAAGTCAGTGTCTATTACCTCAATGCAAGGCAAGTTGCGGACTCATATTCAAATTAAATAGCACATTTTTCACTTATGCATCATCCTAAGCTCCTAGCTACTAATTCAAACTTATCAAACAGACTATCTCGTCTTTCATTCGGGATTATCAAGTTCTACATACTACAAATTCAGGCCTACCATAATTTGAAGGCTCAACAATCTCTATCGTGCAATACGCTGGGTGGCTTCACTCGACCAGTTCTGACACCAATTGTAAAATCGAATATTCAATTTAAAATAATTTGTCAACTATTTAAGAATTATCATCTCCTATATAAGCACATGTCTATTCTAGCATCCCGCGAATGTGAGATTATTAAAAAATATAAATTGTTAATATCAGAAAGTCAAAATCTATTTGACCTAATCTAATATGAATTGCTGACGCCCATCTAAATAATCGAAACCATTTTTATTTGAGTATTATCTCATATCTTACAGTACTAATTCAGACCTAATCTATCAAATTAGCCCGTATTTTACTTAGTCCCATCAGACTCTACGTACTGTTAATCCAGGCTATCCTAAATTGCATGCCCAACAACACATCGGTTAAAACTTCGAATAAAACAAGTGCATATGCAATTAGCCACAGAAAAGAAAAGGTGGTTCAGTCAAAAATCAGTTCTCATCCATGCCTGCATTATAGATCCACCATGAATACATGCATTATGGTTCATTGGTAATAAGTTGTTACCACGGAAAGAAGAAGTTGCAGAGCATCTATTATATAGGTAGGTTTATACCAAGTATACATACACATATATATGGCATGCATGAATGTCAGGGAGAAGGGGAGAATGATATTTGTGTATAGGAGGAAATGGGACAATGCGACTTGGATAAATTTTGAGTTACCCAAAGGGAGGTAAATAGGGTAAAGACAATGAGAGTGTCGTGTCTCGTGTGTGTGTGTGTGTGTCTGTCTTCTGTGGTTGTGTCATATCACAGTGTCCAGGAATTCTTTCCCAAAATGGGCGCGAGTTCTTCTCCCTCTTCCTTCTAATCATTGTTTCCTTTTCCATTATACACGACAATCCCTACTAGGTACCTTCGTCTTCAATTCCAATACAATCGATCGCCTTCGTCTCAATTATCGACTGCCTTCATCACTGCACACAGCTCTGCTCTCCCGCTGCAGCCCCTCTTCTAACCCTAATCCTAGCTGCTTGATTTCATTTCATATGTGTGTTTTTATTAAAATTTTAAATTTGTGGAAGATGCATGAAGGTGTTTTTTGTGTGAATTGAATTGAATAGTCAGGGATAGTGAATAATGGAATGAGTTATATGAAGAAGGAAGGTGGGCCGGATGGTCCGGCAAGGTCACTACTTTTGCTCTAACAGGAAACCCCTGCAGGTGTCGTCACGTCAACAAGCAAACTTTGATACCGACATATCTCTATCTCTATAGCACTATCTAGCTACACCTAGAAGCTAGCTAGTTGATTCCTTCCTGATCCTCTCTTTCTTTCTTATACTGTTAAAGTATATTTAGCGCTATTGTTGTTCTTCTTCAATTCCTTCATCTACATATATAATATTTGGCTAGCTTTAATTGATTGTTTTGATCCTTTTAGCTAGCCAGCTACCATATTTTCTGTGTATGTATCTCTCTGCTGCTATAAATCTATGCATGGGATCTTCATTTTGCTGTTATATCTGAGGATAAATAATAAATGGAAGTCAATCTAGTTTCATGATAAATTGAAAGCTGCAGTCAATGTTTTGATGATTTCTAGATTGCATGTTTTTGATGTTAAAGTTCTTTTCTACTATTGCTTTCATATTACAAATATGAATTGAAGATCAATGATGATGATGAAGCTCTGTTTCTTGTTAATGTTCATTACTGCCTACACTTGCACAAGGTCAACTTTGCCGAGACTGTTATTTATGTATATGTGTTTCATGATGTAGTAGTTTTTTATATGATTTTAAGTACTGTCAAGGTTAATGACAGAAGGTTAATGTAACAATATATGTATTAATTAGTCTGATTTAAAAAGTTACATATGGTCCAAGATTAATTTTATGTGATATGCATGATAGAGATATGGCATGCAGTATTTGGAACATATGGTGACGAAACCATGTGATGAGTGTTGCAACTTTCAGATCTTTGCTAGCTCGTTACTTGTCTTTATAGTGTGTCTCTAATAGCTTTATATATAACAGTTGCTCAAAAACTTTACTAAGTATAAAACAAACAAGTAAGAAAAACATGAAATTCAATTAAATTTATTGGATTGACCATGAAGATATGCATATGAGGGGGTGTTTGGCTTTGCTTTCCCCCAACCCAACTTTTCAATTCTCTATTTCACATTTTTCAATACATATTTTATAAATATATAAAAAATTTATTTAAAAATTTAGAAAATGTAGAAAAATTCTACGGAGTGAGATCTTTTTATTACATATTTTTATTATTTTTTTAGAAGTAAAAAAAAATAAAGCTTGTTTTTCAAAAAGAATAAAAATATCTTTTATTTTATAAAAATTTCACTTCATAAGCAATCTCAAACGCTCCGAATGTCTTCATGGAACTACTATCTCTCACGCAACCCAAGATCATCACTACTGATACATATTGTTGTATTTTACACTTAGCATTTAATTAGAAAGCTGGTTCTTTTTCGCTGCACTTTTATACCTTTTTCATAGTACTACATCGAAAATCTACTGCTTCATTAAATACTCCAATCTGTTCAACCATGCTGATTCAATTCGATCAGAATATTTGAGACTGCAGAGCTGGACACTCAGACGCTTGTGTTTATAGTACTGAATCAAGGTTTTGTTTGATGTAAATAATCAAGTTTGAATAGCTAAGGCTACCAAACTACAAACAGACATTAATCAGCATATATATCTTTCAATCAGCTAGAATTTTGAATTAAACATATATATCTAAATGTAACTTAGTACTATATAGATACTCTTAAATAATCAGTCCTGTGAAGGAAGAGTCTTTAATTAAATTAGTCAATATATTTACTATACAATTAATTTTGAACTATACAACTTTCCGCTTGATTTTATAGATGCATATAAGATATATAAATGATAACAGTAATATAAAATACATCTTCTTCGATAGTGCGCTAAAATATATATATATATATACACACAAGGATGTAGAGGAGCTTTATTCATATAAGATAATATTTGATTCTGAGTGAAATGCGAACGTATGTAGATAACAATATATGTGTATGTGTGCAGACAAGAGCTGAATGTATAGGTGCGTAGCTGCTGTTTGAATAGAATTAAGTGAACACAAAAGAAGGGAACTGGGGATGCCTGCAATGAAATATCTTTTGAGAATGTCGATCTTATTATATAACCCTTGTAATAGTATGTACAAAGCCAGCTTGTAGTACTAGTAGTGATGACAGTAGTACTACTACCCTCATGCTTGTGGGGCTTAGCTCCGGTACGCTTTCATTCATTGTTGCCGGAAATCATCGAAAACCCTAGTTAGCCTTCATCATTCCTTTCACATTCTATCTCTCTCTCCTCTTTGTGAGCTTATTATTATACCACCCCACCCAATTAATCTCCATCCACAAACTATTTCAAACTTTCTTGCTGTTCTTGTTAGTTTCTTGTTGTCTGTGTTCATCTTGTTATTTGAAGCAAGCTAGAGGTAGCCATGGATTTGGTATCTCCAACCGAGCACCTTTGCTACGCTCGCTGCACTTACTGCAACACCGTGCTCGCCGTAAATTATCTTCAAAAATAAGCATCCGTTGTTCATATAGAATACATACGCGATTGATCGTATGATCGTTCGATTTTTTTCTAGTTAGATTGAAGTTTTAATTAAGGGCTACTAAGCTAGGTTGGGACTTACTTATCATTTTACTTTCCAGCAAGCATCTGCTTATGACCAATCTATTGATCGATCTTTGATATGTATATCTTTCTTGGTTTCATAACATTATGTCAAGGCAATTTATAGAACTTTTCTATTTCGATTGCATGAGAGATATGCATCTGATCGTTTAACTTTCATCGATCATAGAGAGAAGTTTGCAGTTCTTGTTCTCTGGTAATGTATTCGTTGCCAAGGCCTCCAGGAATCAGTTGGTGTCTTTTACATCTCAATAACTTGTCCAACATCAATGTTTAATTATAAGCAATCAGAAGCTCATTATTTGTGGGAAATCAATCAGATTGTTTTGATCAATTAGCTGGTCTTCTTTCAAGCTCTATATGCATTTTTTGAGCGCTTTCTTTTGCTATATATAGTAGTGTTATTTCTTTCTATTGTGTTTTTTCGCTTTTGAGATCTTAAATAATATGCTCTAAGCAAGATCTGGTTCTGAAACAAAATGAGAATATCTAGATCTCAATGTCTGGTTCTGGAACACATGCTCTGACTCTCATGTATAGGATTCTTGTATGTTGAACACTACTTTAAAATTTGAAGATCAAGGCAATGCAAACCTTTAATTTGTTCAGTTTCTATAAATTTAATTTCTTGAATCACACAAGAACACTAAAATACATAGCAAGTTTGTTGATTTAGTCTTTGAAATGCAGGTAGGAGTTCCATGCAAGCGACTGACGGACACGGTAACGGTGAAATGCGGGCACTGCAACAATCTCTCCTTTCTCAGCCCTAGGCCTCTGGTGCAAACCCTTGACGACCACCGCCGCCACGAGATCGACCATCAGGTATGTACACATTAGTCTTATGTATGTTAATTACTAGCAGTGACTGAAAGCTTCTGGCATTACATATATTTGTTATTCATTTGATTTAGCAATTCTACTGTCTGCTTCACTGAGCACTGGGATACTCATTTTGTTGATTCCTGTGCTTCTTGCTTGATGTGTTTGGCTACGAAACATTTTATAGGGGCATCAATACAATGTGTGCAGTAGTGGGCAGCCTTCATCTTCATCATCTCCTATAACAACAGATCTACCAAAAGCTCCGTTTGTTGTTAAGCGTAAACTACTTACCATTAAAGTTTTTCCTACTCTACCTCTATTAATTTGTTTACTTGTGTATTTCAACTTGCTCTTGTCTTCGGGAATGCAGCGCCGGAGAAGAAACATCGGCTTCCTTCAGCTTACAACCGCTTCATGAAGTAAGCTACAAAGCTAGCTATATACATTTACTCAGTTTAACACGCATGTCTTTATTTCTCTCTTGATTTCTTAGTTTGAGGACCGAGGAAGACTAAGTAAGATTTCGTAAATTTTATATGTAATAACATTATTATTAAAATCTTGCAGTTAGTTCATATCTAGCAATTTTGTAGCTTTTCGATCTTCATCATCTGGATAATCAAGAAAGCACGAATCTGCATATATTAGAGTTATACAAATTTTTTTGATATATACAACACAATTAATATTGTTGTGTTTCGAAAATACTGCATTGAACAATTTCATATACTTCATATGTCTAGCTAGCTTGCTAATCGTTGCTCTTGCATGTCAAGGAGTTGCCCAATGCATGTCACTAGTGTTATTTTCAGCTTATTGCCAATGCATGAGTTCTTCTTCTAGTGCTTATAGACTCTGTTTATAGATACAAAACCAACGTGGTTGGCTTGCACCAACCCTGATTCCGATGTAATGCAAAAACTTGACAGGGATGAAATTCAACGCATCAAAGCTGCAAAGCCTGACATTCCTCACAGGGAGGCTTTCAGCATGGCTGCAAAGAATGTAAAAACTATATACACTACAATTAAGTTTCTCGAAATATATATATATATATATATATATACCTATGCTTAAGGAATTACTAAGGATTGTTTTCTATTCTGAGATGAACTATGCGCAGTGGGCTAAATGTGATCCTGGCGGAAGCAATGTCTCGACTTCTGACAGTAGTACTCATGATGGCACAATCAAAATGATCAGCCTGCAGCATGTAAGTCCGAAACTTCACCTTCTTTGATTCGATACCATGATTACAAGAATCTGATTAATTTTTCTGAAGTTTCAAATATGTTCACCGATGATCCTTGCAGGAAAGGACTCATGGATTCTTACTGGAGAATTTTGATGCCTTCAAGCCAATGGATCGCAAGTAACTAGCTAGCCAGCTAGCTAGCTTCCTAGAATCAGTACTACTACCACTGCTGCTGCTATCATTTCTTCCATCTTTATTTATGACGGACGTTATATCTTATGTATCATTTCTTTTATGTGCTTTCGTTGCTGGAAACACCCTTCTCTCTTCGGTGAGGTAAAAATCTTAGAGATGTTTCTATTACTAAGTATGATGATGGAGATAGTTATCTTTCTGCAAAGGTTTGCAGTTTCCACGATCTAGCCCTTCCTCCTTGTTGGTGGACATGATAAAATATGCGTGATGATCATGTTATTCGTGTTACGATTTTTCGAAGAACGTAGTACCTCTGAGTGTTCTGTTGACACTTTTGCCTAGTTCATGAATTGATCCATTCATCTGTATATGGACGTACGCGGGTATCCTGTAAGCTTCATCATGAAAAACAATGTATACATCCACTTTGAGATTTGACGAAGTACAGCTAAGAATACTGGCGTATCATTACATTGCGATAACAAGATAATAATCACCGCCGTGTTTCATCATGTAAAATTAAAACCTTCATACAACATAGAGAATCTCCACATCCGATTACATCACCATGAGGGTCGAAACAACAGCACAACAAACGCAAGGGGAATCCAATACAACACCATGCCCAAAATGGTAGAGCTTTTCTAGAAGTAAACTAGCATACAACCTCTGTGCAAAGTAGTTACATCTCCCTTACTTTAGTTCACCTTGAAGGCATATAAAAGAAACTCCTCTGGAGACCTGACCTCTTATCTAATCTTCATCTCTCTCTGGAGGATAGCCGCATGGTAACAACATTTTCTGCAGCAAGCAATATAAAAAGCTATTAAACAAACAGCGTCAAAGAAGCTAAATGCAGTGTGCATGTCTATGAGGGTACCCTTTCTACAATATTAAGTATAAAAGAAGGTAACTAACAACAACACTTCCTCCATACATAATTAACAGATAAGCTTCTGCAGTACCCAGGCAATCTTCCTATATAGCTAATAATGTCCCTATTGATGTATGGTGAAAATATTAACAGTGAGCTCACATGAAGATTGCACATGTTATTACTAATATTGCATGGCGGAGACAGAGTTGCATGAATTTGTAGATGAACATGTGAGGAAGCATAAAACGACATGAGCGAAATGCAACATGAAGTTTATTTACACATATATACCTGCATGAAATTGTAACGTTCTCTTCCAATGGACTCATTTTCTGCTACTGCAAAATAAGCTAAGATAGGATAGTGGCCAATATAAGATGCGTAACTATCACGTTGGATGTTCACTGCCCATTCGCTGCACAAAATGGAAAAGAAGACTACCTGATTACTTTATGTAGTTAAAACATTCGGCTAAGAGGCAAACAATAATCTTACTTTGTAACTTACAATCTACTCAAATCTGCATGCCCTGTACCAACATACTTAGCTTGAAGATGCTCAAGCTGTGAATTGATGTTAAACCTGTCACTAGCCTGCATAGACGACAAAAACTTCTTTAAAACAGCATAGTTCAAGTAAATGCAGGCAAACGTATGGTAGATAACGACTGCAAAAGGCCAACCACAAAGGCCAACTGACAGAATATTACCATGTTCAAGCCTCAACAAAAAGAAAGTTTCAGACAGGTACTAAAAAATGCGTATCTTGAGGCAACTTTAAGAAAGATGTCAATAGGTTTTTTCAAAGAGGAAGGGGAAGAGAGAGTTTCAAGTCACTGCGAAGTTATTTCCCTAAAAAAAAAGGTCATTCCAACAAAGATTTCAGCATACATTATCCTATAATGCTTCAAGCATGAATGGCTTGTATGGAACACTTGTTCACGAGACATACTACATGGACAGATATATTCATAGAACCACAAAAGGAGAGTCCACCGACTGAAAGATGAAAAGTTCAGATTCTTTAGTCATAATATTGAATTACTCAGACTTAGGATGACAGGCTAAATATCAGGTACCTGCTCAATGAAAAACAGCATCTGTACTTGCTAGAAATGTAGGCAGAATATTTTGGTTGCATCTAGTTGGTGAAGGAGGGGTGCCTTAAAACTTGACTCTATTTACCTAAAATTAACAAAATCTTCCTAGAGAGAATGGAACTTAATTATTTGCTTTTTTCTTGTGTTAGTTCAGTTAACATCTTGAAGTTTAAACAAAGAAATCTTGACATACTTCTGCCCACATTTAACAGAAAGCATGTAATGTTAGCCAAAGAGCTGCATCTCTTCAAGTGGATTGAGTAAATTAGACCACTAAACTTAACCACATCCTTCATCACAGCCTTTCAGACCCCTTAACATATATAATAAACTTTCTAGAGATGAAGACAAAGCCATCTTCCTCTAGGCTGGAGATGCACCAAAACATATTATACCAGCTAAGACCATATCTAAGCTAGAAAGCACACGTCAATTGTAGTCTTGAAGCTCATTAAAATCAATCTTCAGAATTAAGGTTACAGATATCATACTGCTTTTAGGAAAGCCTACTAGAATGGCAAACAAATGTTTTTTTTTATCCTAGGGTAGCTTCGATGCACCTAAGTAAGAAGAAAATAAAGATAAAATTAAAAAATAAAAAGAAATCTATACACTATAAACCCAGCAGAATCATGAAAATAAACAGCGTCAACTCAATGCTACACTAAAGCCATATAGAGTTACGCTAAAAACTTGAGCAAATTTCCAACCAAAAAAAAAAAGCTTTATATCTTCCTAACTCATCTAATTTGTTCTGAAAAACAGAAAGACTGCTTTTTCTAGCACGAATGGTATGACAAATTACAACCATGAAAATCTAAACTGTAACTTCTACAATGTTACACTATAACATAAATAACTGCAGTCAGAACACGCAGGTTAGCAACTATTGTTAATCATTCTAGGTCATACTTCATGACTACGGTTATTTATGTACTTAATTTGATGGCAATCTAAAACCTTCTCACTCACAAAAAAACAGAAGAGAACGAAGACCACAAACAATTCCCTAGCAATGGACCTCTTAATTACTGATAAACAAATCCATTGGTCACCATAAGAAGAAGATTATAATTTTACACCACCAAATCAAGCGGATTACATAGTCTAATGACCAAAAAGCAAATAGCTATCTTCTACTCACAAAATCAACAATAAAAATCAGAAACTGCTTCAAGCAAGAGTGAAAAACACCAGAAAGATTACAACTTTCTTCATCTAACAACTCACTCATTCCTAACGCATCTTAAATTCCGAACTTGACCTAATCAACTAAAGAGAAAAGGCTTCAAACTTCAAATTGTTTGCAGCCAATCCAAGAAATCGAATAAAAACATTGAAAGACTCTAACCTGCATGGTTTTTTTCTTGGTATAGATCCCGCAAAGAAATCGCAAGCTCGCAACTTTCGACTCCCGCCGAAGACTGAATCGGATGCGATCAGTCAGCGAACGAGAACCAAATAAAGAGTTGATAATTTTGCAAGATCAGGCCAGTAATAATCAAGTTCGAATGTTTATGTCGGTTTGTTATGGAGATCTTTTGGGCCTGGATTTAGGCGCAGTTAATTTGCATGATAAGACCACTTACTTACAAATTAACTAATTGGTCATATAATATTCGTTTTTTTAGAGATACTTCGAGTGCTTTTGAAAAAAAAAATTTTGAACGAAAAATATTTTTAAAAATTTTAAAAATAAGCTCTATTATTAAAAAATAATATAATAAATAATAATAATATTTTAAAGTTTTTTATACTTTTTAAATTTTTATATAAAATATTATAAAAAGTTTATTTAGAAACATAAAATAAAGTTGGTCCGGCGGTTCGTCAGGTTAACCGTGAGTCACTGTTCAACATACACGATCTATTAGGGTATATTCTTTTGGCTTTGGAAGTGAGTTTTTTAGAAGTGAGTTGTTAGAAATAGTATTATTGAAAGTGATGTGTTTTTTTGTATTGAAAAATGTGTTGGAAGTGATTTCTTATGTTCTTTTTGTAATGAAAAGTGAGTTAGAAGTGACTTCTTAATAGAAAAGAAGTAACTTATGGGCGTAAAAGAACGCACCCTTAATGGGATCAGGGTACAGGGCAGTGATGTCGAATGGGTTGGCCGTTGTTGTCAAGAGATTGTCCGAGCTTAACCATGTTAGAACGAAAGCTTTCGATCAAGAGTTCCACCGTCTCAGCACTCTTTGACATCCTAATATCCTAACTCTCCTTGTTTATCATATCTGCAAAGTTAAAAAGCTCATCGTCTTAGAATATATTCCCAAAGGTAGCCTTCTCTATCTTCTCCATAGTGCCAAAATCCATATACCATGCAATCATCTAACATTTTAAAAGCATTTCATGAAAAATCTAATAATTATTTTTTGTTTTTGGTGATCTTTCAAAGGACAGAGAGTCAGATTATGCAGCGCTTGACAAGATAGTGAGCATGAAGATGGCGAGAGAGATTGCTCGAAGAATTGCGTACTTGCACACAGAGCTCTCGTCAAAGACAGAGCTACCACATGGTAATCTAAAATCGGCGAGCATTCTCATAAGGCCCAATAACAAACCGCTCGTACTTAATTATGGTTTCGTCAATTTCGTCAATCCTGCTAGCATTCACACATACTCAGTTCGTCTACAAATCAACATAGTTCATCACGTTCCGCCGCATTTCTCCTATGTTTGATGCCTATTATCTTAGGATTGTGATTCTCGAGCTTCTCATAAGAAGGTTTTCTTTACCCGATAACTCGAAAGTGATGAAAGCCAGAGAGTGAGGGGAGAGCGGAGAAGAAATATTAACTTAACCAAAAAAGAAAACAAGAAGTCCCATCAAAAAACAATATCTCACGGAGAAGAAGGATTCACCACTCAAACAAGAATTTCAATCGACCGCATGAGCGAGCTTGGTTTCTTTTGTTTTGAGTTTGTTGGTGTGTAAACTATATAAAATGTTATTTTTTTAAAAAAATAGACTGAATCTATCCACACGAGCAAGTCGAAGATCAATCAGTGACTCGCTCGGATCGAACTGGGACAAATAGGATCGTTGATATCATCGATTTTTTTTTGTAGATTCGAAATGATTTCTCGTCCAAATTAAAATTTTCTAAATCGACCGTTACGGTCTGATCCAGATCTGTCAATATTGCTTTAAAAAAGATAATAGTTTATATGGACTTTACTCGTTCGAGAAGCTCATAATAGTGTTCCCAAGGACTTTAGCTTTTATGAAATAATATTTAAGATAAAAAAGTATGATTAGTATTTTATTTTTTAATTTAAAAATATAAATAAATTATATGTTATAAATAATTAATTATACAAATTTTGAAACAATATAAATTCTGAAAATTTCTTTAAAACTTTTTAGCTTATTTGTGTACAGAATTGTTTAAATTGCTTAAGAAATATTTTACAAAATTTATTATTAAAAAATGAAATCATAAAATTATTTTTATTTAAATATTTACTTAAAATAAAAAATAAAATAACATATTTTCTATTTTAATTTAATAAATACTTTTAAACACTCCTTTAGATAGGAGACTTATCAAAGTGCAGTAGACAGTAGTGAAGGGAATGTTTCATCGATCCTATACTGTTTCTTGAGTATTCCAGATTGTTTATATTTGGTGGAGTGCTATTTGTTGTTTTGAAAATATCAAGCCCAGCCTGTTCTCATACCCACTTGAAAAGATTCTCCAACTTTCTAGAGCAACAAAAGCAAAATGCATGAGCTGTTCACAATAAAAAGTTCATTGTTTACATCAATATTGGGAGCGTTTGAAATTATTTATAAAATAAAAATTTTTTAAAAAAAAAAAAAATTTTTTATTTAAAAATTTATATAATAAAAAAATTTTATTTCGTAAAATTTTTTTAAACTTATATTTAATAAAATATATATAAAAAAATATAAAATTAAAAAATTAAAAAATAATTTTTTATAAGCTGCTTCAAACGCACCCATATATTCATGTCACAACACGCAAAGTAATATACATAATTAAAACCATCAAGAAATCTTGAAGAATAAATTTTTAGTTAGGAAGCAGTAACGACGGTGTAGTAAGCAGCAGCAGCTTCCGTCTTGATTGCATATATCTATCATGGTTGATCCATATTCGGGTAAAAAACCGTGACCAAAGTCATACATAATTCTTGAGCTCAAACAGATCGGAACTTGCATCACTGAACCTCTCCGCCCTTTCTTCTTCAAGATTCTTCTTCACATTATTAATCTGATCATTTGATGATTTGAACTTGTAATCAAATGCCCAGTCCTCCTTCACATACCCTCCATAGGATTGATCACTTCTCTTTAATACCCACTTGTTTTTCTCCTCAAACACATCACCCCAGAGCTCCTCTGTCCCGCCAAATCCGGAATGTTTTCCCACTATTCTCCGCAGCATGTAATCTCTAAATGTGGTCTCATTATCTTGCAAAGATGTGTTGATATTTCGAGGCAGAATAGGTGGTGTTGCAAAGCCACTTGTACACGAATTGCTATGGTCAGAAGTGTAGAGACTGTTGCATGCATTGCTGCTTCTAGTACTAGTAGTTGTTGACGATCTCTTTGTTCTTCTACTACGAAGGTTAATCTCTTCAACATCTTTGAGAGATGATTTGGTTAGTTTCTTCTTTGAAGAAGCTTGAAGAAAGAACAAATTGAGAAAGCTCGCAAGCTTAGCACCGGGAGAACTTGGTTGTTTTGCCTTCTTCTCCATTTCCTTAGTTTTCTTGATCTCATGATGACCAACCATCCTGGGATGCTGTTGTTTTCTTTGTTGTCCCTCATGCATGCTCTTCAATAGCATCTCTAGATTCTGCCTTCCCAACACATGCTCCTCTTTCAGACAATCGCGACTACCGAGGATTTGCGAACTGTCTGAGAAGTACTGTGTTGCCTCGAAGACGCCAATCTCACCTGAGTCTCTTCTCCGGCGACTTGCAGGATTACGAAGACAAGTGGTGGTTGGCATTGGTGTGAAGATGGAGAGCGAGTGATCTAACAAGGAGAAGATAACATATGCTGTTATTATGTGATTTTAATTGTTTGCGTGGGATGTAACAGGTGTGGCTCTTAATTCTTAAAGGAGAAAAGGCAAAAGGAGAGGATGTGAAGAAGAATTACTACTCGATTTTGCTCTTAAATCTGTCTTGAAATAGATGGAACGCAATAATTTGAGTGCTAAATATTGAAATGGAGAAAATTTCAAACACAACATTGTATGTGAGATCTTGAATTATTTTGTAGCATGTGATTGAGGGAGGAATATATGGATAGGAAAAGATTGCATGTCCCCTAAAAAATGCTTAGAAAATTAAGAAGCGGATGTAAAGAACTTTCGTTGGGTCACCCTTATCCAAATATAAGAAATTTTCAAGACCTTAATAGTGCTTACGATAAAAGATTCTTAATTTGTTTCGTTGTCTAGACTGGATTGATTGATGCTGAGAAGAGAACTTTACCATTTTTCATTTGTTTCCAAGTAATAAAGGTTTTTGGTGGGCCTTATTGATTAGATTCTATAGTGAAACAATCGATGAAGAAAAATAATAATAGAATTGAATATGATGAATAATGAAGAATTAATGATAACTAGAGTTTACATTGTACGATTATATATATAGTATATATAATGAGTTTGTCTCATATATAGCTCAATAATACAGTCCAATATCTCTCTTCAAACTCATAATGGGCCAAACAATATAAGTTTGTTCAATAACGTTTGAAATCTCGGTGTCGGATGCGATTTTGTAAAGAAATCTGCCAGTTGATCAGTAGAAGCAACATATGGTAAAGAAATAGTATCTGACAGAAAATGTTCACGAACGAAGTGACAGTCAATCTCAATATGTTTCGTTCGTTCATGAAAAACTGGATTGCTTGCAATCTAAATAGCACTCCGGTTATCACAGTAAAGAGGAATAACTTTTGCAAAAGTAACTCCCATATCAGTAAGTAATCTTCTCATATGAATAATCTCCCTTGTGGTAGCAGCCATAGTTCGATACTCGGCTTCTGTTGAAGAACAAGCAACGACATCCTGTTTCTTACTGCGCAACGAAATTAATGAATCACCAATGAATAAGCAAAAACCTGTAATAGAACGTCTAGTGGTTGGATCACCAGCCCAATCTGCATCAGTAAAAGCTCGAAGCTCCAAAGTAGATGTAGAAGACATAAATAAAGAGCGAGTAATAGTGCTTTGAAGATATCTGAGAATTCTGAGTAAAGCATTATAATGTGCTGATCTCGGTGCAGAAACAAATTGACTGACGACACTTACTGCATGAGAAATGTCTGGCCTAGTCATACAAAGATAGACAAACTGACCGACAAGCCGTCTGTACCGAGTAGGATCTGTGAGAGGCTCACCATCTATAGGACGAAGCTTCACATGAAGCTATAAAGGGGTATCAACCGTCCGACTATCAGATAAGCCTGCAGATTTAATAATGTCAAAAGTATATTTTTGTTGAGAAATAAGAATTCCTCTAGTACTTTGCGCAATCTCCAATTCAAAAAAATAGCGTAGATATCCAAGGTCCTTCATCTGAAACTGTTGATGTAGGTGCTTTTTCGTGGCTGCAATACCTGCAATGTCATCCCCTGTTAAAATCATATCATCTACATATAATAACAGGAGTACCCGCCCTTGCGGTGAAGACCGCACAAATAAAGAATGATCTTGAGAACTCTGCTGAAATTCGGCCTCTGTAATAGCTCGACGAAAACACTCAAACCAAGCTCTAGGAGCCTGTTTGAGTCCATAAATAATACGACGAAGACGACATACATAATCCGGAGGAGTAGAAAGATCTGGAGGTGGCTGCATATAAACAACCTCCGATAATTTACCATGAAGAAAAGCATTCTTCACATCCATCTGATAAAGAGGTCACTGACGTATTGCAGCAACTGCTAATAATTGATACCATGAAATAATTTATGAAGAATAATAATAATAAAATTGAATATGATGAATAATGAAGAATTAATGATAACTAGAGTTTACATCGTACGATTATTTATATAGTACATATAATAGATTTGTTTCATATATAGCTCAATAATACAATCCAATATATAGCTATTTTGTGATAAACTAAAAAAGGAAAACACACATGTGGCAACTGATGCTAATCCAATTATCCAAACACATAATACTGAAAGTTATTAGTGCCTAATCCTAAGTATCAATAAATCAAAAGACGGACTCTGGATAACTGAAGAAGTGGGATTAATTCGAATATGTTGGCAACCCGAATAAATTGAGCTCTTAGCTAGTTGAGTTTATATTTATCAACAAAAATTTAGTTATATATTATTTATTAATGATTATGAAACGATATTTATAAAATTTTGAATTATTTTTTGTATAACCAATAAATTTTGAAAAAAAGATCCTATTAAATAATTTTTTTATTTTTTTATATTTTAAAATAAATTCTATAAAATATTATAAAAAATTTATTATAAAATATAAAATATAAATTTGATAAGAAATTTTTTGTAAAAATGTTACCGACCAGCTTATGCTGGCACACTTCCAAACATCTACTAATTGCTAACAGTAAACCGTTTATGTCTAATTGGATCGACAACCACGAAGCGAAGAAAATCATCCACTCCACAAAGTTAAAAAGATATTGTTTGGGCGTATGTGTATTGTATATTCGTTTCCTTGGCATCATCTACTCGTATCCACAAACTATACAATATTTCCTTTTTTAATCTTCTGACAACAAAAATACAAACAATTAATTAATATTCTTTGTATGGAAGCATGAACTTGGATCCCAAATTGTTTGATCATGAATGAAAAATTTAGCTTGCTAGTTGCTATACTACCTAACCATGCAAAAGCATATTATTATCCTACTATGCAAAAGATGAACTAATTTGGAATTATGTTTCCCGAATATTTCTTTTCAATTTTCAATTTTATATATTTTGTAATATATATTTTATAAATATTTAAAAAATTTATATAAAAATTTAAAATATTTAAAAAAATTCTACGTAGTAAAATTTTTTATTGCATATTTTTATTATTATTTTAAAAATAAAAAATATAACTTATTTTTTTAAAAAAATAAAAATATTTTTAATTTTAAAAAATTCTATTCTATAAGTACTCGTATTATGAGCGTGCAAAATATTAGTGAACAAATTTCAGGCCCATTTAATAATATATTACAGCCCATTTACAACCATCCCAATTCAAAAGTTTAAGCGGTCAAATGTAAAAATCACGAAAGCTTGATGTGTAATTATTTAGAATGCCCCTCAACTAACATGAATATTACAGATAGCTTCTTACTTAATCTTCAATGCTGTAGAAGTTCGCACCTTTGCACTTCAAGAACAAGGACAAAAGAAATGTATCAGCAACGGATAAGTTGACAGAGAGTGAAGTAGGTGGATTTGGAGAGGGAACACTTTTGCTCTGTGCCACAATTGCTGCTCCAAAGTTTGATGCTTTCATCTCTGCCTCTCAGAGAAGGTAAAAATTAAAATCTTTTTTTTCCCACTCAAGAACAGAGTGGAATCCTATGTTTTTTATAGTACGAGTTCATGATTTTCGGCTATTATATGATGCATATTTTGCACTTTGGTTTATCTCTTGTATTTTGCAAGTATGATTGTGTTGTTATTGTCGTTGGAATTTTAAAAAGTGAAGCTGTTTGAAACTGAATGATTTCCATCTTCCAAAAGAATGGACTTTTATCTTGTACCAACGTGGAAAGAGTGAGGAATTTTTTCTTTGAATGTTGTATTTCTATGTTGCGACACATAACCGTCAACAAATGTTTTAATAGATTGGGATGAGCAAGTTTATTGATTGTAATGGTTTTTCCCGAAGACATACTCTTTTACTTAATTGATTTGTTTCAGAGCTCGCCCAATCCAGTAACATCAACAATAAGTAAGACATAGATGTTCAACTATCAAAGCTTGCAACTAGATTCATCAGAGAGTGACAGAAGCAGGTTTGTCAACTTATAACGAGGAAATGGCTATATTTTCTTTTCTTATGATAGATTGCGGTAGCGTGTGATTTAATCTTAGTATACAGAACGTCTATTTCATTGGAGGGGGATGCTATCTACTTACTGTTTGTAGGTATTGATTTGAAAACAAATTATATAGAAAACAGAATTCCTGCCTAGAAATTTCCATGTGTATCTACCGTGTTAAGTGTATAAAGGAATACTTCTTGCATATGCAGCTTCTGCTGTGAATCTTAATGCAGCTCATTAGGAATATGTAAGAAATGTGTGAATCTTATGTGCTCGATGTAAAAGTCGTCTTCACACGATCTCTATTGTCACTGTGTTCCACATTGTATGATATGCATGATCTTCATTTGTGCTTGAGTAAGAGGGATCATCTGCTTCAGCAAGGCCGAACTTTTGTCGATGGACAAGCACATTAAATTCATAGAAAAAGCTCTTGCATGTATGCTTTACTTCTCATCAACCAAGGCCCCTCTTTTGGATTAGAGTTTGGAGATCTTGGATTCATAGAATTCCAACAACTGATTGAAATTTATTTCAGGTGATCTTTCTGTGGTTAGTGTTTTTCTTTTTTTTTTAAAGAGTAATTAGTTTCTTACGTTTGAGCAACTTGAATATTATGGTATTTGTTAAAGAGGTTTAACTTCACATTTTTTATCAATAGTTTTGAAATAATATTTATAAAAACTTCGACTCATTATTTTCATTACCAATTGGTTTAAGCTCGTCAAAATATTCATTGAAGCATAATCCATTAGTTATCTGGAGATTGGAACTAAGTTTCATTTCCCAAATCACTTTTCTTGGTAGAAAGTAACAGAGTCCACCTTTCCTTTATACTATAACTGAGTGCTTTATCCAAGGAATTGATACAAAATACCATTTCTTTGCTTATTTTGCTAACGAATTGGTCTATTTAAGTTTGCAAGGTGAAAACAGTGCACATCAGCTAATCAGGCACTGTGTTAAAAATGAAGTCAGAATGCTGATCAAGAACAGCATAGCATAGAATTCATCAACATGTTCCTTTGGTATTAAACTTTCACTTCTATATTTCTAAAACATCCCCGTATTTCTTGACATTGCCGCAAGACTGTATACAGGGATGGGTAACTCCTTACAATATTTGTCGCTTGTTGGAACTGCTGACAGCTTTCAAGTTTCCAAATCATTGTAGAGCATTAAAAATGCGTTTGGCAGAGCTTTTCAAAATCATAATTTTTTAATTTATATTTTTTAAATATTTAAAAAATTTATTTAAATTTTAAAAATATATAAAAATCTACACAAATAAATTATTTTATTACTTACTTTATTATTTTTTAAAATAAAAATTAAAACTTATTATTTAAAACAATAAAAATATTTTCTATTTTAAAAAAATTTTACTTTAAAAATGCTCACAGACGTCCCTTAAGCCCTGCTGATTAAATTTTGTGCAGAACATGGCATGAACTCTCTACCAAAAAGTTTTCAACAACCACCGAAAGACTCGACGAATTCCTGACGAAAAGAAGGATTTCGGAGCTATTTGGCAACACATTCTAAAAAAATCACTTTTTAATTTTTTAGTTCACACTTCTTAATAAATTTTCTATAATAATATATAAAATTTATTTAAAATTTTAAATTATAAAAAATTCTTTATTGTAAAATTTATTATTATTTATTTTTAGATAAAAAATAAAACTTATTTTTAAAATAGAATAAATATATTTTTTAAAAAATAATTTTAGAAATTAATCTCAAATATTTTGAATTATTTTCTTATGAAGAACTGTTGCATGGGCATGAGTCATGGCTCATGATGTAGGCCATGTTTGGCTAGACTAAAAATTTATAGTATCTGTTTAAAAGCTGCTAAAATTTTATAATATTTGTTTAAAACTGTTGTTTATATATTTTTTTTTAAAAAGCGGCTGTTGTATTTTTACTAAAAAATCATTTTTTGTTAAATTCTGTTTGAATAAATTTTATTATGGAGCTTTTTTTGAAAAAATAAATTGAAAATATATTTGACTAATTTTGTACTTATAAGTGAATAACATATATAATGACTAAATTGTTCTTAGATATATAATAACTAATGTATTGTTAAAATCATTTTTGTCATATTATTTAGTTTTATTAATTTAATATTTTATAACATATCAAATTTATTAATTCTTTCTTCTTTAAAATTTTAATCTATTAATATATTATTAATATAAATTAAAATTAATTTATAATTATATTTTTTAATATGTAAATTTTTTAATATATAATGAATAATTACGAATTAATAAGTTATGAGGACTAAAAAAATAATATATAACTATGAATTAATATAAAATTTTACAATAAAAAATAGGATGTACTATGATTTTAAATTATCGAAAAAAATTTGTACAATTTTATAAAAATTCACGTATCAATAAAAAGTGAACTCAAAAGAATTTTAAATATGATTTAAAAATTACTTGTAAAACTATATTCACAACAATCAAACCAATAAAGAGTGTGTGTTCAACAACTATTTTCATAGTTCAAAATAACAAGCTTGTAGTTAAATTCAAGTACAATGCAAAGTGGAGAAAAGATGTAATTTTATTTTTTCAAATAATTTGTAAGGTACATATAGTTTTCTGAAATTATACACAAATTAATTATATAAGCTGAGTCTTATAGGAGAAACACTTTTTTCAACTTCATCTTCATCGAGCTTCATATTGCACAACTACAGAAATGATAACATAAACTTTGTGTTAGATCTTGCATAAAAAAAAATAGAATGTACAATAATACATACTAGAAATTATTTGAGAGTAACAAATTTACAACATTGCTTATGAGCTATGTAGATGCATCATAAACAATACTATCACAGAAAAACAGAATCAATAAATGCAGATAGAATAAAATTTTCATGATGTACTGAAATAATTTTAAATTGGATTACAATTCCTAGAGGAACCCATCAACTTAATGGTAAAATCAAAGCTACTACACTAAAGCATTATTCACATGACATTGAACATGCACTCTAATAGTACTTAATTTACATATTGATATGTACATCAACAACATTGCAGCTACTCTATCCAATTTCAGAAAAAAACACAATTCTATAATCCCTCATCAGAAAATTCCCAAAACAAACAGTTCATATATCAATAATGTCTAATCTCAAGGAAAATCTTAATTTCGTTAACCTAATAAAAACTTAATTCATAATCGTCTTACAGATAATCCTAAAATCATTCATAATGTATCAAATATGGCATTAAGAAGTTCCACTACAATGTCACATGTCATTGAACTCCCAAAAACAGAAAGACCATGCATCAATTCAAAAGGAGCACTACTTAATGAAGGGATGTGACTTGATTGGATGAACTGGAGGCACCTCCTACTGCTGCAGGTTTAAGGTTATCATATATGAAAGTAACTACAATGAACATCTAGCTTTTCACTTGATTTTTGGCTAGTATCTACAGAGAAAAAGTCCAGATATCTATAAAAGTTTCTCTCACTATTTTGGTCTCAATAACCTAGTTGTAGTACTAATGAAGCCAACCACCATGCACAACACAAAACTTTCTTCTTTTAATTCTAATACTTCAACCAATTATTAACACACTAAGACCAAGACTAAAATCAAGTTAAATTTTCAAATCAACCAACTTATCTTAAACATTAGTTTAATAACTACTAATAATACATAAATAAACAAATATTTAAATGAATTTATTAATCCTTAGAACTTCATTTTAAAGCCTTCTCCTGCTCTGGATGAGAAATCAATATCATATGTTGCATAAGCCAACCAAAACAGATGCAACAAGCACTTGTTTAGAATAAAATGCTACCAGAAAAGAAGCATTATAGACAAACCCTCTAGCACCACATAGTGCTCATTGTTATTAGCTGCAGTGTATACAATACTAAGTAATTTTGTTGAGTACATGACGTCATTGAGTAGAATACTAGTACTCATAACAGTCAATCGTGTAATTTAATAGTATCTAAGTCAAGTGAGGGGATTTCTTAAGGAATTAGCATGTATGGCATGGCACTGGTTAAGAGATTCATCAGCTCTCCAAAGATGCATAAAGATCGTATAAAATATGCTTTAGCTAAGTGCTAAGCAATGAAACAGTTTTATGATTTTTCAGCAAATTCCAAAATCAAATGCAGTAGTTAAAGCAACTTATGAGTCACTAAAATCAACACCAAATAGCAAAATTAAAACTACTACAAACAGTAAGTGAAGAAATTTCTATTTTGTTTCTAAGTCTTATTTCCTCTCATTGAGGTGGAGAAACTATGCTATTAAAAATTCAATAAAAGTTTCAGTAATTGAAAAGCAAAACAAAAAAATAAAAGAAGAATACAAAGAACAAACGAACAAAAAAAACCAGATCGAGAGGAAATTAATCAATAAAAGAACAATAATCAAAGAAGTAAAGAGAAGATTTAGATCGAAACTTATTCAAGCGCCAGGAAAGTAGATCGAGGAAAAATCAAAGAGCGGATCTAGAGGAACTTAATCAACACAACGCGGCAAAGTTGATCGAGAATAAATCAGATAGTTTGAAAAAAAATCAAATCTCTACAGCGTCGGTGAAGTAGATTGGCAAAGTAGATCTAGAGTTAGAAGAGCGGCGATTGTGAGATAAAGTTGGTGATAGAAGTAAGAGATTACGAAGATCGGTGTCAGAGACCTAGATATCAGAGACGGCGTGGAGAGCGAGGGTAGAAATTCAGTCCGAGCGAGAGAAAAAAAAAAAAATCGAGAAGACGAAAATGAGAGAGCTGTGGAGAAAAGTGTAGAGGGTAGGATATTCAAATATCACCGTTATTTTTCTAACATAACATGGATAATATGATCTTTTCACAGCACCGTGAAAATAAGCCTCCGTGCAGCTTTTTTCAAAAATATCATTTTGATGCTTTTTTTAGAGTGAAACAAGCTGCTTATTTTCGGCAAAATCCGATGCAGTCAAACATAATTTTTATTATTAAGTGCTTTTTTTAACTAAAAGTAACAAATAAGCGGAGCCAAATATGGCCATAATGCGTGGGGGACATCAGATTGTGACGAATGAGTGCTTATTGAAAAAGAATTTAAAAAAAAAATATTTTAAAAATGAGTTTTTTTAATTAAAAAATAATTAATAAAAAATTTTTATTTTTTATACTTTAAAATTTTTTTTAAGGATTCTATAAAATATTCTAAAAACTTTATTAAAAAATTTAAAATAAAAAATTAGAAAAAAAAAGCTCCTCAAATCTCTCCATCTAAATATATATTAGGAGAAGAAAAACAGCAATTTAAAAGTAGTTCTAAAAATCAACTAAAACAAAAAATATTTAAATTTTTTTAAAATAAATTTTGTTTTATCATAAACTAATAATATAATAAATAATAAACTTTTATAATATAATATTTTTAATTTTTTAAAATTTAAAAATATTATAAAAAATATTATATAATATAAATTAGAATTAAAAAATATTTCAAAACATTCAAACCCCACCTACAATCAATAATCATGGAGCATTTTCATTTTGTCCTCACTCATTTGATAAGATAAGACGGCATAGCGTCCTATGGGGTTTCCTGTTCTTGCAATTTGTGTACTAATATTTATTATGGTTTAGGCACTATGTAAGATTCTGAAAACTCTATTGCACGCCTGAATGTAAGTAAATATGCGGAGATTAAATAGCCGCTGCTGCTAAGTTTGTCGCTATATAGAGTGATTTGATTTATGAGAAAATAGCGTACGTTGCTTACACCACAAAAGCAAAGGCATAGCTCCTTTGACCGCACTGCTACTGTTTGTCGTAATGCCTTTTGTGGTTGGCAACAGTGAGTAAAGTACCCAAATAGGGAGGGACTCCAGGAGGGTTTGTATCATCGACTGTTGCCAAAAAGTTGATGGATGAGTTTGGTAGAACTGAATTCAGTAAATGAATTTCGGTGAGATCACATTAAATTTAACATGTACATCAAAGTGAGTTCGAACTCAAAAAAGTTTGATTAAAAGAAAATTTTCATGCAATTAAAACACAATTTAAACTAAGCTGTGTGTTGCCCAAGTAGATCCTTTACAGGTCTCATGTCTTTCAATTCGATGTAATAAACATGACGGACCCCTGAAGGCCTTTAGGTTTTATGATTCATTTGGGTTCATTTCTTTGAAAGCTAGAAAATACCCGTGTGGGTCTAGCATATTTCTGGCTCTATCAAGCATAAAATTAGGAGATATTATCCCTCGTCGACGTTCCTACCCAAAGATTTTGAAAGTGATGGTAAAGATTGTGTTATTCATGCATGATGCCAACTGATAAAGCAGCTCGATCAATTGATTTCAATCACGGAAACATGCTAATCAAAATTAAGTAGCTCAGCATGTTAAACTCATCACAACATATGTATATGTGCATAGGCCTTGTTTGTTTGTAATAAAGTGAGTTTTTATAAAGTTAATTTTTTAGAAATAAGCTTTTAGAGAAGGGGCTTTGAAAGAGTTAAATTTTTATGATTTTATTGTATTTGAAAGTAAAATTTTCTGTTCATTATATGAAGTGAGTCTAGAGTTTGTATCGTGATGAAAGAAATTGAATTCGAAAAAACTAATACACGTCCGTATTCTCAATTCTATGCTTGATATAAAACCTTACTATTATATAATAAAAATAAAATATATAATGAGGCGACAGAAATTAGGACGTGTTTTAAATATATGTAAGTGAATTTTGCGGAAGTAAAAAATAAGAAGTGGAGGTTTATGAAAAAATGTTAGAAATGAAATTTAATTTTTGTGTTTCATTTATTTTTACGTAGGTTAAAAGTGAAATTCAATTCTAATTTTTGAAAGTGGGTCGGAAGTGAAACATAGTAATTTTGAAATATAGTTCTAAATTCAGTATACATCTAAAACATAGAAAGTATTTGAAACTCTTAATTTTTACAGAAGAACTGAGTTTCGGGTATTTAAATCACATATTTAGGGTATGTTTATTTTAAACTAAACTCACTTTTTAAAATTGAGTTTAAAAAAATTAAATTAAAATATTAAAAATATTTAATAAAAAATAAATTTATATATTAATGTTGTATTAATAGTAAGTTTTAAGTTAAATTTTGAAAAATTAAATTTTGAAAAAAATTTTAATTTTTAATTTTTAAATTTATTTTATATTAAAAATAAATTTAAAAAAAATAAAATTTGGGTGGTAGATAAACACATACTTAGTCACACGCCCTTCATCATTATAAGGGATACTATTTTAGTTATTTATTACACCAGTTTGTGGTCGACACGTATAGTCCCAGAAAGTCGGATAGTTTAAGGTTGGTGTTGACATTCATTATTTTACAGCGTATTAATTTTCTTCTTTCCTAGTTTTAATTACTCAACGTGTAAAATCCTTTCTTTTTATTTTTACTTATCCTACTCACTTGCAACTACTCTCTACTGTAGTCTACAGCAAAGAAGATGAAAACCTTATGCTAAGAAAGAAAACAGATTGCACTCTCTTAATTTCTCTCTCTGTCTTATTTCTTTCTTTCTCTTCAACCATACATTGAAGAAGAGATCATATAGACAGAAAAGAATAAATTAAAGCTCCAGAAATTATGGGGAGAGGGAGGGTGGAGTTGAAGAGAATTGAGAACAAAATAAACAGGCAAGTGACTTTTGCAAAGAGAAGGAATGGGTTGATGAAGAAAGCTTATGAACTCTCTGTCCTCTGTGATGCTGAAGTTGCCCTTATTATCTTCTCAAGCAGGGGCAAAGTCTATGAGTTCTGTTCCACTTCAAGGTATCTTATATTTATGTACAAAATCCTGAAATTTTCTCAATTAATTTGGTGTATAGAACATTGTTGCTTTTCTTTTCTTTGGAATTTGTTCTGTAATGTGGATTGTGGTTTTAATTTTCTTTCTTTATTTTCTGGGGTTTGTATGTGCGAATTGTGATTATAATATGTTTTGTAAAGGAAAGAAAAATTTGTCGAAACAAAGAGAAACGTACCATTCATAAATGAATGTTTAGAGATTTGTTTCAGAAGTAAATTAATGGCTATGTAAAATGAATTTAAAGCTAGAAGTATCAATAAAATTATTTTCATTTTTAAAAGAAAATTTTCATTGTTGTTTTCTTGTCTAATTTGTTTGTTGGCTGATTAGGGCTTGACATTTAACTATTTGTTAATTACTTTCTTTAATTCTATTCTTAAAATTTCGAAGTATTAATTGTATATTCATCTCAATAGAGATGTATATATGATATAACATAAATCTCAAACTCTTTCAATTAAGAATGGGTTGATGGTTTTTTACAGCTTGCAGGTTTTAGTTCTTTTGGTAATTCAACCACATGGACTGATGGTTTCTTCAATTCTCTCATGGAAAATTACTTGCTTCAATATCAAGCTAATATGGTTATATATTCTTTGGAGAAAATTACACAATTTCATGCATGATCACCTTAGTCTCAGATAGCTATTTTTTAATTTGATTTTGCAATCAACCTCTCAAAATTCATAAATCAGTTTTCGGAATTTCCAAATAATAGTTAAAGATCACACAAATTTGGGTTTAATTTGAATTTCCTACTTCTTTTATTTTTCTTTTGTCATTCTCAATTAATATATGCAAGGTATTACTTCTTTAGTAATAATCTACCCTGCAACTGCACATTCTTCAACCATTCTCTTTCATGATATGTTTATGTACTAGCTACCAGTATGTTCTTTTTCGTTAACCTTTGGTTCATACCCTTCTTCATTTTTTCCCCCCTTTTTTGTTGTGGAAAACCCTCTGGTCTATACTTTGGTGAGTAATTAAATCTTGATACGACAATACCTTTTCTCAAAACTGGCGTTGCAGTGGTTTTAAACCAACTACCGTTAAGGATGTAGCTAAGATTTTGTGTCCATCATTTTTCTTATTTTTAAGTGCAAAGTAAATATAGCTAATTGTTCAAGATGCAACTTCTGTTCTAATTGATGTTTCTTTGATCGCGGTAGATGGTTCCTTACATTGTATAGTTATATGTTGGAAATATTTGAAACTTAATTCTAAATGATTGTTTTCAAATATTATATTTCAATGATCAATTTGGATCTTATTTTTTATATTGCAAATTAAATATTAGATAGATGAACAAGGGGATTTTAAGTGACCATACTTTAACTGAAAAAATTGGAAGCATTAGCCATATGCATATTGTCACCTCCTATATATGTACTTATTGATGATTTGGTAAATTGATTATATGAGATACATAACAGTTGTAGCTCTTGCTTTTGAGCAGTACTCTTCATGTCATTGGTTGACATTAAGCAATAAAATTCATCATTTGAGACAATGAAAGTTCACAATGTTTTGCAGTATCATTTTTGAAGAGAGATTTAGATGCCGAGTTTTCCTATGTTAAATGTTTCATTATATATATATAACCAAGCAGGTCATAATTGTTCCTAATATAGACAACTAAGAAGACTTCTATTTATGAAACTGCTGAGATTTGTTAATCAAGTAAAAAGTTTGATCTTTTACTACTCTTCACTTTTATTACTACTCTAACGCATGATCTCGGTGCATTCTGAAATTTGTATTCCTTTTATATTTTAAATGAATTTTTCTTGACTTTAGATTTTTGCTGAACTGTACTGGATTGATCAGCCTTGAAAATTTCAATGACCTTTCCTTTCGGGCGTGTTTACCTTGTTATTAAACTCATTTTTTGAAAGTGAGTTTATAAAAGCGGGTTTGGAGTTAAAATAAGTATGGTAAAAAATCAGTTTTTGTATTTACTTTATATTAAAAGTTAGTCTGAAAGTGAAATTTTTAGTTTTAAAATTTGAATTATGAAAATGAATTTTTTGCGGAAAAAATTTAGTATTTATTTTAGTTTAAAAGTGAGTTAAAAGTTGAAAGTGAGTTTAAAAAAAATGAGCTTAGAATGTAGGTAAACAAGTCTTTAGTAGCAGTCATATATTCGATGTCCTTCAATGTTGAAGTCCTTTCTAGATTGAGTTTAGTGATTGTGTACTTTTATATATGTTCTGGATTCTCTTCTTTGAAACCAATCCGTCCATAGGTTACTGGACCTTAATTACTGCCAACTTGCAGAATTTTACTCGTTCAACAATGTTCTGAGACTAATATTTGTGTTCTAACTTTGGTTAATTACTTAATTTTCAGTATACTTAAGATGATTGAGAAGTACCAGCAGTGGAGTTATAATAATGCACCGGAAGAACCGAAGGACAGTCTGGTTGATTTATATCCACTACACCTTTCGCTTGACACTATTGATCAAGTGGTTTATGATCGAGATTGATTGACATTCTTTCCTTTCTGTATGACAGGAGTGCTATCAGGACTACTTGAAGTTGAAAGCTAAGGCAGAAGTTCTGCAACAATGCCAAAGGTTTTAGTCACTTTACCAATTTTGCAACATGATCAAGCAGTCAAGAATAAGGGTAATTGATGTCCTTGTTACCTACAGGAATCTGCTTGGTGAGGATCTCGGTCGCTTAACTACAAAGGAACTTGACCAACTTGAAGACCAACTGGAAGGATCCTTGAAGAATATTAGGTCTACAAAGGTATATATACCAATAACTGAAAACAAAATGCTGCTGTTTTTTTCCCAAATAACTTGTGTGAGGATTAATTAGTTTCTTATGGCAGATAAGTTAAGATGCATAAGTAAACTAGTAAGAGGATTTTCTTCAGGCAATCATATTGGATTTCCTCGGTTTATGAGCAATTCTAACAATTCGTTCTTTTATCTGTACACTACAGACACAGATAATGCTGGATACGCTCTCTGACCTTAAAAGAAAGGTGAATTCTAGCTAGGCTGATCAAAACATGAAATTGTCGTCATACGATCCTTTCAAGTTTCTAGTTCTAAATGACCATATAATGTTTATGCAGGAACAAGTGCTGGAAGAAACCAATAGAGTACTCCAATTAAAGGTACATATAAGACAACGTACTTCTACCTTATTTGGTAGCTACAATGCTATAAACAGCACTGAAGCATTCTTTTGTTTGTGTAGTTATTACTTGCTGATGCAGCTAGCTAGCAGTTCTTTTATGAGCGTAAAAATTGTCCCTAGCTATCTCTAAGAACACATTTTAAACCTCTTAACCCAAATTAAAGAAACTTTTAACTGTATCTGAAAAGATATAGCCTGGTGAAACAATTATAGGTATTGTTTAATGTAAATATCTAGTAATATCAAATGTGTTACTATTAGAACTATGAAATGTTTTAGCTTAGCTATCTACAATGAGTATCCACATTCCATAGACATTTCTAATTAAACTTTAATGAACTTTGATGTTTTACTAAGCTGCAAGATGAAATACCCGAAAATTGCCTCCAACTATCATGGGAAAACAATGGAGGTGGCACACCACACGCCGGTTCTAGCCAACAAATTGTTCAACCGGATGGTTTCTTTCAGCCTTTAGGATATTGACCATCTACGTACACCAATCGTGTATGTATGTACCTTTTATTATTTTAACAAATCAAATTACAGAAGTCTTCTATGCTTTACATTAATTTGACTAATTTCTTTTTTTAATTTGTCCAGGTATTAATGCACAGAAATTCAACATTCAAATCCTGGATCAACAAGTCCAAACGATATTAGCTATTTCCCTCAGTGGACGTGTTGATAATTCTATATATGCATTATGGTTTTCAGTATTTATATATGCTGCAATGCATATCCTGCATGCAGCTTGATTAATTCCCTGTTAGTCTTATATATGTTATCTTATTAGTAATCTCTACTTTGTAACGAAAAATTTGGCTAGATTATATATATAGAGCATATCTATACGATAAGGTTTCTCTTTCGAAATGTTAAAGCAATGAATGTACGCAATATACTCAACTGTAGAATAGTATAAATTAATAGTTCAAAAGAAAGAGGTCTCATGGTTGAAGTGAAGGAAGTAGAATTGTATACACTTCGATGGATGGTTGAGACAAAATGAACAATCAAATTAGTAACGAGATATGAAATTGCATTGATGCAATTGGACGAATCTCTTTACTAGCTAGCCTTTTCTTTACGAGGTATATATATAAAGAGTAAACAGGACACTTTACCCTAAACTGCAAAGGCTATAAACAATACATCAGTGCATGCTTTCAAATTTCTTCATGAACATTAACTTTATTAGACAAAACCTAGCTTATCTAGCTATATTCCAATATTTATATGGCTTTGCAAATGTTGCACATGAATGCATAGAGCAACGAAAACTCGATCGCTAGCCCAAACTTTGTTGCGGCATATATATAAAATTTAGTGGAAAAGGACTGAAACTCACATTTTATAAATATACTTTTTTTTTTTTTTTGAGCTCATCGAAAGTGAACCAATTCAAAAGGTTGTTGTCCTTCTTGTCGCATAAAGCCTCTAGCTCCCCCTACCCCCATATTTGTTTTGTTTGCTCCGAATAATATTCAAGTACAGACTATATATGTTATCCTGATGCTGTTGAACTACATATACAAAACTCGTGAAACAAAATGCTATATGTTAACATGTTGGAAGGCATGCAATACAAGGGTACTGAACATAACGAATGCTGTTTAAAGGTGTGATATTAATCTCACCGGTGACAGTGGACCATTTTTTGGGTAGTGGTTTTTTGTGGTTAATTTGATTAGAACCAAGTGTAATCCATCAACAACAAAACCTATGATGTTCGTTATATCACTTTTTTTAATTTAATTACTATCCCATAATTATGTAGAGAGAGCCGGTGCCTTGTGAAACGGTGATACTGTCTATATACAGAAATGATATAACTGTTCTATGACACTTAATTAGGGTGAGTTTATAAAAGATAAATCATTAAAAAGTGTGTCCAAGAAGTTAGTGAGATTTTGTATTTAATTATAGTTGAAAATAAATTTAAAATAATTTTATCTTGAGTGTATTTGAATATAAATTTGAAAGTGTATTTTTGATAAAAAACTAATTCTCACCAGACTGATACAACGTATTTATATATACGTAAGAATAAAATATTAAATATGTGTAGTAAACATGTGCTATCGTTAGCCTATATATCAGAGGCATTAATTTCAAGTAAGCATTTAAACCTAAAAATTTCTTCTTCTATATATCAAGTAATACCTTCCACATGAAAATTCTCCAGCTAGCTAGGTTTACATCATTATAGTTTTCTTTCTTTCCTGCTTTTGCCATTAAGTATGGGGAAGGAAAACAGTGTAAAGCAGCATCAAGCCATCAATCAGGTTTGGCTATTTCCCTGAAAACAAAAACAATCCATAGTCCAGAGCAGAGGAGATAACAGAGGTGCTTCTGCATGCAGTACCAGCTTGACACGTTTCGTGCTAAGAAATAGAAACCCTCTGCTATACACATCTCCCACCACATGCAGCACATTTATATCCCTGTAACCCTAAAAAGAAAACAAACAACTAGAAAAGCAGACGCAAACAACAAGAACAAGGAGAGGAACACGAGCATCGGTTTTTCATTAAAAATTTATTTTCGCTAATTATAGACATATACTTCAAATCTTTATTACTTATTTATAAAATTCTTTATCAGTATTATTTTCTCAAATAAAAATAATTTTTTAATTATTTTCAAAAAAAATAAATATGCCCAATTATAAAAATAGAATCTCGTTTCCGTGAAACGCGAGACAGTGGAAGAGGTCATGTCTTTATGTTTAAAGATTTTGTGGTTTAACTGCTAAATGTTCGACAGGATAGTTATGCCCCGAACGACGTCGCCCGATGTTTATAATTTCATTTATTTTTATCAACATCACAAAAATAAAATAATATTTTTTTTAAAAAAAAATTGTTTTTATCATATTGATCAAAATATCGGATCTAAACTAAATAAAATAATATTCATATATATATTGCTATTAGTTTGTAGGTCAAAAAGTGAAATTCATTACAAATTCTTTTTCAAAATAAACTATTTTCATAAAGAATTCTTTAGTTTAAACACTTCAGCTTCTACATTCTTAATTTTATTTCTACATATATTGACAAGTTACCTAAGTCGATCTAACTTAGAAAGAAACATATCTAGAATGGTCCATGTTCACTAAACAAGAAGAAAGCTAGCTAGGTAACATTTCCATACCAATTCAAAGATGGTCCAATTGAACTTGTCCATATTCTGCGCAAAATGGTCAAACTTCCAATTCCTAAGTGCATCATGTGAATCACAAACCATGTAGTACTACCTTTTCAACAAAAGACAGGCTTAGAGGGCCCATTTCACAAATTGCAATAAAGTTTATTAGGCTTCGTAATGCTTCTTTAAATTGTTTGTTTTACTTTTTTTTTTTTGAAATATTGTTTTTTGAATGTTTGGTAATTTATTCTTTTTTTTTTTTTTTGTTGCTTGTAGGCTGATTCTGGAAATAGGTAATGCGTTGCTTTCGAAACTGCTAATTTTTTTCATATATAAATAACTTATACACTATCTTCTTCCACAATTGATAAGTGTATCATATAATAAAATTTAAAAAATATTAATAGCATTATTACATTATACATTTTTAAATTGTTAGATACATTTAATTTTAGTTATTAGAAATTAATACCAACATATTACAATGCTCCCTATTTTTTAAAGAAAAATGCAACGTCTTAACTATGTAGTTCTCTATAAACAGTTATCGTAATAATTCTAACAGCAACTTGCGGCACAACTATTAACAGTATAAATATTCATAATTTTTATCATTACAAAATAAAATCTTAATCGCTCTTATAGCATTACGAATTCTAGCATTCAATAACCTGCATAAAATTCACCATAATATAATTTGCGAAGAATGTCATTGAGGTGCTTTTGTTTATATACACAAATTTCATTGCTTTCACTATGATAAGAATAATGGGAGAATAATAATTTTGATGGATTGTCGGTGAGTATTATTAATGCAAGTTACCAGTGAGATACTATTTTCCTTTTTCTCTCGTTGCATATAAAATTAAAAAGCATTTTCAAATATCACCTTAAACAATCATATAGTCCAATTATTAAGATTAATTCCTCCATTTTCACAAAAATTTGGTAGTTCCCGTCTTTCCACGCACGAAATCAGTACGACAAAAATATATCAAAATTATTATTATATATTATCTATAGTATAACCCAAAACAAGAAAGAAAATAAATAAAAATTAAAGCTAAAAAGTTAAAAAAGAGAGAGCGAGAGAGGGAATCCTCGTACAAGGGTATTAACTGGCCTTCCGACACGCAACGCTGTTACACGATAACGACCTCCTCCTCCTCCTACTAATGGGACCCACCACTAACCCCTTTCACGCTTTAACCCAATCAGAGATAGACAACGCTTTTAACCAAAACCGCCCTGGTTTCTAAAACCACTTTTCTATCGATCCAGACCGCTTTAACTCATCTCCGTATATATAGACACGCACACAGTCTTCCCTCTTCGTTCTTTCCTTCTTCACACGTTCGCTCGCTTTACTTTACTTCTTTTCTGTTTATAGAGAAATTACAGAGAAGGTTTCTTCTTCTTCTTTCTATTTTCTTTCTTTCCCGCTCTTGTTGTTAGCTTTTTCTTTTTTTTCTTTTTATTTAGGACAATCGAGTTTATTTTTTTGAAATTTTTTTATTTTATTATTGAGATTTAGATAGAGATTGGGAGATATGTTTGGCTGCTTTTGCTTGAGATGTTTTTTTTCTCTATGAACTTTTTTGTTTGATTTCGAGGTTTATATGAGTTAATATTTTTGTTAGTTTTGTGATCGCAATTTTTTTTTCTGTTTCTGTTTTTATTTGATTTGATATTGAGACTTGTTTTATGTTGTTTTTGTTAAACGATTATGTACGAATTTTCATTTATTTTGCTTTTGAATTTTTGATCAATTGATCGATTCTGTAACGATCGGTAAGAGCTATTTGTTTGTTCGATCGAGTTTTGTGTTCGCAGTCTGGTTTCGATTTTGGAATTCTGGGAAGAGAGATGGGGAGAGGGAGAGTGCAGCTAAAGAGAATCGAGAACAAGATTAACAGACAGGTAACGTTCTCGAAACGAAGATCGGGTCTGATGAAGAAAGCACACGAGATTTCGGTGCTCTGCGACGCTGAGGTCGCTCTCATCGTGTTCTCTACCAAAGGAAAGCTTTATGAATACTCCACTGATTCCAGGTGCGTACCTTCTCGAACCTTCCCTCACTCAAAAAAATTCAATATTCCCAGTGTTGGCTTCTGGTGTTGTTCATTGATTGACTGACTGGATTGATTTCAAATTCTCTAGCCTAAACTGAGCTACATCTCTTACTTCAATCATTCTTCATCCAACTTCGAAAGAGAGAGAGAGAGAGAGAGAGAGAGAGAGAGAGAGAGAGAGAGGTGTTCTATGAATTCATTGGAAACTTTCTCTACTTTGTCCTCCATTATTGCGCTTTCGTTGGCTCAACTTTGATTTCCTTACTTCCAAACCTTGTTGGATTTCATAACAAGCTCGATACAGATAATTCCTACCTCAACTGGAATACTATTATGAGCTAATTGCGGTGATCCTTTGCTTTTGGGAGGTTTAGCTGTAGTCGGTTAATGGAAGCTTTGTTTCAATTGTTCTATTCAACATAAATTACTGGCAATGCAACACCATGCATGCAGTTAAGCGTACACACTAAAGCATTCTGCACTAGGATGCACCTTAACGCTCAACAACATCTTCCATCACCTCTGCTTTGTGTTCCCTTGAGTTGCTTCCATGAGTTTACCTCTTCAAGCTTAAGCGGTTGCAGGCTGTTGGATGTCTGGAGTAGTTTTTTATATAACTTCTTTTTACTAAAATCCTGTACCTTTCAGATGCTAGTATTTAGGAGGTTCATTGACTAGAAAATAAGTTGTAGAGTCTGGAGACAAAAAATCTAACCTGCTCTAGGCTTTTTTTGAAGGGAAAAAAGAGCTCATAAGAACTAACAGGGATATACTTAACTAGCTAATGTTTATAATTTTTTGGTGCCCAACTAACCAAGATGCTGGTACTTCGTATACATAAGTGTAGGATGGTAGGAAAGGACAATTAAGTTTTGTGGATATATCTTTATCTCAATTCTCTACTTTTTCAGCGTTAAAAAATGTTAAGTATGTACTCAGAAAGTATTATGTTTGGGAAGAGAAAAGAGGCACCCTATTTTGAGGAAATGATATGCATAGAAGCATATTTTAATTTCAACATCAAATTTTGCCTTATGCCCTATAACAGTCTCCCGGTTATTAACAGAATCAATCATGTAAATCTTCTAGAAGCTGTAAAGCTACCCAGATGCGGACATTGCATAAACGGCCATGCTTTTGAGATTAAATGGAAATGTCATTTCAGGTTGCAGTCACTTCTATCAGATATATAAATTCTATAAGTCACGTGCAATTTAGGCACTCAAGCAAGAAATGCTTATTTTGAAATGATTTTTGTAAATCTCCGGTGAGCTTTACATATCACTATTAGAAATTTGGCCTTTACCGACGGAGCAATTCAGTCAATGGTAATGGCAAGTCCCCACTGAAATTTTGCTAGTTGACATTTGGTCGGCAAAGATTAGTTGCTAAACAGATTACTGACTAATCAACATAAAAAGTCGACATGTCACAATAAATTATTGACTGAATTTTTTCAGTCGGTAATTATCAACAGACATCAAGGTTATTAGGATCGAAATTTTATATAAGATCATTTCGCTTGTGTAGGATCATAAAATCAGAATTTTAAGTAAGATCGTAAGATCTTACTTATCGATAATTTTTTTATAAAATTATTTAATACTTTAAATATTAAGATAGTATTTATTAAAAATTATTGAAAATTAAAAATATAATTTTTCTTATATTTTATCTTAATGTAATAAATTAATAATTTTTATATTTGTGGTTCAGATAAACTATAAATTTTTTATATTCATTTAGCTTATTATCACTATACCTTTACAGATTATATTATTATTTTATAAATATACACTTATATAGTTATATCATATTTAAAAAATCTAATTTCTTATATAATTAATTAATTAAGCGTTAGCAATCGTCTTTATCATCTTAAAATAAAGAGAAAAAATATAATCCAAAATATCACCATATAAAAAATATTTTGCTCTCACAATAAATTCCTCACAAAATAAATCAAACACAGTTGTATCCACTACAAACGAACGATCGATTTTCTTTACCTATTCCAACTTCGCTTAAAATCCTCGAGAGCTCTCCTGATTCATGAAAATTTTTATAAACTGAAATCGTAAGATCGCAAGTAAAATTGGGATTTAAAAAATTTTAGGATTAAAATCTGAATTTTACATATTAGAAATAAGATCGAAATTTTGTATCAAGTAGGATCATTTTGTTGATGTAAAATCGTAAAATTGTAAGATTTTAAAATTTAAATCGAAATTTTAACAACCATGACAGACATCACAGTGAAAAAGTTACTGACTAATATAGTAGTCGGTAATTTATCGATTGACATTTTAGTCGATAGAGTACCGACTGATTTTATAGTCTGTAATGCATCGAGGACTATACAATCGGTATATTACGGACTATTATTATTGGTGGGTATATTTTCGACCTATTGTGCGGTCGATAATTACCGTCTGCATGTATTCATCACTAATTCTAACTTTGTTTTCAGTCATCATAACGTGGTTGCAGATCTAGACAAAAACAACTTTATATATGTTCAAAATATAATATTAACCATTCAATATATCTCCATATATATCTCCAAAAATATACATAGCATTCACCAAAATATAACGGTATGCCAATTCAAATAACATCACCATTTAACTCTTACAAGCACTTTAATAACTCACATCAAACAATCGCATCCATCTTATTATTCAACTTGATGATCCAGCATCTCCAAACCTTTGTAACCTTGGCTCCATCCACGAACCTATTGACCACACCTACTGCTTATTACAAGAAGATAAAAACAACTTTATAAAGCAACAGAATGTTGATTTCCTAGTAATGTCACAATGCACATTCAACTTCAAAGCTTACATAAGCCTACTCTGCTCCCATATTGAAAGACTAAAAGCATACTAAATTTGAAATTATTTGAGCTTGAAACAAAAGCATAATTGCTATCATAGGGCTGCAAGATACTCAATCAATTTTTAACTAAACGACAAATAAAGCTTAGATGGTATATATAATTTATAATTTATACTCAGATGCATACCTGTATCTATATGCCCATATCTTGAACCCAACTGTAATAAGCTATTGGTAAAATGAGCAGCATGACCTAGACAAATTAGTCTAATTAGAGTGCGGAATTCTATATATGGTATGAAATTCTAGTCACATTAGCATGGAGTGCTTTCTGCACTTCATGATGGTTGTGGTAGATTCTATAATACCTTTCTGTACATGGATCATATGCACTTGAATCCAAGACTGACACAGAAACATAATCATGCCACATCAGTTGCCACTGCTTATTGCTGATCACTCGTTGCTAACGCTCTTCTATATTTCAGATCTTTCAATATGTCCCTACGTTGTCGAGTTCCAAGAATCCCCAGCCATTATTTCCTTCTGCTCTCTGTTTCTGTGTAAGCAGGATTCCCACCAGCTTGAGTGTCATCTAACATCTTATAGTATGCCCCAAGATGCGTAGTCTACAAGGTGACAAGATTTGTCAATAATTCCATAGGATAGCCACAAATAATGTGACACAAAAGTCTATGGCATAGACAAACTTACCATTCGTATGATGAGGAGGAGGGAAGACTTGCACGTAAAAAAGAATTGCAACAATGGTGTCTAAATGAAAAAAAAACTAGTTAGCATAGGTAATGCGTTCTTAGTTCTACAACATTAAATAACATCAAGAGAACACTACACTTCTCGTCAAACTAGTTAAAATACCTATGATAACATGGATCTAGAAGTAAGCCTCATTGATCTATGGAAAATAACTCTATGTGAGTAGAAATCAAATAATGCATTGAGGCAAGTGGGGAGTATTAGTGCTTATATATATAATGCTCGCTTTGAAAACTCCTGTAGTCATCCTTCATATTGTTCTTCTTTGATGGAGGGTTAGGAGAAGCAAAGGAAGATTGTCATTGATTGTAGGAAGAAACACTTGCTTAATTGCCTGCTGCAGATGTTAAGATTATCATGTTCTCTTCCATCACTTGGATAGTTGTACCCGTTGTTGCTGCTGAGTTCCAATTCCTTTCAACATCTTTTGCGTGCTTGAGTTTCTTGCTAAGTCTACTAGGGTTGCAATTGTTATAAAGTAAATCTCAAGAAGAAACTAACTAACTAGCAGGTTTATCTTATACACTCCAAAAAAATTATATATATAATTATAAGGAATTTGTATGATCTAGCTACTTCTAATAGAAAAAACAAGATTGCCCTAACTTTTGAGTTAGCTAGACCTTTCCTCTTTATTAAATGAAGAACCCAACACAATAAAACATGCTACCATTTCATATAACTAAAACATGCATAGCTGAATGTCAACTACAACTAACTAAATACTACATCCAGTTGCCACACTTGGATGTAGTATGCATCATAAGCAAATTATAAAACAATATTTAGCAACTTAGTGGAAATCCCTTGGGACTACTTCATAGCAGCTATAAAGAAGTCATAAAGACTGTATACATGTTGAATAAGAAGAATAATACTCACATTTAGGGTAAACCATAAAAATAAAAAAAGAGAAAAAAAGAAGAAGAAGCAAACAGTCAAAATGAATAAAACACAATCACTTCAAAACTAGTCACGAAATAATCGGATGCAAAAATCTACTTATGTGAGTAAGAGATAAATCTAAATAAGTTAGTAAGGAAGGTGTGGATGGATGAATTTATTGGTTTAACTTACAAGAAAAGCAGCTTTTCAATTTTTCATTTTATATTTTTCAATATATATTTTATAAGTATGGAAAAAATTTATTAAAAATTTAAAAAGTGTAGAAAAATTCTACATAGTGAGATCTTTTTATTGCATATTTTTATTAATTTTTTAGAGATAAAAAAATAGAACTTATTTTTCAAAAATGACAAAAAATACCTTTTATTTTAGAAAAGTTTTATTTCGTAAGTACTTCCAAACGCCCCCTTAGTGAAACGTATCAAAGGATTTGCACTTGAAGCAATGGAGACAGAGAAGATGAACGACGTTGGAGAATGAAGATTTCGCTCGCGAGCGCTTCAATTTTCCGATAGGAAGTGCGGGGAGGGGCTATTGATAGCAACAATTGAAACAATGGAGGTGGAGAAAGATGATGGCTGCTTGGAGATAAGCAGATATTTCGTCAGCAGTAGCGTCGCCAGGATGTTCATTCGGGTAGGAAGTAGCAGCTAGGCCGAGAGAGATTCAGCTTGCCGACAGCATAATTGAAACAGTACAGGAGGTGATGATTGTCGCAGGGAGAATGAAATTCTTTCGGTGCCTATTAGAGATGGTTACCCCTGAGAAACTTCATAAATACCGTGGACTCTTCACAAAATGTGAATTCAACATTGTTATATAGCTCTACTTAATTATAAAAAGAAACATAAGGACCATGCAAAATGCAGCAGTATATCATACAACTAAGAACCTCTATGCAATTGGAGGACTTTTGTAGGTTGTGTTTCTACAAGAAAGTGCCTCATATAGTCACTGCTTTTCATTGATATTGATATGTTCTTCATGCTTGATTTGAAGGCAATAAGTGAATATGGATTATGAAGACAACCAAAGTATCAATGATTTCTAAAGAACGTAAGATGTTATAGGTGTTAGAACAAGGGTCTATTGCCCAAGTCTTATAAAGTTTTAGACACAACACTAGAATAAACGAAGCGATAATCCGAATTACAGTGAAGGTATTAAGTCAAAGAACGGATTAGGTATAAATACGCTTACGTCTTAATGGGCCAATATGATGCGGAAGACAGATCAAGAGAGCACCAACTACACAAAAATAAGAAGCAAAGTACCTAGTATTAACGTAAATAACTCAAATCTACTATGCATAAGAACGTGTTTAGTGCTTTGATCACCAAGGATCATTTTAAATCAATCACAAGTAGCATAAGGTAAGCATCAAGAACAATAAACACATTTTACAATAATAAACGAAGACGAGATTTACGTGGTTAGCCTTAAAAAAAACTACATCCATAGAAGAAGAGAGTAAAATTCGCTATTGATGTGAAAATTAGAAAGACGAAGGAAATGATCAAGGATTGCAAGCTCCATATAAATTAGAAACCTTCTCTCTATTAAGGAAGAATACTTGAAATAAGGCAGATAAATCAACCACAAGCACTTTTCCCTAAAAATCCTTAAAGAAAAGGTTGAATCCAAAACAGAGAAATAAGACTGGAAATCATACAGTTGGTTTATAAATATTCTTTTATAGTTAACTGGTCATTAACTGATCATTAACTTGTTATTGAGAAGTGACCAAAATACTACAAAATTTGGTCAAAATGGTGTCCAAATCTAAGTCAAACCATAACGATAGGTTTGTTGTGTAATGTTGTTTGTGAGCTTAAGGACTTCCCATAGTGTAAATGCGAGTGAAATATCATATTTCCATAAGAAAATTTACACTGAATTCATAGCTCAGGGAAATCATTGCTCTTGGGATAGACTGTGTATGTTTATTGTATGCGCATATGGTGGACAACGAGAAGACACAAAGAAAAGGGACTACCTAATTGAAATCTTTGTAGCATTGGAATTTTCACAATTTAAATCAAGCATGGAACTAACCCGATTCAATTAAGAGTCCGAATTAAAAGAGAAGCTAAGTAAAGAAGCTTGACATATGAAAGAGTGTACATGTTTAATATTATGTACAAACTAATGTTGCAAGAAAGACGTTCACATTCAACTTCAGAGTTTGACAGATGAGTCGTAAGGAAATTATTGGCTTAATGTGAGGATATCTTCCTTCATTAGCAATCCTAATTAGTTGTAAAAAAGATTATGATTATAGAAGAATTCACAACTTAATCACAGCTAGGCCAAATTGTAAGTTTAACATATTAACTAAAGTAATACTAAGGTCTACATAAAGGACATTTCTTAGCTTAATTTTCTAGGAACCAACCTAAGTTGGTTACACAACATCGAGTTGAGTTGTCTGATTGTCACATGACATGTTTTCAAAGTGTCAACTGTAAGGTGTACTTCTAGAGACCTTGTGTTAGGAGTTGTAAGATGTGTTATTAAGTTTAGCAGAAGAGCATTTTCAGTCTCTAACTGTAAAGTGAATGATTGGGAGTTGGGACTGAATAGAGAGCTTTCAAGTAATAGTAATGTTTGGGTTGATGCTGATTTAATTTTGGTGATCATTGAAGTCATAGCTTCTTGGAATTGGAAAAGCTACCGCAAGCCTTTGTTTTGGTATCATCTTAAATCTCATCATCCTAATATTTTTTGGTGGTGTTGTGGAAAACATAGTGAGATATGCTTTTAGGTAGGTTAGTCCATGTTCGAAACGAGATATCAGTGGTGTTAATTGGTCTCTTCTCTATTTAGAACTTGTGTACATAGGAGTTTAGGATTCTCTTCTAGCTCTGCAGTCACATCCAAGCAAACATCAACAACTCCCTTATATTGAAGGTTTATTCTCACAGTAGAATGTCAAATTTCTGAATACACATTTTTTACTATTATTCCTCATGTTTTGATTATTTTCCATAAGTTATAAATAAACATGCAAGAAGAGTAGGGGCCTACGCTGCATACAGTTGATGCATGAGGTTAGGAAGAGGGTGTGCCTACTTCAGGCATAGTGAATTGTAAAAAACTCAAAAACTTTTTGTATTCCTAGTTCTTGGAATTCTTGACGGCTTTGAGTTTTTATAGGATAAGATGACTTTACAACGTATTTATATTCCCTTCACCAATTTTGTGCTAGACATATAAATGCAAGTTTGATGATTGTGTTTTCCTTAACATTTTACCATAAATAGTAGCATGGCCGAATACCTCAATGCTTTTGAGGTTTAAGGATTGATGCTTTTAGTTGGGCATTGTTGATTTGTCACTATGCTTCTGATCTCTCCAAGGAACCATGATTTTGTGAATCATCATATGATACATTCATGGCATGATGGAATCTAAGTAACTATCTGTATGGCATGTACTAGTATGCAAAAACGGCACAGAGCCTTTGCCTTTATATAGCAAGTATACACACTAATATGTCGAGGATGTTTGCTATACCCTTTCCCTTTCGGTAGTATGATAATACTAAATTGTAGATATGAATTTACATAGATCCATGCTATTAGGAAAAACTTTAATCTTGCTGGTCTTGTATTAGGTAAATGATAATACTAGGCATCCAACTCGTAGCCCCACTTTATGCCCGGCAACATTATCAAAGCAGCAACACAAATCATATCATAGATCAAATAAAGGATAATAAAAGTGAGAAAAATACTGGGAGACAGGATAGAACGCGATGATGATACAAACTACGTAGTCATATCGATGGAGGTATTTTTGTACAATCTTAGCACACAAAGTTGATTCAATTATTCTCATTCTATTGCTGTCAATATATGGATGTCTAATTAATTTTTAAAGATGCTTATTTATTTATTTATGCCACCGATTATCTTGAATAAAGGAATTGAGTTTGTACATCAAAATTTGAGATTCTAGATTTCAGCTCTTAGTTATATTATTATGTCTACTGGTCTCTACTAGTACAAGAAATTAAAAAACCAACAGTTACTTAGGTTTTTCTCTCCCTTGACTAATTAGAAAGGTAATGAAATCTTTGTGTTTGCTCTTTGACAATCATTGCATAGAGTGGAAAAAAGTGATATTCCAATAAGAAAAAGTGTTTTAAGAGCCTTAATTAAGGTGCAAAAAGTTTCTCAAAATTAAGGACGCACAAAAAGAGTAGAGATGCTTCTCTGCAGTATACTCTGAATTTGTAACAATAGACAGCCAAATTATCTTCTTTGCCTGAGTTGTTTACTTCCTAGCTAGTGAAAACTGCAGAATGAATTGATTGTAAAAGTAACTTGTGAGTTGGCATATCATCCTGTTAACAAATCTGAGTCCTCCACTCTTGTCCTCTTTTCAGCATGGACAAAATTCTTGACCGCTATGAGCGTTATTGCTATGCAGATAAGGAATTCCTTGTGGCTGATCCAGATTCTGATCAGGTATTTTAAAGTATGGTAAAAAATCTGAAAACTTATTTGTAACTTAAAATTCTTTGGTGTTTGAGAAAAGGCGTGCTTTCCCATATCATATGAAGGTGTAATATGGTATGTGCATTTTGACCTGTATTGGTGGCAGAAGTTTAGTTCTAGTTTTTCACAAATATACTGATGAGAACATCTTAATTATTTCATGCTGACTGAAACCGGTTACTTGAAGAAGGTAAGATGATTACCATTTGATTTATGCTGTTTGAAGATGTTAAATTTTGACAAGTGCTGATTGTTTGGAAGTGCGTAAACCTACTTCGTCTAGTTAGTAAATATGTGCTGCTATGCAGGGGAACTGGTCTGCAGAATATGGGAAACTGAAGTTGAAGATTGAGTCTTTGCAGAAAAGCCAAAGGTACAAGCACACAAGCAGCTTGGATTTCAGATTACATGTTGCTTTGACAAATACCAATCTGATGTCTTAGATATGCTTGAAGCTCAGGCATCTTATGGGAGAGCAGCTTGATAATTTAAGCATCAAGGAGCTCCAACAACTGGAACAACAACTTGAAAATGCTTTGAAGCATGTAAGAGCTAGAAAGGTATGACTTTCATCTAGACGTCCTTCTGTGTTAAGATTTAAGAAACGCTGCATTACTAGATGGACTTGACAAAAGAAAGTATGATAAATGAGAAATGTTACTGATGGAATTTAAGTTGGTAAACTAGAAATGCACATTGGATGCACAGAATTATCCTTTCATCCAACTTGTTTCATTTTGGTTGCAAAGAATTTCTCATTTTTGAAGTTCATGTCCCATATTATTGATCTTTGTGGGACAAAATATTGTCAGTACCTTTTTCATTCTTAATTTCTATTATCTTCTTGATGCTATAACTGGAGTTTTTTTCTTATCGCAGAAAAATCTGTTGCTTGAATCAATTACTGAGCTTCAGAGAAAGGCATGTTCCTTTTCCTTCCAGAACAGTTTAATCACTATGAATTGTTATTTTGGTAGCTTAAAACCCAACATAGAGTCCTACATGTAATCTACAGATGGATAGTGGATGTGGTCATTGTAGTCAAACATGAATAGCATACAAGAGTGCTCTATCCCAAGTCCTTTCTGCTTCAAATTTTTTTGTCAGTCATCTATCAGTTTAAATTTAATAACTTTAGATACACATATAGAGCTGTTAAAATTCTTATAGGAATTTCTTTTGCTGGACTGAGACATAGTCCTGTCACCAGGAAAAATCACTGCAGGAGAAAAATAGCACTCTCCAGAAAGCGGTTAGCTCCTTGATATCTTATGATATAGTTAGTGGAACATTGCAGCACATATGATAGTGCTCGGTTGATATTAGTTTTACATTTTTATCATTGATAGCTCTTGGAGAAGGAGAAGGGTGAGGCCCTGATGCAGTATACAAATCGGGAGCAGCAGAACCAGCCCAAAGTAAAAACGCCTTCCTCTTCATCCCTTTCCAGACCAGAGACTCCACCTGCTTTAAACATTGGGTAGTTCATTTCTTGTCACTTTTATTTATTTGTTCTTTATTTCATGAGTAGTGCTTCAACTTTGATCCAGTACTGTTTGCAAGAAGTGCTAACCTTTATCTTGTATCTGTGTCGCAGGCCAGCGCAACAAAGTGGGAACACAACAGATCAAGTGGAAGTACCAAGCTCTGACCTTGAGCTGAACACCAGCAGCACACTGCCGCAATGGATGCTTCGGTCAGTCAACAGATGGCCTGCCAGCCAGAGCTCCGCACACATTCAATATATCAGCAATTTTGAGTAGTAGCTATGAGCGGCCGGGCAATAATGAATCGTAATTGATATCCTGGGGAAAACCGTCACGGACATGGAAGTTGCTTTTTCTGTCAAACATGATATCAACGAATCTTTCGTTGAAGGCTAGGTGCCATGCCAGTCCCTTATCGTAATCCTGTAAGTTTAGTCTTGCCGTCCACCTTATAGTCCGTGTCGTGTATTATTGGTAATATGTTTATGACCTTCAGTAATAAAACTGTACTAGTGTCGATTATGTGTAATAGTCTTAATTTTAGTTGATAATATTGTCTGCGTTATGAGATCTCATTCTCAAAAGGTTCGTTTTTCATGTTAGAAGATTTGTCGGAATGACACAAACTCGAACGGTAACTAGAAACCATCAGTTTTCAACCGCAGTGGTTATAAAAATGCTAGTTACAGTGCTGTTGGTTACGGCTACCTACCTTTACAAACTGTAAGCCCCATTTAAATGCTTTAGCTCTCATCAACTTCAAACACATTGCGGAAACATAATTTCTTCCACGAGATCAAACTTGCCCCAACATACCGGTGGAAGGAGCCGTCACACTTGGACAGACACCGAGTGATAAACAGAAGATGGCGAAAAAATAGGAACATCTATGTGAAGCTTGACAGTGGACATTATCCCAGTCTGCTAATGAAGCACATTCCATTGTACTGCTATATATTTACCAATAAAAAGACGTTTTTGGGTATTAAAAAATTTATCCAACCAGAATATAGCCAGAATTATTTACAGATTCAGTAACCGAATTCAATCACTAAATTCCTTGCGGAAGGCAAGCGTTATGTTATCCACTTCATTATGTAGTTTCATTGAATACCATCACCTGCAAAAAAGCGCAAATTACCGATTACAGAATCTGCTAAAAGAAGAAAAGCAAAAGCAGAAACATTGAGTAAGAATGGTTTCCTGACTAGTTCACAACTGACTATCTAGAATCAAGAGTTTTGGTCATGTAAACATCAAGTTGAACACATCATAGACAAAGTAGCTACTTGGGTTGTCTTAAATTCAGTAACAGCAATGCCAACCAGAGTAATTTCTTTAAAAATTGTAGCAGGAGACCATTTCCCATTAATTATATGAAGCAGAGAATATAACTCAGGCACCACCAATATGAGCATTCAAATTAAGAAAAGAGTGAAAGCAGATATGAACACGTTACCTTCCCACATACTGGACAGGCTACACTTCTCTCCATCCATTCATATATACAGCTAAGGTGGTAATGATGAGAGCACTGCATTACAATCCTTGGGTTGTCTGAGGTATACTCTGCAGAAAATAAAAAACGGTTCAATCCCCATTGCCAAGCATTCATAGGAGTGGCTAGGGCATTTGCTCACCAAAAAGGAGATTGGTCGTTCAAATCCTGGCAGCGCCAGTTTATCTCAAAGAAAATCAATCACTTAGCATTTGTCTTACACTTAGATTGTTAAAAGTTCACAACTACCACACATGTTATGTGTCCATATACTATTTTACTGGAATCGGTAATAAGAATAATCTTATCCCTGGTTCTTATCAATTACAGGAAGCAACTAGTTCTATTGATTCGTAACCAGCAACCTGACTTATGTGATAGCTTTAGCAATCAGTTTAATAAGGCGATAAAGTAATCAAGAGAATAATTGGCAAAGCTGACTCGTTTGTAGTACCTTCGAGACATGTTGGGCACACATCTTCATCTTCGGATGAAGGGAAGGTGTACATTACAACACCAGTATCCTGTTCTGATGAATTCTTTAGAGAATTGCAGTAGCTTAATTTTAATCCAACTTCATATTTAGACGCACTCAACTTGCCATTTTTACTAGCTGGTTCTACGACGGTATCATTCATGCTAGGTCTAAGAGGCTCAGGTTCCTCATGACAACAGCTTGAGTATTTGCTACCCCTTGAGATGAGTCCACAATGCGGGACCCCAGAGCATCTGGGATCATCAAATGGTAAAGGCCTGGGAGGAGACCGGTATGTATCTGAGACACTATCATCAGCATCTACTAAGGTAGCAATTGGAGTTGTCTCATTTATCGCTAAAGGGAGAGGATGTACCTCCCTTCTTCGGAAGAGAGTATTGTACTGCAATAATGAAAACGATAGGGAGATAAATAATCTAGAACGAGCGAAAAATCATCGACTCCTACAAAGGGATTTGGCAGTTAATTTTAGCTTCTAATGGTAAAAATATATATATGAAAAATTTGCAACTATGTCACCATCTTAATGTTAATTGAAATATGACGGACAATTAAAACTTTGCATTCATCAGATACAGGTCATATATTAATACACAAACCAACTGGCCACATATATGACATTGATAGGGAGATAAATAATCTAGAACGAGCGAAAAATCATCGACTCCTACAAAGGGATTTGGCAGTTAATTTTAGCTTCTAATGGTAAAAATATATATATGAAAAATTTGCAACTATGTCACCATCTTAATGTTAATTGAAATATGACGGACAATTAAAACTTTGCATTCATCAGATACAGGTCATATATTAATAGACAAACCAACTGGCCACATATATGACATTGGAGATACATTTTTGGGGAGAAGATTGGGATAGTAATAAGTAATCACCAAGAAGATCCAAATGCATTCTTAATTCCACTACTTCCCATGTAAGGCAAAACTTGCAGACCTGATGCAGATAATGACTTGGATGCAGAATTATAATTGCAACTTAAATGAAAGCTGGAATGTTTTCTATATACTAACTTCGCTCATCAAATAGCTTGTCATATTTAAAAAGCCAAGTAGCTTAACAAACCATGTCACTTGGAATATGCAATTATCACCCACAAATGCAATCACATTGTACCCAAAGAGAAACAGCCCATTGTAGCCAACCAATTCATTCTCTACTATGATAAATTATGGCTACATCTTTCCTACTAAGAAACTAAAAGTTTTTGTTTATGTATGCTCCCGGAAAGAACCCAAAGGTACCTACCGAACGCATAAACTGCTGAGCGAAAGACCTGAGGGGCATGCAGGATCTATGTACAGGAGATCTGTCATTTGCTTGATCTTCTGGATCATTGAGCCCGAAGCAGGAACAGACAGCACCCATCCTTCAAGCTTATTAGCTATCAGCTTCCTTTCAATTCTTAATTCAGATTATTCCAATCTATGAATTAAAGCAAGCACCGCCGCACCTATTTTAATAAGAACCCCAAGTTCCTCTCTTCAGTATGAAGGCACAAAGGAATTTGCTGCAGGAGCGTGAACTGCACCTCCAAACTCCCCTAAACAATCAACTTAATCAATAATCAGAAAAAAAATACTTGATCTAATTGGAAGCTCCACCGCATGGTAGGCCAGCTGAGGATCAATGGTTAACAATAGACCTGCTAGAGAAGATAACAATCACAACAGGGTAAAATTCAATCTTTTTTCAATTAATCATCAGAAATAATATAGAATCCCCTACAATCTACAAAAGGTGATCTAACCATTAACCTAAACATGTACAGAGTAATTACAAAAAAAAAGCTTCTAATTTTGAACTTGATGATAAAAACAACCTCAGAAATCATACCAATCTGGAGAGAACACAATTAACATAACCATACCAACCTGGATTACAAAACAACAATAACCCAATCCCAATTCGAGATCTTCAGAATAAACACCTAAATACTAATAAAAATTGATCACAAAGAGGAAAACACAATCTATGCTTCCAAGTTAAACCCTACCCATAATAAAAGATCAAAGACAGCAATAATCCATCTCCCAAGTTCCAATTTTGAGATGAAAAATCTCACAAACACCCCCAAAAAAGAGCAGCAAAAAGAAAATTTCGAAACAGAGAGAAGAAGGACTACAAACCTCAAGAAATTGAACGAGTTCCAAGAAAGAAAGAATTCACGCACCAATTTAAGTTGTTGTGATTCAATCAAACCAATCAATAATCAATAAAAGGTAATAAATTCAATTTGAAAGGTTTAAGAAGGGGAGAGAGGAGTCCCGATTTTGCTAGGACTTCGTGCGAAAACAAATTTACACAACTCGGAAACAACAAAGAAAGATAAAAGAGCGCGAGATAATAAATAATAAAATAAAAAGAAGTTATTAGGAAAAGTAATTTAATTAATGAGTTAGTAAAAGGATTTACTTTATTTTATTATTATTTAGTTTTATATTTTTGAAGTCAAAAAAATAAAATTTATTTTTTAAAAAATCTTCAAAATATGTATTGCTTGAAAAAAAATTATTTTATAATCAATTTTAAACAAATATGTGGTGACCAGTGTGGCGTGAATAAGAACAACGTTCGAGTATGACTGAAGATGCATTGTAGGTGCTTTCCTTTTAGAGGTGATAATAGGCTTTATCTTAATTTTAAAAAAAATTTTGAACATTTTTGAAGTATTTTAACTCCAAAATAATATATGCAGTATTCTACAAAAGTTTTTCTTAATTTAAAAGATATGATTTATGTGACAATTATACGTACAAATCTTCTTCAAAAATTATGATTAAAAAAAATTGAAAAACTCCTACAAAAATTTTACTCTGTCAGCTATTACAAACATGATTTAAAATTAAATCATTGAGACGGCTACATTGTCGCATTCATAAGATAATATTAAGATTAAAAAATTTTGCATCAAATGTCAATATGGCCTCACCATTTGAAGACTACAACGTAAGACTAAGCAACAAGAATTTGGAATGTGATTGGTTCTAATAATACTATATTGTTGCTAATTTTTTAAGTCTTCGATGATTAACAAAAATAAACATAAAATTTTAATACAAGCATTGTCCAATTAAAACTATAACAAATACGTAGTTCTCAATCTTCTTCTGAGTTTTTTTTTGGTTGAGTATTTGTTTAGTTAGGATTCTTCTTGTTTCAAAAGTTAATAATTCTTAATCATTTTATATTTTATCTTAGTTATAATAAGGTTTTATTTCATTTATATTTTGTTTGTTTATGAATCATGAGACTTAAGCCTACAGTGTAAATATGTACGGTCCAGATCGATCCGGCTCTGTTGGGCCGGATCAAAGAAGTTATTCAGGCCAGACCAATCTGGCCCAATTTTTATACCAGATCAGATCGATCCGATCTAATTATAATTATTTTTATTTATTTTATTTGTTAGTTTATTTTATTTTTATTTTATAATAAATAAATAAATAAATAAATTTTAAAATAATTGAAAACGTTATTAAATAAATAAATAAAATATAGATATTTTCTATATTAAAATAAATTTATTATTAGTTGATTTGATTAATTATTAATATTGACCATATTAATAGTCTGTTGTTAATCAGTCAACATTGACTAGTCAATGTGTATAGTAACTAGACAGATTGCCGATAAATTGGCCCTATACTGCATGACAGATAGGATCGAATTAGTTTGATCTTGTCACTGTCTTGGAACGTTTTTCGAACCATTTGGTCGGGACCGAGTCATTTGGCCGGGATGCGGACCGGCGCGTTTAATTTGACCTATACTTACGCTTTTACTTTCTAAGAATATTTTTCAACTCATTTTAATTCTAATTTTTTATTTCATATTTTTCTATAATTTTTTGCAACATTTTATAGAATTTTTTTGTAAAGTTAAAATAAAATCTTATTATTAATTATTTTAACTTTTTTGATAAAAGAGTAGAGTTTATTTCTAAAATCTCAAAAAATTATACTTTATTTTGGAAAAGTTTTTTTATATGCACTCCAAACATCCCCTACTTCATGTTTGATATAATTTTTAGAAATAACTTTTGAGCTTTTCAAACTCAAAAAATATGTATAGTATTTTTTAAAAAATTTGAAGTTATAAACAAATTATACATTGTGAAATAATTATTATGTAAAAATATTTTAAAAATATTATAAAAACATTTTTAAAAAATCTTTTTAAGTCTTTTTTTTTTCATCTATTCCAAACATAACTTGCGTATAGTTTGGTTGGGCCTTAATTATCTCCATTTCTTTCATCATTTTAGTATTCTGTTGATCATTATCTCCAATACCAAAAAGAAGAGATGCACCCCATGCAACAAGCTGCCTCCAGCTAATAGCGCAACCTTCTTGACAGCTTCCTTCTGCTCTTCGTTGATCTCAAATCCATAACCGAAGACCTCGTCTTTTGATCTCCCTCTTTCTCCGCTAGTTATCTTTTAAGTGAATGAACTGTATGCAGGGTATATATATATATATTACTTAGTTTGAAGATTTCATATACAAGTCTATTGATGCAATGACCTTACAGATTTCAATAAAATGATCAGCCATTATTAATAGCAGAGTAAATGTTCTTGCCAGTGAGTTGAATTAACTTGAAGATCTAGCACCAAAGAGTTGCTTCGGATGCAACGCTTGCATGCATAGCGATCCTTCGTTTTGTTCAATAGAATGTCTTTTCTTTTGTTCTGGGAAAGAACATACTATTTATGGTTCTTGGGGATTTATGACTTTTAGTGTAACGCGTATGGATTAAATGCTTACAGTTTTCATACATGCATGCATTGAAGCTCTAATGGCATCAACGAGTAACAATGATCAATAGAGTAACCAAAGAGTCCAAATAGAAAGAACCTAGGAAATCTGCAAGCTTAAGCCGAAGGCTAAAAGACACTAACTGGTTGTTTTCAACAATTAAGGGGTTCGACGAGATGAATTTAATTTATCCAAGTGCTATTTCCCTATCTTATTTGGGACGAGGTTAGAATTTTTCCAAAAGCAACTAGCAAAAAGAAGATTAATATCAAATATTATAAATATCATTTTAGCCCTATTGATAGAAAATATGAAACTAAACTCTTTTTTCACATGCTCTCCCTCCGAGCAGTTGTGTTTTAAAGTGAAGTAAGTTAGTGACTTGAAATGAAGCAAGATACTTGCTTTAAAGTGAAACAAGCCACTGTTTTGAAATAAAGCGAATTATTTATTCTAAAATGAAGCGATTATTTGAAAAATGTAGCGAAAGATCTATTTTTCTGAAGTAAAGTAGATCATAAACATATTTAGCCCATACTATTCGTTCGATCCAACGCAGTCTATTCTGATAATGATAATGAGAAAGATGAGTTCAAATTTTTATAAAATAGAGCTAAATCTCTTTAGCACTATTAAAGCCTAAAAAATAAAAAACCCAGGGAACCGATAAATGCTATTAAGGCACCGTTTGATATAGCTGAAAAGATAAAGTCTTTTGATTTTTCAAATTACGAGCGTGTTATGGTATTGTTACTGTAGCACTTAATCACGAGTACTCATTGGCTGAGTACTTGGTCTTTCCGGTAGATAAGGTTTCTGTTGCAAGCAAATAACACCTTGTAGATCCTCGTAATGGCTAGCTAATCTATGGATCAGTTTGTTGCCCACCAAGAGCGTGAGTGCTGCTGCAGAGAACACTATAGCCCTCGCTTTCCGGCAATCTGTATTACCATCTCTGTTTAATTTACGTATGCCGGTTATTGTGTTTGGTTCTGGATTTTGTTCAGCTTGATTATGAAGTCATTAAAGCTTTGCTGTTACAAGTCGTATGCAACAGAACACAATATAACTAAAAAGACAGCAATAATACATATGTCAATAAAGAAACACACACAATCCCATTAAGTAATACATATAAGGAAGTACCAAATACTTAACAGTACACATATAAAGAAACCGATTGATAGCATAGTAGAAGATATATCAAGATCTTGCAATAACGGTTGCATTTGTGTAGCTTATTGATTTCATTTACGATCATCACGAAGACGGCGAAAATAATCTTTCGGATTTTCCTCGAAACCATTTCTTGCGATATACACTCCATCTCTACCTGGAGCCTTCATCATTTTAGTACTCTGTTGATCTTTATCTCCACTTCCAAGAAGACGGCATACACCCAGTGCAATACTAAGCAGCCCTCCAGCTAATATGGCACCCTTCTTCGCAGCTTCCTTGTGCTCTTCTGTGATCTCAAACCCGTAACCAAAGACCTCGTACCTGGCAGCGTTTGAGTTGTTAGTGTTGCTGCTATCCATCTTTCGATCTCTTTCTCTGCTACTTATCGTTCGAGTGAATGAATTCTCCAGGGTAGATAAATATATATATAGCTAAGTTTGAAGCATAATATATATAAGGCTAGTGATGCAAATGCCCTTACAGATTTCAGTGTGATAACCCATTAAAGAGTAAAGTAAAGTAGTCTCTCAGACAAAAGCATGTAGATTAGGTACCTCTGTATCTAGTATCAGGGTAAGCAAAGCAGTTGATGAAAGCTACGCATATAATAGAACAAGAAGTAAAGAAAAAAGTACGCTCTCCGATAAAAAGCATCTAGCTTGGCTGCTAAGGAACCACAATGCAGTATTATTGCTAGTCATCAGGGTAAGAAAAGCAATTGAATAAAAGCTACTCATAATATGATGGAAAAAATTAAGTAAAGAAAAAGTGGAGTCTCCGACAAAAGCATCTAGCTTTTAGTCATCATTATGCAACTTATTTTTTATTTTACTAATATTAAAAAAGATATGATCAGAATGAATAAATATAGTTTTTAAGGTTAACTCTTTTTTTTTCCCCTCTTTTGTCTCATATTTTAAAGAAAGCCAGTGTTAAATACTAATAAACTTTTGAAGTCTCATCTAGGTCGCCCACACATTCTTTTAAGACTTTATTAAAAGTATTAATCAACTCGTAAATTTCGGGGGTGATTCTGCAAAGATTAAAATAAATTAAGCCAAAATTAAAGTCTTTAAAACGACCTAACTATTACAAGTCATAAGCTAAGGAAAGATTCTCAAATACGTATGTATGATTACTTACTGTTGCTAGTCATCAGAAAAACAACAATCGAATAAAGGTACTCATGTAATGGAAAAAAGTAAAGAAAAAGTAGATTCGAATGCCTAGATGCTTAAAATAAAAACTAGTTTAAATTGAAGTTTGTTTTAAAATTTTTTATGAAATGGATTTGGATTTTTAAAAAATAATGTATATATATAATATAATATATAGTTATTTATATTACAAAATTTTTAGAAAAGTTTCTTAAATATAATATTTCTAAAATATAAAAATTTTTAAAATAAAAATAATGCAATAATACTGATAAATACCTCAAAAGCAGCAGTTCGGTTAGGTACCATATCACTTATTTTCTTTAATCTGATCTTTCGAAAGAGTGAAATCAACTTTTAAATGACAAGTTTTATGTATCTAATTTATCGACATGTTTATGTTCTAAACAATATTATCTAATTCGTCAGAGATAATCCTGAATATTTTTAAAAATATAATTTTAATTATTAAGCTAAAAAATCATTTACTAAATTGTTAAATAGTTTCTGTAAGCAATTCCAAACTATATTTATAACGTTTTACGAGTCATTTAGACAATCGTAGGACAGCGTAAACGTACGAGGCAGTATCAATGATAGAGAGAAATTATAAATATCTCTCTATAAAGAAACAATTTAGGTACTAGGTATATCAATCTTACGCTTCAAATTTTATTTCTAATTTTACTCGAAAGTTGAAACTCTCCACTTACGAAGAGCAGCGGTGCTAAGAAGTGGAGTTTGATCAGATCATGGAGATCAACACGAGAAAACTCATGATGCCGAAGGTGGCCGGAAATTTCAGTTCTGCAGAACTAACCATCTTGAAAAATTCCATCTTAGACGAGATCAGCCATGCCTTTCTCGTCTTAGAAAGCATCCCAAGCTTGTTCATCCACTTTCTACAGACCAGCATCTCCTCTTTCTTTGAAAAGATTCACCAGTTCTTCGACTTCGTCAAACCTTACATCTTCATAGGGATTGCAATTGTTGTGGTCGTCTTGCTTCTCTACTTCTTCTGGAGCATCTTCTTCTTGATTTTGAGCTTCCTTTGCAGGGTTTTGTATTTTGTTTTTTTCTACTTGTGGAACGCATTCTGTTTGCTGATCAAGTGTTTAGGTTTTGCAGTGATGAGAGCTCCTGGTGCGGCTGGGCTGTTAATTCCCAGGTGTCTCTTTGAAGCCTCTCCAAGGATCTTCTTCATTTTACTTCGCACTGTTACAAGATTGTGAGGGTGAAAGTTTATCTCTAGCCAGTTGTATATGTAATCTGTCTCTTAAGCATTGCGAATAATTTGGGTGTTATGCTTGCTTTAAGTGTTCATGTAGTTTATTGTTCTTTAGACGAAATCTGTGTGTTGTTAAATCTATGTGTTGTTGATCTGTAATCAATCCACAGCTTCTCAAATCTGATGCATGCATCCTGTGTATAGAGACGAGCGACAGAGGGATGCTCCTCTGAGGAACAGAGCATAAAAGCTACGAACATTTTCGAATTTAACTAAGATCTTAGTTTTCTTTTTACATAATTTAGATTATATATGAAAGGTTGTTTGCTATTTGCCCAAAAGCACGTATAATTAGAAGAAAAGATTTTCTAAAACAGCGTTGAGGTTGGCGATACTATAGTTTTGGACAATGAAGGTCCGACGTATGAAATTAAAAAAAAAAAGATCAAATAAATTTATCAAAGAAAGAATTACAATGACATCATGTTACGATTCTTGATGACAAAAGCAGCTGAATTATTCTAATGCTAGCTAAATTAAAAAAACTAAATAAAGTTAGAATAAAATAATTAATTTAACTTTTATTCTATGCTTAGATAAGGTACCAAACAATTTTATTTATAACTAAAATATATAAGTAAAATTTTAGCTTTACTATAATTCTACTAAGATTAACTTCAATTTAATCTCAACAATTAACAGTAATTTTTTACTTTACAAGATAAATTTTTTCTATAAAAATTTATTTTTATAGAACTCTTAAATACATAAATAAATACTAATTTTTTAATAAAATTTAAAATATTTATAATAAAATTTTAATTTTATTTTTTTAAATAAAATACGATATTTGAATAGCTCGAGACAAATGATATAACACATTATTGAAACTTGAAACTAAATTAAAAGAAGCCCGTTTATATTGATTTACCTATGCCGATTATAGTGTTCGTCGGTACCTAGATATCTATAAGTTCCAGGCATTTCCCAAGATCTACTCTTTTTGCTTGGGTAACAAATTGAAAGTGCCAAATCGTAAATTTGGGTATAAATCCTGAAAGAAAAAAAGAAAGTGCTGCAAGTTTTTTAAAAGACTTGAATATTACAAGTCATGTACAATAGAATAGAATAAATAAAGTAGTAATAGAACAGAATAAATAAAATAGCAACAATAATTGAAAAAATAACAAATATCTCGATCAAGGAAACACCCCCAACGATTAGGTAGTAGCTATATATATGGCATTTAACCTAGGCCTTTGCAAATAGTAGTTGTCATTGCTTATATTTATCTTTGAGCAGTTGAGTTGATTTTGGTCGTTGCTATGGCGATCTTCAGTGGTCTCTGTTGGGTGCTCGGCTTGGGATTGAAGCCCATAACATTGCCCGCTTACTTTATCTGGAATTTCTCGTGCACTGTACTTAAGTTCGCCGGAGTTGCTGTGATGAAAGCTCCTGGGACTGCAGGGTTGATGCTGCCGAGGTTTCTGTTTAATGCCAGTCCGAAGATCTACTTTTTCTTGCTTCGCCTTCTTTGTGGCTTCTTTTGATTTTTCAAATTAGTTGAGTGTGTTATGGTAGCACTTAAATCACGAGTACTCATTGACTGAAATACTTGGTCTTTCCAAGTAGATTAGGTTTCTGTTGCAAGAAAATAAACACCTTGTAGATCCTCGTAGTGGCTAATCTATGGATCAGTTTGTTGCCCATCAAGAGCGTGAACATCTCTGCTTCTGCAGAGAACACTATAGCCTTCGCTTTCCGGCAATCTGTATTACCATCTCTGTTTAATTTACGTATGCCGGTTATTGTGTTTGGTTCTGGATTTTGTTCAGCTTGATTATGAAGTCATACATACAAGTCATTAAAGCTTTGCTATTTAAAATTTTAAACAATTTTTTAAATTTGAAATTAAAATTTCTATAAAATAATAAATAAAATATTTATAATTATTTTATTTAATAAATTGTGATACAAGTGAAGTATTTGACCGAAAAATTGTAAGTTCAAAATCTAAGGAAGCACGCCCTTATTGTGTTCGGTGTTCTTTACAACTGCCGAAGTTTGCTCTGCTTGACCGTAAAGTTCGACGGATCAAGTTGCAGTGATGGAAGGTGCAGGAGCTGCAGAGTTGTTGTTGGTACCAAGGTTTTTATGCCTAGCATTTTCCAGTATCTTCTTTTTACTTCGTTCTCTAATGCGTTTGTTTGTTCCTGACCATCCGGTAATGGAAGTACGAAAATTTTACATGTACATATGTATGATTACTTACTGTTGCTAAGTCATCAGGTAGAGAAAAGCAATTGAATAAAGGTACTCATATAATGGAAAAAAGAGTAAAGAAACCGTACAGATTTCAATGAGATAACCCATTAAAGAGTAAAGAAAAGTAGTCTTTTAGACCAAAGCATGTTGCTACGTACCACTGTTACTGTTGCTAGTGATCAGGGTAAGCAAAGCGATTGAATAAAGTTACTCATATTATAATGAAAAAAGAAGCAACGATAAAGTAGAGACTCGGAAAAAGGCTCTCACATAAAAGCGTCTAGCTTAGCTGCTAAGGTACCAGTGCACTATTGCTAGTCATCAGAATAAGACAAGTAATTGAATAAAGCTACTCATAATATAAGAACCGTTCCTTAAGTGTTTATAAAATAATTTTTTAAATATTTTTATAATTAAAATTTTTAGGTTAATTCTTTTTTTCTCTTTAATTAATCTTTAAAAACATAAAGTTTTAAAGTCTCATCTAGGTTGCCTCAAGTTTGTGTTCTTTAGAGATTTTATTAAAACATTAATCCAACTAACTCAGTAAAACTTCCTGGGTTAATTCTGAAAAGACCAAAAAGAAGGCTAAAATTCTTTTCAAAGACTTATAGTAATATTTTTCATTCTAAAATTTTTTTAAATTGTTAACAATATATTTTAGATAATTTTTTAAAATTTAAAAAATAAATTATATTATATATTATATAATTTTATACATAATTTTTTTAATAAAAAAATCAAGTTGATCTTGGGTTTTGATTTAGCTATGCCTTTTCTATTAAAGCCGAAAAAAGTCCCTACAAATCAGCAAAAGCCGCATTAAAATTTAAAGCTAGCTCCACAAAGAGCATTTCTTTTCTAAACTGAAATTTTAAAACTGAAAATCTAAAAATATATTACTTAAAATTTAAAATTTTAAAATAAGTTTAATTTCTTATTTATGATTATTAAAAATAAGTTTAAAAATAATATTTTTTGCCAAAAACTTGAGTTTAATTTTGTTTTTATTTTAATTTAGTGAGTTACAGATAGATTTTATGGGAAAAAAGTACGAGTCAGAAGCGTTGATAAACACGCAAATAGTCTTTGGTCACCTATAAATATGGCATTTTAACCTAGGCCTTTGCAATATATATTAGTTGTCATTGCTTATATTTTATCTTTGAGCAGTTTGAGTTGATTTTGATCGTTCTATGGCGATCTTCAGTGGGCTCTTTTGGGCGCTCGGCTTGGGATTGAAGCCAATAACATTATTGCCCACTTTCAAAGAGGGCTGGAATTCGCTGTGCGTTGGACTAAAGTTCGCCGGAGTTCGTGTGATGAAAGCTCCTGGGACTGCAGGGGGGTTGATGCTGCCAAGGTTTCTGTTCAGAGCCAGTCCTAAGACCTACTTCTTCTTGCTTCGTTTTCTTGCTGGTTTCTCTTGGGTTTTCCAATTAGTTGTGTATGTTATGGCCTTATGGGATTTTGTAATAAGTCTGTTAGCGCTCATTGACCAAGTACCTGATCTTTCCTAGTAGTTTAGGTGTTGCAGTGATGAAAGCTCCTGGTGCTGCTGGGCTGTTGATTCCCAGGTGTCTCTTTGAAGACTCTCCAAGGAACTTCTTCATTTTACTTCGTACTGTTACAAGATTGTGTGGGTGAAAGTTTACTTCTAGCTAATTGTATATGTAATCTGCCTCTTAAGCATTGCGAATAATTTGGGTGTTATGCTTGCTTTATGTGTACTTGCAGTTTATTGTTCTTTAGACGAAATCTATGTGTTGTTGATCTGTAATCAATCCACAGCTTCTCAAATCTGATGCATGTATACTGTGTATAGAGACGAGCGACAGAGGGATGCTCTTCTGAGGAACAGAGCATAAATCTAGTTCCAACTTCCACATGTCTGGTTTCATCTGCATACTTCGTTGACGTTGAACTATATTTTCATATATGAAACTCTACTTTTAATTTTTTTATTTACATACCGCCCAATATGATATACAAATCTTTTTTTCTTCAGCAGCATTTTCAAAAATGGTCTTAATAAACATCAATTTATTATTTTTTCATTTAATTAGTAGTTTCATTATGGTTGTTAAAATCCATAAATCACATGTGGCTTCCGTGCATTATAATCTTCAAATTTCTGTTCTACTTGAAAATATGGTGCTGCATCATTACAGTAAAGTGAGTGTTGTCAAGGGGAAGCTGCCATCCTGCATCTGCATAGGGAAGGGAAAAGGAAAAAGGCAACATGCAAACATTCTGAAACATTGGGCCTTAAAGTGTCTGGGCCGCCTTCTATTTCTAGCTAGAGATGCAAATATGGGCCGAACCAAACGGGCTAGCCTTCGGCCAGACTATTCAGCTCGGCACTAGATTCGTCCGGTGCAATGGACAGGACGGGCCGACTTTGCTGGCCCGTCGGGCAGCCCATCCATCCGGTACTGTTATGTTGATCAGTTAATATTGATTTTGACCTGGTCAACGTTGACCGATGTCAGCATGACCGTTGTAGCAGCCAGCCAACGGTAACACTACCGTTGGCTGGCTGCTGCAACGTTATTTTTTTTTTATTTTTAAAATTTAACTTTTCACCTATAAATACATCATATTCTCATTCATTTTTCACATATTTCTCTCAAATCTCATTTTCATTCTACTCAATCTTACATAAAATATAAAAGAAATTATTTCTTGCTTTATTTTTTAAATTCATATTTTTTTAATTATCAAAATTTTAGTTGTTATTTCAAATGGATCCAAATTTTTATGCCATTAATTTGGATGACTTTGGCATGGACGATCAAAATTTGGAAGAAATAGATGTTGCCCGTATAGAGAAAGGAGATGATATTCTTCCAAAAAGAAGTTTTCATCAAAGATGTAACGAAATTTCTCCAATTCCAAGTGTTGGAAGTAGTTCGGCTTTAGGATCGACATCGACAACAACAAAACGTTCAAAAGTCCCAACTTCTGAAGCTTGGAACTATTTCACTGCCGAATATACAGTGCTAAGTGATGGTACTCAATCAAAAATGGCGAAATGTAAGTTTTGCAATAAACTTTTAACTGCTAATCTTAGTGCAAGTACCCGATATTTACTAGCACATTGTAAAAAATGTGCTTCCAAAAAACAAATCGGAAGGGAACCTTCACAAACTCAACTTCAATTCAACACGGATGGTTCGGTAAGTACTTGGTCTTATGATTCTAATGTAGCTAGGAAATCTCTTATCCGTATGATTTGTACTATAGATTTACCTATTAATTTTGGTGAGTCATTTTTTTATGAAGAACATATTAAAAGAGCATATTGTCCATAATTTCAAAAAGTTAGTATAACAACTACTAGAAGTGATATTATTATTTATTATAATAAAATGCGCACTATATTAAAATCTGAATTAACTTCTTTAAAATTTTCTATTGCGTTAACATCTGATATTTAGAGTGGTAGAGCTAAACAAGATTATTTAAGTGTTGTTGCTCATTATTTAGATTCACAATAGATTATGGCAAAAAAAATTATTGGTTTTAGATTTATTGATTCCACACATGATGCTAAAAATATTTCTGAGCGCATTATAAGTGTAGTTAAAGAATGGAGCATAAGCAACCGCATTGTCTCCATCACCCTAGATAATGCTTCAGCAAATACCAAAGCAATTCGATTTCTTGATATGGAACTAAGCTCATACATGGGAGGAATTTTACTACATCAACGTTGTGCTTGCCATATTATCAACTTAATCGTACAATCAGGTATGCAGTTGGTAAGTGATCAGATTAATGATATTCGCGTTACTATTTCTTAGATTACTAGTTCAAATCAACGTTTAGCTGAATTTAAAAGATATTGCATAGCAGAACATCTAAAGCCCCGAAAGTTCAACCTTGATATGCCAGTAAGATGGAATTCTACTTATTTAATATTGAAAAGTACTTTAGATTATAAAAATGTACTTATGATTTTTTATAATACAAGAATGGGTAACAATATTTTACTAAAACTCATTGGATTATTGCTGAAAAACTTGTAAAATTTTTAGAAACTTTTTATGATGCTACTGTTTTATTATCTTGTGTTTACTATCCTACTTCTCCATTAGTTTTACATTCAATTCTTAATATAGCTACTATGCTACATTCGCATATAACAGATGAATTATTTGGACCTATAGTTACAATAATGACTAAAAAATTAAAAAAATATTGGTCTGATATTCCTCTTTTATATTGTTTTGCATTTATGTTAGATCCTAGATTTAAATTTATATATTTTACTAATATTCTTACATATATTGGTATGTATTTAGATATTTCCAATATTCAATTGCAAATAACTAATGCTCGTAACAAGCTGTATGAAGTTTATGATCTTTATGAAGTTAGGTTTGGTAATTTGCGAAATCAACAACAACAAGCTGAGACTAAGACAAACTCATCAAAGTAAGAAGAAAAAAACGATCAATTGATCTTTGATCTCCATTAAGCCTGGCTCAAGTTCAACACCATCTTCAACTTCAAGCAGCATGCAATCTTCTTCGGACTTGAACAAATATTTTGAAGGTGATATCTTGTCATCAGAAGAAGACGATGAAAACCCGTAAAATTTTAATATTTTGAATCGGTGGAAGACACATTCAACAAGATATCCAAGACTCTCTCAACTAGCACGTGATATTTTGACTATTCTGTTTCAACGTGTGTCTTTAATCGGCATTTAGTATAATTTGGAAGGATAATTGAAGAACGCAGAACACAACTTACTAGTGAGATGGTTGAAGTGTTAACTTGTTTGAAAGACTGGGAACTTGCAGTCAAATGAATGCAGCATACAACTCACAATGAAGACTTGACTGAACAATTTTCTGAATTATTTTTAAATAAAAATATTCCAAGTACAAGTTCAAATGAATAATTATATACATATTACAAATTGTAATAATTTTTTTATATTTAATAATAATTTCTAAAGTTATTTTTTAAGCTTTTTATATTTAGTAATAATTTTTAAAATTATTTTCAATTTTTATATTTAATAATATTTTTAAATATTATTTAAATTTATTATTTAAAAAATAAATATATATAACGGGCTGCCGGGCTGGATCTAAAATTCCATACCCGGGCCGGGCCAGCCCGGCCCGCCTATTTTTGCACTTCTATTTCTAGCACGCAACACTGGGCATGTATTTGGACCAAGATAAATTTATTGGGCCTATATATCCTTCTTTAAGTTCATGTTTCTTGGCTTTGCTGATGGAAGAGGTAGTAGCCAACATCATGTTGAAAAGATAAATGGGGCATTATCAAAAATTTTTTTAAAATTTTCAATTCAAAATTTTTAATATATTTTTTAGTAATATTTCAAAATTTTATTTTAGGGGTGGCAATATATAATAAGATTCGAAAATGAAATCCAAAACTGACCTGTTTAATCAGGATTATAGTTGAAAATTTTGACTAGTATATTTAATATGGGTTGGGTTAGAGTTAAACAAATTTGACCCGATTATTAAATGGGTCGATCTGGGTTAATCCGAAATTGACCCACCAATCTGAAATGTCATCTTTTGAAGAAATAATTCTTGATTTTTTCTTACATTATAATAAAATATTAGTAATAAAAATAATCGATAATAATTATTTACAAACTATTAAATTATATTATGTTTATAATTAATTCTTTATTTTTATATCTTAGTAAAATAGTATAAGATGAAAATTATAATATTATCGAAAGTATTACTATGTATGTATTTTTAATGACGAATTTAGATTTCGTATAAAGATTTTTATGAAAATTTTGTTAGATAGATATATTTATCAAAATTTTTATCGAAATTATTAATATGTATTTATAATCATAAATTTCAACTGTTATCATATATTTTCAAAAAATAAAAAATAATAATTTTTTTTGGATAGTTTAAGGACCGATGAAGACATTAAGAAATGCATATTTTGTCGGACATAATTATATCTCATCAGTAAAAATATCGTGCATTTTTATTCGAACTGATCTTATAATTTCGCTGAAGTTTAAAAATATAAAATTAATAATTTTAATTATTAAATGGGTCGATCCGAATTTGATCTGATTATTAGTAGGTTGAAATAGAGTTGACAATTTTGACCCGTATAAATTCATAAGTTGGACTAGGGTTGAAAGAATTTGACCATATTATTAAATTGGTCGATCCGAAACCGATCCATCAATCCATATTGGCACCCCTACTTTATTTAAAAATTTAAAAATACAAATAAAATTACTTTATTTATTTTTATATTTTTTTAAAATAAAAAGAAAACTTATTTTTTGAAAAAATAAAATACTTTAAAAAAATTCCTTTTCAAAATCAGTTCCGAATACGCACTCGAACTGTATACAATCTTCCGAAAAAATCTAACTACAATGTGTTGTTCCTAGTCGTTCTACAACCCACTCTGTGCTCACAATCCTCAGGTAGTAAAGTTACCCGGCAATCTAGAAATTTAGGTACACTATGGGCCTGCAGCTGCATTGGGAAGTGGGATGGATGTAATATAATTTAAAACTTTATATATTTTGAAATTTTAAATAAATTTTATTATATATTATTAAAAAAATTTGAAGTGAAACGAAATGAAACGGAGAAAACGCAACGCAGCCTTAGGCCGACTATTATGTTTTCTGGATTGCATGCATGTGAACTCTATCCTTGTTCACAAGTCGCTAGACATCCTTGGCTTCATTTGAACAGAATGGCATTCCGTGGTTGTCTTGTTTCTGCCCTCCCGTGAACTTCCGGGGTCCTCCACTCATGATTTTGTCCCTAATAATACCAAGAAACACGTTCAAATTCTTTCATTCACTCAACATCAAAACCAGTGCAATTCGTCAGCAACTTCCAACAGCCTACAGATCATCTCAAATTCTTCTTCTTCTTCTTCGTTTCATTTCTGTTTTGTCTTTATAGTTGTCCATGCACATCTATTTCTGTTTTTCGTCAAGTTGAGTCACACTTTCGCATGAATAAACTAAATGAACTAATTAGTAGTCCGTGCTCTTTCTTGAACAAGTTTCGTAAGCTGTTTAAGTAGCATATATAAGCTTCCTTTAAGTAAGATATGTAGTATTTGATAGCTAGCAAGCTATGATGTGTTCTTTTAGGAGCTTGTGTTTGTTTATTACTGCATTTGCGCTTGCTCTTGCCTTGCCTTGTTCTAGTTCAGCTTCTGCAAATCAGCATGACAAGAAACAACAACAACAACAAGAATTGCCGGCGGCGGTGGTGGTCGGTACTGTCTTCTGTGATACCTGTTTTCACCAGCAGTTCACTGAGTACAGTCACTTCATCTCAGGTATATATTCGATGAATTCATCACTCAACAGCAACTCCTTAACGACTACAATTTCTTACTCCTTATCAAGTTCTCACTTCATTATATATATATACATACAGGTGCATTGGTGTCAGTGGAGTGCAGCAATCCATTGTCGAAACGAAGCTTCCGCAAAGTGGCTAAGACTAACCGGTACGGCGTGTTCCGAGTAGGGCTACCTGTTCGCGTCGGCCGAGACCTTGAAAAGATCAAATCTTGCTCTGTGAAGTTGATCGAGAGCAATGAACCCTTCTGCTCCATCGCTTCTTCTGCAAACTCTTCACTACTCCAACTTTCTTCAAAACGCAAAAATGTTCATGTTTTCTCCGCAGGCTTCTTCACTTTCAAACCCATGAAACAACCTGACCTCTGCTACCAAAAATCTACTAACGTAAACCTCAACAACAAAGAATCACTTTCCAAGCCGGATATATTCTTCTTCCCACCAATACCGTTCCTTCCGCCGCCATCTATCCTACCGCCTGTTCTTCCACCACTGCAGCCATCACCGGGAATTTTACCGCCGTTGCAACCTTCGCCGGGAATTCTTCCACCTGTGCCACCTCTTCCTTTTGTGCCTTCGCCACAACAACCCTCACCGGGAATTCTTCCACCTGTGCTACCTCTTCCTTTTGTGCCTTCGCCACAACAACCCTCACCAGGAATTATGCCACCTGTGCCGCCTCTTCCATTTGTGCCTTCGCCACAACAACCCTCACCGGGAATTCTTCCACCTGTGCCACCTCTTCCTTTAGTACCTGTACCACCTCTTCCTTTAGTACCTGTACCACAACTACCGCCACCAACACCACCTTCTCTCTTGCCTCCGTTTTTGCCGCCTGTTCCCCTAGTGCCTGGGATTCCTCCGGCTTCCACATCAGGGAAGACAAAGAACCCTTGAGAGATCTTGAAGTGTAGTGAACGACGTTGCTTTGCATACGTCTAGTTAGCTAGCAGCAGGTTCTCATCAAGTGTTGCACTTGGTTAGTGCAGTGCATGTATGCCAATGTAAGAAATGTATGTACGTACGAGTTTGATAACAATTAAATAAGCTACCCTTCTACTTAAAGAAGCTTTTCTTTGTGTTTATTAAGAAACTATTTAAAAAAGGTTTGTTTATTTTGGAATAAATTTGAATTTAAAAAATTAATTAAAAATTAAAAAATTTAATAAAATATAAATTTTTATTAATTTTATATTAAAAATAAGTTTAAAAAAATAAAGTACGCCCAAAGCTTAGCAGATGATCTGCTCTATGAAAATCAACAAATAATTTATTTAATTAGCTAAAGAAGGAAATTTGCTAAAGATATGCATCCCGTGAACGAAAAAAGGCACACAATTAACATAACGTTCGGATATAATAAGTTGGATGTGTTCCTATCCTGGCCGCTGATTCATTGAACTGACGTGTCACAATCTCAAAGTGGGAAATTTAATCACTGGATCCGGATGTTGTTGAAATCTGAAACCCAAAATTGAATCACATGATTGTAAGGCCCATGCTCATTCCTAGATTATACGTAGGGAGTTTAATTGGGTACTGAAATCATCTGAGCATGAATTTCATACATCGATCATTGCAAGAAGATGAAGAAGAACAAGTGATATTTGGGACTAGTTTCGAGTCTTTTTTATTTTTATTTTTTTTAATAAATTTTTGTAATATTTTAAATATTTTTTTAATTTAGAAAGTATAAAAAATATTATGTAGTTAAAATCTTATTATTTTATTATTTTTAAAAGTAAAAAGAAATAAAATTTATTTTTTAAAATTTTAAATTATTTTTTTATTTTTGGATTTTTTTTTTTCAAAAGTACTCCAAAACAATCGGTACTTAATTTATCTCTTTCTGTATACTTTTTTTATCAAATCCAATCTCTACCTTTTAACACCCATTTTCATATGAAAGAATAGAACACAAAATTATTAAGATTTCATTAGAGTAGGTTGGTTCCTCAAGAAACTTCACAGTAAATCAATTGGAATCTTTGCACTCTGAACTATGAATACATCCATCCAGATCAAGATTTTTATGCAGATTCGTTGCTTCATAGACCAAAAAACCTTTCCAGGTGGTATACAGAGGCCTGTTACTTTTGATTGAAATTCCTTCCACTGATTATTCTACATGTTAATTGTTAAAAACAGTTCCAACAGTGCTTGATTTGGATCATTCCCATTGAATCTTTTTCATCAGTGCTTGATTTGAATCAGCAACCACACCTCATCACTGAAAAAAATGATCACTAGAAGTAAAAACGTTCCTATCAGTGATGAAAGCTAGACACGTTTCATCATTTGAAGACGTATATGATGCAGGGCATGCCTACTCATACTGTTCTTTTGGAAAGCCCATCCATATCAACTATGAAGAGTGCCAATATCTTAAACGCACTCTTACAGTACACGGCAAAAAACAAAAGAATAGACAGATTGAGATAATAATGATCCGCATCATCAACATTCAAACAATGTCCTGATGATTAGAACGAGAACGAGTCGAAAAATAATCTCAAAAATCAGCTAAATGTCAGCATCAGTGAGTGCGAACGCCAATATGCTACTACGAGTCTTCTTCGACGATTCCTTCTTTATTAAATTGAAGGAATCAGTGGTTTTGTTTGGCTTCCAATTAACTTCTATTTGATGAAGAGACTAATCACATGTTTGTGGAAAATAGCAAAAAAGTATTATATATATATTAAACGACAACTCGATGAAAGATGCATGGAATCTGAACTTGACTAACAAGTATCAGTCTCCCTCGAGTCTTTAGTATATACAGCTCCACTTAGTTTTTCTTATAGATTTATATGATTGATCTGTATTGAGACACGTTTGGTACGAATTTTTTAAACTTTTTTTTAAATCCAGAAAGTGATACAAAGTGCTGCAAAATATTCTCTCAAAAATTTAAAAAATATAGTAAATTGTAGATTATGCAACAATTGTATGTCTACAAAAAATTTTTGAAATTATTTTTTTCTAAAAAAACTCTTTCTTTCAATTATCCCAGACCTAGTGTAAGATAGTTTAAAGACCTACGAATGCGGACCAATGCAAAAAGCAGCCCTCATGAGAGGCACATGAAAATGTTTCCATAGAACAAATATTTTAGTAATGGAGTCAATTGACTTGTCTTAGTTAATTCACTGAAAGCATCTCCTAACCTGCTTTGTCATTGGTTCCAACTTGGTGGCTTTGGTGTTGTTTATTGATTATTAAGAACAATACCTACTTTGTTTTTCTTATCAGCACTTAAAATCAGATAATAAGACTATATATAACTGACTGATTCTTTTCCTAATGTTACTGCTAATGAGCATACCACGGGTCTTAGAGTAGAAATTAATCAGTTGAAATGATTTGTTTCATGTCAGGTTGATGAACTAGATTCAAGCTTCAGAAATCAATCAACGATGACCAACTCAGAAATTCCAAACAGCAGCTTCATGAGGATTGCTTCTATAATACGATTGCAAGTTATGCATCTGAGTATGCACCAACCAAAACAAAAAAGTAGAACCTTTTCAGTTACACATACAGAGCAAAGCTAACAGTAAAGGCAAGGGGGGAAAAATGACAATGATTCATTTATCTTTAAAGAAGTCATCCTATGTAAGCATGAGCAATTTGCATACACCTACTACATAGGACCACCCATCGAAACATAACCTTTTGCTCAACTTGAGCATGGTCTAGCTTTTTGTGAGTAGCATCAATAGCATGGACGCAAAAAAAAAGTTATAGGATGACAAAAAATGAATGGAGCAGTGAACAACATGCTCAACGTCTACTTCAGAAAGATTCAGGATACTAAAAAAGATTAGGTTTCTGAGCATTGCATGAGGGATCGTGTTTTCGACACGCACCTGTGGGACCTAGACAGGCTGATGGTTGAAGGACCACTGTTAAAGAGAACCTAGCTTGATGTGCAGAGCACAGTCGTATCCTTGTGTTGTGGGCATTGCAATCAGCTAGGAAGCAGCCACCTGAGTCTGGAAGTTTGATTAACATATTGTTTTCCCTACAGGACAATTCAGTCATTCTCTGCAACACAGCACTAACAATCTGCACCAGGCAGCAAAGGGATCAATCAGAAATCTCTCCTGTTCGTGACTTTTCAAATATGTAAAGGGATACCAACCATTCCTGGATCTCATTGCAGTGCGCCTTGACAGACACACCTGCAGATCATAATCATTTCTCAGAAAGAAGAAGAATCCATAACTAAAGCAATACCTAGCAAGATAACATGGTCCTCACAGATACAAGTAGGAGTTACATGCCAAGAGTGAGATAACTAAGCAGATTCTGCTCTTGTTATTTAGCTAGCTTTTGTCTAAATAATATCTTCTATGCAAAGAGTAGAACATGATCCTTCAAAACTCCTTATTGTTAATTTGCTAAAACAAGTTTCAGTTCCCAGTTAGTTAATTTGCTGAAGTTGCCTGATATAGTAACTATGCTGCTACAGTTAGTTACTCATCAAAGTAAACTTAGTACTGAGAGTATGTAGAAATAACACGAGAAAATGAAAAAGATCCTAGCAATTGAGTAGATGCCATCAAGAAAATTGCAAATCACATATGACCTGTAAAAAGAAAAGGCATGCATAGGTTGGTTTTTAAGATCTGCGTAGCAATGAATAACAACAGGAACTGAATAAACTCATATCAAACTAAGTAGGATGGAATGATCATATCAAGATAATGACAGTGAATTATTACGAACAGAAAAGAAACAAAGAAAATTCCTTCTAAAGACAATTGCATTACAATTAACTATATTTACAATGATACTTACAATGCAGATTTGCTTTTCTCTACAAGCTTTCAGACTAGGCTTAAAGGGGTAATGAATCCCTTCTGACCAACAGGTTACATCCAAAGTGTGCAACTGCAGATAGATCCTTTCCTAACTATTTCCCTAAGTTTGATGGAGAATTTCATGCCATATGTTAAAAGATAATGCAGAAATCATGTACAAGCAACAGTAGAGAATTTTCCTGTTTCAAGGCTTGACTGCACCCATACTGTACAGGGATCTTGACCTGAATAGACCTCCAAAGAGGTATCTGGTAGGGGATTCCTTTGGAGGAGATTGTGAGAGCTCACACTGCCCTTTAACCTTTAGAAAGGTCTGACCTAAGGACTGTCTTATTCTATCAATGGTACTTGCATCAATTGAATTTCCAGCAGCATCACGAACATAGAAAGTGTTGATGGCTTTTCCACCTTTAGTTGTGACCTCTGCCCTTGTGACAGTGAGGCCATTCTCGCGAAAAATCCGAGTAACTTCTGATAGCAAGCCAACTCTATCACTTGTGCACAACTCTAGCTTCAAACCCTGCAACGAAAATCAAAACCACAAAAAGATCACTAAAAACTCAGACCACCAGCTTAATGTAGTTATTCACTCTCTACAACCACATAGACTATATAACTAAAGGATCAAACAAACTGAAAATATAGATCACCTCAGATACTCTCCGTTCTATAGCTGCTTCAAGACATTGGGTTATCTGCTCCTTTTCAGCTTCTGAGTTAATTGGTGATCCATTGGCATGCCTTATGTAGTATTCCTTCAAATTCATCAATGGCAAGTTAATAACAACATAAAAAAGGCCAAATTGCAGACAGCTAAGTAGAACTCATGGCTGAATTATGTAGGAGAGAATAAATTAACTAGTACCAAACAATATACCTGATATGCTTCTGGACCCTCAGCAACCACATTAGCATGAAAAACCACATAATGCATGTCTGTCAGAGTACAAACTGTATCAAAAAGAAGCTTAGGACGATCTTTGCACCGTATTGTGATTACCGAGTAATCCTTATCATACAAATTGATGATAGCAACATTTGGTCTTTGGCTCTTGACTGTAGATTCCTGATCAGATCTCTCATAATCCCTATCATCAAACATCATTTGGTGGAGCCTCCGTTCTGTGTGCATGGCTTCCCCAGCGACAGCTGTCTTTGCTCCTCTGACCTTGTTATTCCCTCTTAGCACATTACATAGGAGCTCTTTTACTGTTCTTAGCCTTTCTGGGTCATTGATGGCTAAACCAGTAGCCCTATCTGTCACATGCATCACGGCAGCCACTCGAGCATTATGTGTCCACAACTCAGCATTCACCACATTGCATCCGTGGTTAGCGAGGACTGCACTCACCTCAGAGAGCAAGCCTGGCCTATCTGTCCCAGTTAACTCAATAGAAGTGTAGTCAGTAGATGGTGCCACACCCACTGACCTCCGCCTAGATGGCACGTACCCAGTTCCTAAGGACTGCAAAACTGCTATTTATGAACCTATTTTTTGTTAAATAGGTAAGCAAGTATGTTGAAATTCTGGAGAAACATTCTTACCTTACTGATGGATTCAGCTAGACCAGTTTCATCACTGACTTTATTTCCATCCCTATCAGTCACATTGAATACTGTTGAAATCCATGAAACATTCATGAATTTAAATTAAGTGAATTTCAACGCGAAACAATAGACTAAGCCTTCAAACCAAGACAGCAGTCAATTAAAAATACTCAGGAGGCTAGGATGTACCATCCATGAACCATCCTCCATCAGATGATATGTAGGCTTTGATGATGATAAGATTAAGATCAGTAAGGAGTTGAACTACTTCTAAGAGGATTCCTTTCTTGTTTGCACTGTCAACCTAGTGGCAAAATCCACAGATATCTTAGCGAAAGTGGCATTTATTAAAAAAGAAAGGAAAATTTACAATTAATGAAGTATTGAAATCTCACCTTAATGACTGTTGCATTGGCGCAGCTTTTGTTGTCCACTTCAACCCTAGTTTATTTGAGACAAAAGTCAGATTAAAAGTAAAAAGAAAAGATACAAAGCCCTACTAATGTTAGTCAGAAGGTATTTCCAGACATGAAATACCTTGGTGGATTCATTGTTTGGATGAATTTCTCATACTCATCATCACTGCTCCATGAAAGATCTGATTCTGGAAAATGTAAATGAAACGGTTAGCCAGAAAAAAAAAATGAAACAAAAACTTAAGAGTAAGGAAGACATCTTCAAAAAATCTTACAAAATAAACAAAGCTCCGTGAATCAACCAAGCGTAAAAACACAAACAATTCAAACAGTAAGCAAGACACAATAAAATCAGAGAAAAGCAGAAAATAATAGGAGCAATACAACTTCCAAAATAGAGCAAAGTAGCCCAAACGAATATCAACCATTTCCCAAATTGAAATTGCATCAACAGCTAAGAAAACTTGGAACAAAATCCCAGACAAATCAAACACCAATCAAATAACCTTCACAAAGAAAAACCCACCACCAACAATCGCAAATCAACTATACAACTACTCAAACACAAAACAAACTTAAAAGAAACAAAAAAAAAAAAGAAAAAAGAAAAAGAACCAATACAGATGACCCAACCTCACCCATCTGTCAAAATCATCCAAAATCCATAAACAAGCTATTACCCAGATTGCAAAAATCGCAAATTAAAGTGAGAGACTGCGATCTCACCAGCTGTGGACGCCATTAGAACACAAGCCCGTAAACGAACCAACCCAAGAACAATTTTTTTAGAATCTTCTTATCTGATTCTGTTGAGAGAGAAAGAGAAAAAAAAGGAGAGGGAATCGTGAGGCTAGGGAGAGAGCAGTACTACAAACTACATGTACCGCCGCAGCGTCTGCAGAGATTCTCGCTCGCTCTGCCCTCGCCTTCTTATTATATACAAAAAAAAAAAAAAAAAAAAGAAAGATTTGATTTTTCTTTTGATTCTTTCTTTCTCCATGTCTCTATCTATCCTCCCTCTTGAGTTCGGGTTGGCTCAAACAACAACCGGCGCACTTTAACAAGGTTGACTTTAGTCTTCTTTTTAATTATTATTCTTTTGTTGCTAAATAACACAAGTAGATGTTAATTTATAAATATTAATTAAGGTCTTTAAAATTTGGTTACACAGTGAGAATCTGGTAGAACTGTCAAAAAACTATAAAAAAAAAAAAGATGAGAGTTAGAAAGACACGAATCAAAATACAAATGCAACGTGTTTTTGTAAAACATCTTAAAAATATCTAATATTAATTTAAATTTTTAACAGCACATCACTCTAGGATGGATATCAATTAAAAATTGAAGAATATGGTTTTTTGGTTATAAACCTTTCAATAAAGTTTAAACTTGCATGATGTATATACCAAAAGATTTTTGATGAAATTGAAACGTTTCTTAGTAATTGTTTCACCATCAAATGCGAAAAGTATCTAGTAAGCTATGGAGTTCGTTTGGCATGATGTTTCAAAAGCTATTTTTCAAAAATTTTTTTATTTTATATTTTTTAATATATATTTTATAAGTATCTAAAAAATTAATTAAAAATTTAGATATTGTAGAAAAATTTTACGTAATAAGATCTTTTTATTGTATATTTTTATTATTTTTTTAAAAATAAAAAAAATAGAACTAATTTTTTTAAAAAAATAAAAATATTCTTCATTTTAAAAAAGTTCTATTTCATAAGTAATTTAAAAAATATTCTTAGATGTACACCCAAAAATAGATCATGAAAAAACTAGATCAACTAATTATTTATATTACTAAGATTTCGATGTTGAATGTGTTCTTTTTAAAGATTTTTTTAAAATAACTTTTTTTTAATAAAATGAGTATATAAAAAGTTTATTAATAACTTATATAAATAATTATTTCAAAATAACTTTTTGAAATTTTTATTGCAAACAAGGGGAAACATTTTGAGATTACTTATGAAATAATTTTTTTTAAATAATAACTATTTCAAAATTTTTTAAAATAAATTTGATTTTTAAATTTAAAAATAATAAAAATTATATATATATAATAATCGATATATAACTTTTATGTATTTTTAAAAATTATATCTAATATTTATTAAAAATTTATAAAAAAATTTATTTAGAATAATAAGACTTAGAAAAATAATGGCAAAAGCACGTCGAAGTGCTAGTTGTATAATATGATTTGATTTTTTTACTGTTTTAGTTTCATGAGTACTCTCATCGGAGATTTCTTAGAATACGAAGCACTAATGAAATACGAAGTCATTTGTCTGGTATTCATTCTGTAGGATGACTCACTTAATTAGAATAATTTTAAAAATTTTTTGCCACTGTTTATGCTAGTCTCATTTCTGGTTTATGCTTTGTGGTATTTTCTACTCTTACCAGTTATTACTTGTGCAGGTCTTTCAATGCCTTTATGACAGCATCTGGTGGTTTGCTCCAAGAACTTCATGTTTGGTAGAAGGCACATTATCCTGCCTGATCAGTTGTTTTGAGTTTCTTGCATTTACGGATACATGGAGTTTTCCTGATACGATGGTTTTGTAAAATGTACGATGTTATATGTATGTCTTGAATTTTTGTTAATGCAGTACAGCTCTTGATTCTACAAGGATGATCTCCTTTGAAATAACTCAAAATGTTTTTACTTGTTTCTTCATCTGCAGTCCATGCAATGTGGGAAACAAGGTCTTGCAAATACATTCCTTTGGGAATCTTTGTGTAATCATTTTCAGCAATATTTGTTACCTGCATTGGTACTGGGAAGATTATAATCAACTTTTGAATAGACAGGAACAGGTTATATTTGTCAGCAATATTTTAAGAAGGTTTTCACCTCACTATTTAAGTAATTTGTCACCACCTACTGACTTCGAACTTTGTCTTCAAAATACTACCTAAATCATGCTCAGGTTTTACGCGTATATGGGAGAACAATTGATGACCAAAAAATTCAATAAAAATGTCTCAGTAATTGCTATCACATTTTAATAAGGCGTGCAAAGCCAAACAGTGAAATACATTCAAACTTGTTAGTGTATGTATTGTTTGGAAGTTGAACAAAGGTGTTTTTGAACGAGCTATATATATTAAGATAATCACAGAAAGATGATTTTTCTTCTATGTCAACTTCACTTTGTGAAGCTCGAGTTCTCTTCGTTGTTCCAGTACATCTGCAATTGACATTTTAACATCTCTGAAAAACTCTTTGGTGCTAGCACTGATTGTTAAACCAAAAGACACAAAAGAACATAAAAGAATATTTCAATCTTTTTATAAAAATTATTTTTATTTATTTTTCAATTATCAAATAAGAATAATATATACTCTTTATTAATTTTATTAATATATCTAAAAAAGATATATTATTATTTTTAGTTTCGTCTCTATCTGAATAATTTATTTTTATTTATTACTTCTATCTCTAAACATACAGTTAGATTTCATCGGTTCCACCGTGCATATGGGTTTAGTTCAAGATCTTAGTAGCGAGTGACTTCCCATCTCAATTTATTAAACTTTCTATCAAACATTTTTCTTCCAAGATCGAAGCAACAACAAAAGCTCCTCCTTGAACATGGTCATCACCATATTGAAAGGCAACCAACGCATTAGTGCTAGACAACTTAGTAACAAGATCCATGCGTGACAAAAAATACAATGCTCTCTTTCTTCATCTCATGATCATTATGAACAGTTCTAGTAGTACGTAGTTGAGTAGGAGAAGGCAATGAGAGAGAGAGAGAGAGATATTGGACGAACCTGGCAATGACATGGATCCATCCAGCTTTGGTTTGGTGCCTTAAACACTGAGAATGCAGAGACGGAAAGGGCAAATATCACAAGACACATCGGTGGAGTGCACTACTGTCTTTGATCGTACCACGCTCTCTTGAACTAAAAGTGCTTTTGTCCAAAACCCAAACCCATTTTCTTGCCTAAGCTTTCATTTATCAATCCATTCACTCGTCAAAGTGGAAACATTATATGGATGAGAGAGAGAGATTTTATGAGTGCCAAATGAGCTGATGTCTTGATTTCCAGCATGTAGGGCTGCCTTGCCTTCTTTTGGCTCTTCAAAATTTTTAAAATTTTTTTGAATCATATATATGAATCTCTCAACTGATCCAAAACTTTCTTGTCTATATATTGGTAGCTTTTGATAAGAAGTATGCATAACACTATATATATATATGAACTTTTAAAGTGATCGTGATAATTATAAATCTTTTTTAAGTGACGAGATATTATAATATCTGAAAATAATTTAAATTTTGAGAGTTCTTTTTAACAAATAAAAAGCTGTTCAAAAAGTTAATTATTAAAAATCTAATTATAATTTTTTAACAGAGTATTATTTGTAAATTTAATATAATTTTTTTAAAAAATTCAATCTAATATAGTGAAATAAAATTTACTTATTATTATTATTATAACTCTTCAAAATTCTAAATTAATATGAAACATATTATTATATTTCATATGATTTGAAAATTGCTTTTCAACATTTTATTCCTATATAGTTAAGAGGAGTAACATTTCTTTCCAATGTATATAGATATCACCAAGCCGACTCTTGCCATTTGCTTCTACAAGTAGGTATACGAAAAGCCCATAAAAAAATTAAAGCCTGGGGTTGTTATATTTTAGAAAGGCTTTAGATCTACTACGCCCAACAAAGGCCCATAACCTTTTATTCGGTTCCTCTGCTTTCCTTCCATCTTCTCTCGCTCGATCTCTTATTTCGCGCCAAAATTAGATCTTCGTTTTCTTTCATGGAGGAGAACAGATCGATCGAAGTTCGGAGCCTTGACGGCCGATCGGTCGTCATGTTGATCTCTCCGGACCATTCGATTTCTGATTTGAAGGTTCTGCTGAGGGATAGGTTCCCTCCCGCTACGAATTCTCCCGATTTCCATCTCTGCTTCAAGGTTTTAAAATCTAAAACTCTCCCCCCAACAATTTCAATTTCAATGTCCACTCCTTTTTTTTTTCTTTCTAAATCTTGTTTTTGTTATATCAGTCATTTCAATATCCAACTTTTCGTGATAAGTCTCGCAATATTTTTTATTCCCGTAATAAAGTTTGTTTTTGTTGTTGCTCGTTTATGTTTAGAGTTGATGCATACTAACTGTTTGTTGAAATGCGTCACAGGGTTCAAAGTTGAGTTTGGACAGGAAAGTTGGTAGCTTTTGCTTTAATGTGGAGCAGGGTGAATTTCTGGTTCTTGTTCCTTTTGCAAAGAGATCACGGCAGGTTTCATCAGTTCAATCAGAGGTGGAACAGACTTTGTCCTCTTCGCAAAGTTTCAAGTCACCTGCAGCGGACTCAGCATGGACGGACATAATGAACGATATCTCATCCTTGGTGGAAGGCTCATCATCCAATACTTCTGCTGGAAATGAGTATTGTCCATTGAAGGACTCCACAACTGAAGGTTCTCCTAATGTTAAACGCAGTAAAGAACCTGATCCAAATGATGCGCTCTATGAAGTCGTTCTTACTGGTTCTACTAATCCTCTTGATAAGAATGTTCACCACAAAATACGTGGTATAGTAGACTCTATAAACTGTTTAACGAATGCTGATACAGGGGTATGCTTGTTGTTTGAGGAGTGTTTTAAAGATTCTGGACGGGTAGTACAGTGTTTTTGTCCACAATGGCTAAGGACGGCGTTGAAGAGGTTTACATTTTTGAATGTATGCTATGCCTTATTTCACAAAGAACAGAAGATTCTTACATGTAATTATCTAAAGGAAGCACTGGAGCAGGCTAGCTGCATTGAGCTTGATGGTTTGAATCTCTCGTATGTGGAGAAACTTTCCCTCCTATGCCCTAAGGTAGTGTTTTTCCTATTTTTAGAAGGTTTGACTTTCATTTTAGTTGTTCTGGACCGAGTTTTATGCATGTTACTTAGGGGGAGAAGCATTTTAGTTGTTGTTTTGGGTAGCCTTACTAATTGAGCAGCCCCTATATAAGAAACTAAGCCATGGGCTGTATGAATTTAAAAAATCAAGCAACAACGAAAGAGCACATTCTCTTGTATCTTTCATCCCAACCCCATCTCAAGGCCAAGGTAAACTTATCTTTGTTAACCGCGGTTCCTTTCATTAAAAAGAAAAAAAGAAATTAAAAAAAGAAAAGAAAGAAAGAAGTTACCACTGCTTTGTGTATGATATCTGGTATAGTTGGGGATAAGTGGACACAAGAATTGAATTTCAATGCTTCATGAACTCAGACAATACATCGATAACCTTTATTGGAAGCTTGCGTAATTTTTGTACTGTTCTTTTGTTAATAGCAAAGATTGATTCTAGGATATGGCTTGTTAATAAGGAGACCAAGTTGGAGACATGACTAGTAAGTATGGAAATGCTACCACATCCAAATAAGAAAAGCTAAAAGATAAAGATAATGCTGGTTATTGGTTCTTTTATGTTCAGGATGGATTTTTGCTGGTTATTGGTACTTTTACTTTCAGGATGGATTTTTTAAGTCAGCCCAATAGTTTTACTTTAACCACTCATTTGGTTTACTTCTGGTGCATGTCAGGTTGGATTTTCCTGACTGACATCTACCAGCAATGCATCTTTTTTCATCTTGTTTATTAATGGATACATGTTTTTGTTCTCTTAGTTTTGGAAATGTATACATCAAAAGAGAATTTAGTTCTTTCATCTTTACTTGATATTATTTTCTTTATCAACATTAGCATGAGATCCACATTTTTACCTCAGTATAGATCGAACTTCTTTCCCATTTCAGGTTGTAGTAGTGCTGGACAAACAACAAAGTCTATGTAGCAAGTCTGGATCTGCTATTGTTGTTTGTGACCACCCAGAAGGAATATCAAAGATGTTAGATTCAGCAAATGGAGTGCAGTCTGGTATGGCTAGGACAAGTCCATGTTATTTTTTGCAAAGTCATTTGTGCTTTCGTGGAGTGTAAAGTTTGTTTTACTTTGTTTAATGGAGTAGGTATAAATAACTTAACATAGATAAGTTTCAATTTATGTAACTAACATCTAATACATCAATCAGCCACTTTATGCAGGCAGGAGGAAACCACCTGTTTCACCTATAGTAAATGCAATAGGGAAGCGGGAAGCCTCTTTCAGAAGTTATTTGTGGAAGTGTATTCAACAGTCAACAGTAAGTTACACGCATGCATAGGAAGAATTACGAGTGTGAAACATGTTGATAAAATTTCAGCTCAATTGAACTGCGAATCAACTTCCATCCGACTGCTTGATGAAAATGATATAAATAGTAGAAATTGATATCATATATATATTTTTCATTTGTATCATTTTGGATTTGTGGTCTGATTGAACCGAAACTTTGTGAGCATATTCTTAATATTCTATCATGAAGATTGGATTTGGAAACTCTCTAGCAAAAAATGGCCAGGGAATGTGCTGGAGTGTCTACAGTGCATGGAATGCATGTAACGTTTTGGTTCCCATATTCTTCATAGAATATGGACACCAACATCCATGCTTGCATAATGTAATAAGATCTGATTTTTCCTTTATTGCTTTCAACTTTTTTTTTTCTTTTCAGTATGATTGTCTGCAAAGCTTTCTTATCAGGAGTGCGAGTTTAGAATAGCACCATGAGATAACACTTATATGAAATATTTATGCAATTCACTAATATGATTCCATGTGCTTGCCATGCCTATATTGCATATTCATCTAGCTTTTACGGCAGAATGATGACCTTCCTTGTTTCATTTGTTGAATGTATGATGGACTTCCTTCTGCAGGAAAGACTGCCTTCAAAAGGCAAGCCCCCTTGCCTTCTCTCAGTAGAAGATCTTGCATCCTTGGAGGATTTTGTCTTTTCCATTCCTAGAGCAAAGCCAGTAAAGAGTAAAACTTTGTCACCACCATGTCATGTATGTTTTCTCACCCTTTTTAAGTGATACAATAAAATTACATCAGAATGAGGCTCCTCCTTTGTTTTACATTTACAATGTGCTTTGTATCGAGCTATCATATTTTCATTAGACTTTTGAATGTCTGGAAGAAATTGTGATCTAACACTAAGGCGGTGTTTGGTTCTTAAAAATATAGGACAAGAACCAGTTGGAGCCAGCTCATATGATTGAACATCTAAGGAAGGGCCTTGGAAAGCTTGGGCAGGTCTTTGCAAGTAGTCTATTTGTAGGTTAAGGAAATAACAAACTAGAATCCTAGATAATCATTATTCTTTGGCTTGTACAGATAGTGCATGTAGAAAGAATAGCTGCAAAGTTGGCTGATCTTGTAGAAATCCCTCATGGTCTTTCAGAGGTCATGAAGACTACACTCAAGGAAATTGGAATATCTCAGTTATACAGCCATCAGGTGTGAGACTCTGATACATTACAGTTTACAGCCATCATTTGTTTTTGTATACTATGTTGTTATGACTGACTCTACTTTTATGACAGGCTGAAGCCGTACAGGCTTCACTTTCAGGGAAGAATTTTGTGGTGGCAACTTCAACTTCTAGTGGCAAATCTCTGTGTTACAATTTGCCAGTTCTTGAGGCTCTCTCGCGAAACCTGTCTTCTTGTGCCTTATATATATTTCCAACAAAGGTATTAACATTGATGTAAACAGCTTTTGTGAGAAAACAATAGGTAAAGTTTATCTAAAACCTTGGGTCAATATGGAGACAACTATGCTGATTTGTTAAGCACACGCTCCAAATTTGCCACAAAACCAACAGTGAATTAAGGAAAAGATTCGGCCCTAGTTTTTAAAAACTGATCTGATAGAGATGTTTCTTCGCCTTTTATGCTCAGGCTTTGGCTCAAGATCAACTACGAGCTTTGTTGGAGATGACAAAAGCCTTGGACATCGATTTGCAAGTTTCTGTCTATGATGGTGACACTCCTCAAGAACAACGACGATCCGTTCAGGATAATGCTAGACTTGTATGCATGTGAACTCTTTCTTTCGTATGTATCTTGCAATGTAGCTATTGATATTCTTTCTATATTTGCAGCTTATTACGAATCCCGATATGTTACATATGTCAATCTTGCCGTATCATGGACAATTTCAGCGAATACTATCGAATCTAAGGTAGTAGTATGCTAGGCATTTGCCTTATTATCATACAATTAGGCCAACTGTATTAGGAGTTTACAACTAAATCTAGAAAAGGTTGATGTCATATATATTATCATAGGTTCTTTCATTGACAAATCCTTCAATGCAGGTATATTGTGATTGATGAAGCTCATACATATAAAGGAGCATTTGGGTGCCACACTGCGTTAATTATAAGGAGACTGCAGCGGTTATGTTCTCATGGTAGGCTTTAGGTTCATGAGGCTCACATGTGTTTTGCATTTTTATAGATACTAACAATCAATTTTATTTCCTTATACTGTCAGTGTACAGCACCAACCCTTCTTTCATATTTTCTACAGCAACCTCTGCCAACCCTCATGAGCATGCGATGGTAGGCATATCGAAACAAAGAAAATTAAGTTCTATAGCAGATTTTCTTTGGTTCCCAAAGACTTCAAATCAAGACCAGATTATTTTCTATAGATGGTCATCATTAGTGGAAGCAATGTCTTGATTGTATGATCTCATTGTTCAATCAATAATTGATTGGCAAGTAGTGGCCTTAAATTTATCGGTTTAAGAGTTCAACGAAGTTTAACGACTAGAGCAATCCATTCTAGCTTATTTCAAAGATTGACCTGGTGGAGGCTTCAGAGAGAATGAGGCATGAAGAAGAACTCATAAACCTGGAGTTACACTTGAATAACTGCATCTTACCTTTAGGTCATTAGTGATAATGTAGCCTATAGTCATGATATAATAGCTTGTTATTTCATGTCAGCTGGTTTTGGATCTAGCTAGTAACTTGACATGCAAAAAGTTTGAATCTCTGTGTTTAATTATAATGGTTGGAGGGAATATGTTCTTTTACTTTGTTTGGGCTTTGGTTTTCGCCAATTGCAGATCACTTACCTCTCATGTGTTTTAGGCACTAGCTAACTTGCAGACGTTAGAGTTGGTTCAAAATGATGGAAGTCCTTGTGGTCCAAAGTACTTTCTGTTGTGGAATCCTCCATTACAGCTGGTAGCATCACTCCAAATACAACCTTTTGCAAAAAATGCATCTACTTCTACTAGCTTACTTGTTTTTTCTTCTGAACAACTTGTAGGAATCACAGAGGTTTGGCAACAAAAGCCATCTGAAATTTGGGGACAAAAAATCATTAACCAAGAGATCAAGGTATGTCAAACTCTTAGGTACATCTTAGAGTATGTTTTTAAACTCCATATTTGCAGTTCATATCTTTCTGGGGAAGATTATTGTAGTTTTGTATTGATTCACAAGTAATTACCTCACTGTTGGAAGTCTTGCAATTGGGACATATTGGGTTTATCTATTTGTCAACACAACAAATAATCTTGGGCTTTTTTCAGTTTGAAAAGTCCAAGTTTCCTCAATAGCTTGGGTTACTGATTGCAATAAAGGGAATTTTGAAGATACTAACTATGGCATATCAAACTTTTGGATGATTACATCATAAACATCAACTAGCCTCATTTTGGAACTCTTATATTCTATAGTAGAACTCTCCATCATCTACTTGTAACATTGAAGAGACCCTCAAACTGTGTTCAGATTCCTATGATGGCAAAAACAATCCTCTTTTGTAACCTAGACGGATAGTTGTCAAAAGATACAAGATAAAGTAGAAGTAGGAAGGCTTGTTTTGAAACTTTCATCAATCAACTAGATGTGAAGGGAAAGTATGTAAATGGACAAGTTCTAGTTTCCAAAGGTGGAGTTATGAGCAAAAATATGATTCAATGTTAGAAAGAAGCCATATATTAAAAAGAACCATAGAATGCACAGTATGAGAATAACCAACAATGAACAAGCTAATGATGAATTTCCTCTCACGAAATAGTAACTGCACTCTATGCTAATTCTGAACTTCTACCTCACTCATATAGATGCCTAGAGTTCTAGTCTATGTTTATCCTCTGAACTTCTCCCAAACTTGTACAAATGCCTTAAGTTGCAGTCTTTGTTGAGCACTTTATGCATCTCTTGTTTTGTTAAAGAAGATCTGGCCATCATGTATTGTCTACATTGATTTTTTCTTGAACTATGTTTACATTGTAAAATTAAGCAATTGGTTGTTTGGAAATTTTCCTTGATAAGGAAGAAGATTATTATTGAATGATCCTCCCTTCGGGTTTGAGCTTCTGGGATTGTCTTTTACCACATTATGAGCACATTCTACAAAATTATGTTATGAGGGTGTGGCAATCTCCATGCTCCATATCAGAGCATGCTTTTGCTCTTCTAATTTCTTTTATTTTGATGCCGCACATTATCGTGCTTTGCTTATAATTAAATTAAGGTTCCTGGACTCCATACATGATTAAAAATTTGTGGAACTCTTGAATGTATTAGAGCATGGTATCTTGAAAATAAGTTTCTATAACTCAAAATAAACTTGTCTGAAACTATTTTAGCAATTATCCTAAGCAGAAGATCTTACATATATGATTGTTTGCAGCCCAATTGTTGAGGTTGCCTTTCTTTTTGCTGAAATGGTTCAACATGGACTTCGTTGTATTACCTTTTGCAAGTCAAGGAAACTCAGCGAATTGGTTCTGTCATATACGTAGGTCACTCTAATCTCATTGATATGTAATTAGCACAAGTATTTCACTCCTGGATATTTTTTTTTGTGATGTTGCTTCTTCCCTTGTTCATCATATTATCTTGGTAATAATTATTTACTTGCAATTCTTAACAGGCGTGAAATACTTCAAGTGACTGCACCAAGTTATGTTGACTCCATACGTGTTTACCGTGCTGGCTATGTTCCTGAGGTTGTTGACTCATCTCTATTCTCTGAGTTACAGTTTATAAGCATGTCGATACACGCTATTCATAACCCTTAACTGTAGTAATGTCTACATGAGGTTGCACATAGCAAAAGTGAGATCTCTTACTTCGCAACACATCTTTCTTTGACTTTAAAAGTTGAGCTCATGACACTAGCTTCTAGATGGAGGTGGTTCTTTCATCTCTGTGATGGTATCTTTCATGGATGCTGATCAGTCTGTCTAGAATAAGAGCAAAGAACAAGGAGGACTAGTTTGAGTATTCTCTAGCCTAAGAGATCGTACTTCGAAAATTTGTTTTTCTTATTGGAAATAATATTTTAGGTGGAAACTGATTTCCATCTCCAAGAATTTGTTTTACGAAGAAGGCCTATCGTGGGCTTGGACTTGAGACAATGTTTATACCTTCTGTTATTAGGAGCCAAATTCTGAGTGCAACTTTGCTGATTACTTATTTGAACCCAATTTGGAATAGGAATCTTCACTTCCTTGCTTTAGATAATTTCCTTGTGACTTTTGCATAGGGATGTGTAAGTGCATCTCTAAGACATTGAGTTGCAGATTATCAGTTTTTATTATTTTCCTTTTTAAAATATTTTTCTTTTCTTATTTTCAACCAGTCTGCGTTAAGCATGTAACTGAAGTCAGTATGCAGGAGAGGAGAAGAATAGAGACTGATCTTTTCAGTGGTAAACTTCGTGGTGTTGCTGCAACAAATGCTCTTGAGCTTGGGATTGACGTGGGGCACATAGATGCAACATTGCATCTAGGATTTCCTGGTAGTATTGCTAGGTAAATTGGCTTCTTTTTCTGGCCTGACATGGCAATCTTTGTTATCTTAGTTAACCACATGATATTACTTGACCCTCATCTTATAGTGCTTAAAAATTACAGCTTTTGGCAACAAGCTGGGAGATCGGGGAGAAGATTGGGGCCGTCATTGGCCATCTATGTTGCTTTTGAGGGACCTTTGGATCAATATTTTATGAAATTTCCAGAGAAGCTTTTTTGTGGGCCAATTGAACATTGTCGAGTTGACACTCATAATCAGAAGGTATATTATATTTTCTGAAATTCCTATAGACAGCTCCTGTCTGCAGGAACAACAGAGCTTTTCCTCTAATTCTTGGTAAATATTTACCTTTCCATTTTGATACCTGTTTTTAAGGTACTAGAGCAGCACGTTGCATGTGCTGCCTATGAGCTTCCATTATGTAGACGATATGACCAAAGACATTTTGGCCCGGGTCTTGAGAATGCAATTACAGCCCTAAAGAATCAAGGAGTCTTACTATGCAATCTGTCTGATGGATCTTTTGTGGAACAATGGAGCTACATAGGACCTGAAGTATGTTACTTTTAATTTATAAGATGAAGTGGAGAGAAGTTAACATCCAACATCTGATTTCTTCCACATTATTTCTTATATTTCAGCAAAATCCATCACGAACTGTTAGCATTCGAGCTACAGAAACAATTAAATATAAAGTAATCAACAAGGCAAAAGATGAACTTCTTGAGGAAATTGAGGAAAGCAGGGCCTTCTTTCAGGTTGTAATTCCTTCCTTCAATTTCAAACACAACCTCTGCCACATGTACGCAGTTTAATATTTCAGAACCTTTTTTGTTTCTGTTGCAATATTACTTTCAAAGAACTAAAACCAATGTAGACGTTGCTTACGCTGATCTACTGCCTTGTGAGTAGAAAATGACTTCTTGTTGCTCCTTGTTCAGTATATTGTAAAAAATCACAACGGGGAATTTCATGTGTTTTATTTTCTCTTCATTTACGCTTTCTATCAGTTAAAATATGTACGCATTGCCTTACTGTTGACTTCGCCTTTCAGGTATATGAGGGTGCTGTTTACATGCATCAAGGCTTCACTTATTTGGTGAAAGAGTTAGATTTGTCAGAAAAGGTTGCCTTCTGTGAGAAAGCTGACTTAAAGTACTACACTAAGACTCGAGACTACACTGACATTCATGTCATTGGAGGTGACTTTGTATGTGCAGTTTCCTTTCCTTGATAGATGAGCTTTTATATAATATTGGTTGCAGTCATTCTATGTCAGAATATTCAAAGCTTTCCAAATAAGAATATTTTTCAAGCTTTCCTTTTTATTGTCTAAGTTAGGCTGTTGGTACATCTGTTATTGGCCATCTGCGTCATTCTTGCTAGTTCAATTCCGTACCTATTAGGAGGAATCCATCTCATTGCTCAAAGCTTCCTTTTAATCTATTCAAATGCTTGGTGAACTTTTCAACATGCAAGAAGTTCCTTTATCTGACTGTTGTCTTCTTTTAATTGCTTTGAGTTGTTCACAAAGAGTGTTTAGCAATTTAAGTAATGGCCTGATTCCAATGCATTGTGAATCCATTTCTGCAATGGTCTTCAGTTGTGCTTTAGAATATTACTCTTATGTTGGACATAAGACACCCTTTTATGTTTCTTAGGCTTATCTACCAGTTCATGTATCCCAACTTGACCATGCAAAAACAACTGCTAGGATGGATGCGTGTACAGTAACTACGAAGTGGTTTGGGTTTCATCGCATTCGGAAAGCTGATAATCAGATTTTTGATACCGTTGAACTTTTTCTACCAGCATACTCATATGAATCTCAGGTTTGTGACTAATAGTTTAAGATCTTTTTAGAGGAGTAACCCAGAAGGCATAGCACTCTTATGAGTCTACATCTGATTTAAACAGGCAGCATGGATCAGAATTCCTAAATCAATCGAAGCATCTATCGAGGTACTGGGAATCTCATTCCGTGCTGGCCAGCATGCTGCTTCCCATGCTCTGCTTAATGTGGTCCCTTTGTAAGTTTTGAATATTCTGTTTTTCTTTTACTTCGTTGTGTTCTTTCTCTGCCATTCCTCCCATTGATCTATCACAGGATGGTGATGCCACAAGGATTCATACTTCTTTGCAAGTTACTAATCATAAGAGTCATGTATTAAGCATGAATTTTATTTAATTACTGTCATGTAGGTATTTGATGTGCAATCCTTCTGATCTAAGTACAGAATGTGCTAATCCTCATGAGACTCGTGATATTCCTGGAAGACTCTTGTTGTATGATCGACATCCTGGAGGCATTGGAATTTCAGATAAGGTAAATGGCTTCTAAGGAATCAAGTTCAAATTTTTTAAGAAGCATGTCCCTTCTTCCAATAAAAAACATGTCCGAGTTCATTAAGCTCTATGATCTCTATCCATATGTCCTATTTATTAAGTTCTGTAGATATCTATCCATATTTACTCTGGATAACATTGTTTCAGTAAATTATCATTCATAGTTGAAGCACGGAACTTATTCTTTTTGCAATTGAGGAAACATAGAAGGAAGAAAATTCAATGACAGTACTTACCCAAAATAGATCCCGTCACTCACACGACTGCAATTACCATCAAGAATTCTAGACTAGGTGAAAAAGATCCCTTCACATAGGTTCTCAAAGCATGAAAGAATGTCATCCACTACCTCTTATTTTATGTTGAACTAAGTAGGTTTTTCTTGCTACTTTGGACGAGAATTCTGAATGTGCGCTGCAGGTCCGACTCCTCTTCCGGGAGCTTCTAACAGCAGCCTATGAGCTTGTGACAACATGCAGCTGCTCAAGTGATGCTGGTTGTCCGAATTGTGTACAAGTACACTGTCCAGTTTCTACATTTCTGTCTTCCTTTTGATTAAATTATGAATTAACCCTCCTGAATGTTTTTTTTTCTCCTTAGACACTATCATGCGGTGAATATAATGAAGTCATAGACAAGAAAGCAGCCATTATAATACTTAAGGTTCATCTCTTTATACATGATCGTTGGAACTTGACCTTTTGTATATGACTCCATGAATCCAGTATGCAACTGTGATGCTTTGATGCAGGGCCTGATTGAAGCTGAAATCTCGAACTTTCACACCAAGGAGTACTCTTGTGGGCCCAATTCTGAAAGCTAGGAGAAGCATTTTTACTGTCCATTGTCAAGAATGACTTGCTACAAGCTATTGCAGGAGGTGGAAGAACTGAAAACATGTTATTTACATCAGGCTTCATTAGTCAGGACCTGAGCCATTGTTCTGCAACTTTTGCACCTACAGTATTGCCATGGGAGCTCATTGAAATGCTGGGCTATAGAACTCTCATCCTTGGATCTGAAAGAAGACATCTTTTACATGGTGATACCATAATTTTTGCAGTGTACTCGTTTTGATTACGATTCTAAGAGCTGTATAGTATTCAACTCGTTCTCTTCTATAACAAAGTTATTTTGTTACCACTTCAATTTCTTTCGTCACAAATTGTGCTTCTCGTTTGAAATATCGAAATGGTAAATACCAAAATCATAAAAGAGTTGTGTTCTTGTGTAAAAGGATATACTAAGTAGTTCTATAGACAAACAACAGTTGCATTGTTGCCTACTTGCCTTCGACAACCCTTTTACTCCAGACTAGACATCTTGTGAGGAAACAAGGTAGCAGAGTAAAGAGTTGAACGTTGAGAAGATTACCGGTACACTCTAATGTCTTCTTTCATACAACATCTCTATTATACTTCGATGAACTCCCAATACTGCAGAACCTGTCCCAGTATATATAGAACACAGAAGGGCCTAAAGGGTATAGCCTGAGTTATTCTCAGATGTATCGTCTCTGCCAGGCACCTCATGGATCAACAAGCACTTGTATGATCAACAAACCATTCAGGAGGTGAGATTGAAGTCAACAGCATTCTCAAAAAATTAGACATCCCTATGCAGAATAAATCATAATGGATTTGATGCACAAAGTTGACTTGATACCGTGGATCTTAAAAAAATAACTGCAGCAAAATAAATACTCCACTGTTAAATACATACAGCCTAATGACATCCAAGTATCAATGGCATCTATATCTTAAAGATATATTCATGGGCTTGGCTTTCCTTGTATTTACATGAAATAAATCTTGTGAGCCAAAATGAACAAAAGGATACATAAGTACAAGATGAAGATGCCATGCAAGTCATCCCATGCGAATCTACTATCTTGGGTTTAGAGGAGGATGGAATAGGGCGTAAGGCATACAGGCATACATACCTCTTTGGTTTGCTATGGACTTTTTAAGTAGTTCCTCAATGGTTTTGCTATTTTACCCTAATCTTCATCGTCACTATCTTCAGCCTGTTCAGCTAGCTTTGTCAGCTCTTCTTGCAGCATAAGCTTTATAGATGCTCTTCTTGATGTCAAATCCAGTTTGTAACAACTACCTGCAAAACACGACTCCCTAAGCAATGAATAGCTTTTGCAAGAAGATGTTTATTTAAAAGCTTTACTGGTGCCATACCAAGTTGCTTGAAGATGTCCGTAAATGTGGCCTGCCGATTCAATGTTAGAAAGCAGAAGCTCCAAAGAGTTAGTAACATATATAGATCAAATAGACAAAAATAGAAGCACAGTTGGTGGAGCATACTGTGTTAAAATCGGCCTCCTTCAAGATTTCACAGATACTCTTTCTCAAATCTTCATCACTGGGATCATTACTGTCTGTGTCTTTCCCACCAGCTTTACCTTTGGCAGCATTTTTACCTTTCATAGTAAAGGTTAAGAAAACTGAAGAGACAGAGGCTAAGATAAGAGTTTTCACATACATGACGTACCAGCAGAAGTTTTTTCCTTGTAGTGGGACTTCAATGCAGCTGATTTGCTCTTGCTTGACTCCATGCTTTTATTTTCCCTCAAAAGAACCATTGGACCAGAACTGTTGCCCTTGTGGGGCTCTGACCGTTTCACAGAAGCTGATCTTTTGGATGTTTTAACCTCGGATAGCGGAAAGGGTGCTTTACGGCTGGAGGCCACCTTTGATTTCTCTGCATTAGTACCCCCTTTCCTCCTTAAAGGCATCTTTGACTTTTGGTCACCCTTTAGTGTGAATTCATCATCACTTCCACTTTGAACTTTTGCTCCAGCGTCCAACTCCTCCGAGTCATTCTCAGTGTTCTTAAGCCCTTCATCCTCATTTTCATCTTCACCTGATTCAAAATCACTATCATCTTTGGTTCTTGGGGAAAGATCAGTTTTGGTCCTTTTCTGGAATATGGCAGTGCAAAAGACAGTATCAAGGGTCTAAATCACAAAATAAATTTCAGAAGTAGCAACAATCAATATGCTTTGTGTCAAAACAGAATCTTTATTAGGCAATCATGCAGGAAAAACCTAGAAAATTGCATACCCCCCTAGAGCGCCTCAGAGAAGTGCCGAAGCTCTTTGACGCAATTGAAGTACTCACTCTCTTCCGCTTTCTTGACTTTGACTGCTAAAGAATGAAGATGACACGTAAGCATAAGTGCTCGCATAAACATTTGAAAATGAAATTTTACAAGCATCCATACAGACATGCTGCTTCTCATCAAGTGCATCACTCTCAGTAGGATGAGGTTCCACCATAAATTCCAAGAGAGATGCTACCACTTCTTCCTGCAAGCAGAAACAATCTCCTCATTCAAAATCCTATTGTAAAAACTAACAGTTTGGGATGCTTCTTGAAAAAGATGCATGCAGCCGTGTGCCTAGATACTTCGTATGGCTGTTTGAGCCACAAAAACAACACAAAAGTATTTTATTTCGATAGGTCCTATGCATCTTATAAGTAAATACTCAATTTAGAGTTTAGATCAATCTCCATCCAAAGGACAGAGCCACATAAAATACATGGAGTAGAATGCAAGCTATGAGTGAGCATAACCAAAATAATAACACTATTGACACTTTTTTCCTCTAGATAGTAATAAAAGAAAGAAAGATTACCTTTCGTGACGTAGCTCTTGAAACTGGTATATCCAACAAGTCACAAAGATCTACTAGTGCCTCTTTTGTGCATTTGTCAAGCTTTTCCTTTACCTTTGTCTTTTGTTTATCCTAAATAAGAGAATTCATCACAAACAAGAACTGGAGCTTTATTCAATTACCTACTCCAAGGCACACATACCTCACTTTCATGCCATGCAAAACCAGAATATTGAAGAATGTGGTTCTTGTAATCAACTGCCTGCAAACATGTACAGCAGCTGTCATCCTCATAGCTCCCCAGGGATATAAACACAGAAAATATAATCCCAACAATAAACTATGGCACAATTGAATAACCATAAATTAGTTCAGTACATAGTTTTGGAGAATACAACAACAAGCTGTTCTTCATAAAATACACCACGTTGTGGTTGTTCTTGATGAAGATGCACTATGACATTTCAATGTAAAGCATGTGCTGATAAGAGCATCAGTTGTATTGCCATACATGAACAAAAATGAGTTGCTTATTTAATGATTTTCACCTTCCCTATTCTCCCAAAAAGTGTCTGATGGAGAAATTTCAGATCAGCAGGCTTCTTCCTTACTATCTTCCGAGCAACTGAAAGAAATAATTCATTCAAATCATGTAAGAGAAGTAGAACAGATAAAACAGAAACCCCCTCTGCATGCTATAGTACCACAGCCATACTGAAGAAGCACAGATGTATGAAGACATTACCATTTGGTATATCCTTTAAGGGAGTACCACGGCCCTGCAAAAAGCAAATTCAGACTTATTTACTTAACCAGATGACAAAGACATGAAATAACGTTGAGAATCAGATCAGCACCTTCTCAATCATAAACTTCTTTGCTTGTTCCTGCTCCTTCTCAAGAACTTCCACCAATCTCTCCACAGATTTCCTCTCACGCACAGGGCGATCAATGGGAAAAGGCATTGGGGAACCAAGTGCCTCTTTATCTTTCTTTCCACTCTCTTTCTTCTCCTTTGCTTCACTTTTCTTTTCAACACCCTCCCTTCTGGCTCGCTTTTTCTTGGACCCCTTTTCCTCCCTGTCAGTTTCGTCTTCTGGACTTCCCATCAGAGCTTCCTCTTCTTCCCCTCCAATTACCTCGTTATCTTTAGTTTCATTAGTTTCTGGGGCTTTTAAGTCCTCACTCTTTGTAGGTTCCAAATTTTTAGTACTTCCACTTTCTGCCCTTTCTTTTACATCAGTATCCAAAACTTTCTGATCATTTAGTTTATTGCCCTCTATTACCTCCTCTTTATGTTCTGTTTCAACTTTTGGAGTTTCAATCTCCCCAGCTTTGATCAAGTTCATATCCTTGGGCTCTGACATCTTTGTATCCTCACTTTCTGCTATTTCCACATCCTTCATGTGCCCAGATTCTGGCATGTCCACATCCCTAGCATCTGAGATTTTGGAGTCCTCAGTCCTTGTCCATATTTTTGTAAGCGCAGCATCAGGTGGTTTATCATTCTTATCTATGCTCATATAGCTATCATTAGCTTCTAATAATTTTGTATCCTCAGCTTCAGAAAGTTTGCTAATCTCAGTTGTGTACCTATCACTATCCACAGGCTCTGAACCATTTGTACTGTCAGCTACTGAGACACGGGCATCGTCAGCTTTATCTACCTTCACTTCTGATTTAGTTATATATGAAGCTTCTACCTGCTTGGTATATTCAGCTCTAGCACCATCAGTTTCTGTTGCATTTTGTTCTTTAGTATCACTAGCTTCAGACATCACAACATCTTCAGCTACAGCTGAATTATCATCAAGAGTTTCAGATTTGCCTTTATCTTCAGGCAGCATGGCCTCATGAGCTTTCTCATTGTTCGCCACATATTGTTCTAAAACCTTCTCCTCTCCATCATGATTTTTTTGATTATTAGACTCTGAGATCATAGCATCCACACTTTCCTTGGATTGCTGAGCCTCATTGGCCTCAGATTTAGCATCTTGAGCTTCTGATACTTTGATGTCCTCCGTTTCCTCCTTTTGAAAATTCACATTTTCAGTACCGTTCAAACTTTCACCTACATCAGATTGTGCAGCTACTGACTCAGGCTTTTTTGCATCAGGAATTTCTGCAGGTTTTGTGCTTTCATCTTGTTTCTCATGTTTGCCATCCTCATCCTTATTGCCTTTGCTTTCTCCAATCGCACCTTCCATTTGCTTCTCTTGTTCTCCTTCAGTTCCCTCTTGCACAGTGCCTTTGTTGTTCACTTCCTCACTTTTCTTCTCTGTAACAAGTTTTACACCCGTAGCATCAGACCGGACAGAGCCATTCGCCTCAGCGCTTCCTTCAGGTGAAAGTTGAACATCTAGAATAGGAAATAGACACAATTAATTACGTTAATAAGAATTTCGTGGTTATAAACACATTACTGCTGATTTAATTTGAAAAGCTAAGATGGGACACCAAATCATGCTCCCTCTGAAATAAGACTTGTTTCACTTTTAACTTTCAAATGCAGTATTTCATTTTTTTTTTTATCCTCTGAAACAAATAGGAGACTAGTACCTTCGGAAGGGACAGATCATTCTGCTACCACTCTCCTAATGCTTTCAGGGTTTAAACATGCAACGCATCATTGCCACTACAGTACCTAACTGCTAACTTACTGACATTGAATAAGAAGAAATGCTCCATATGAGAATTTTGCTAAGGAAGATTCTGTAGTTATTAGGCGCAGACTTTGCAGGTCACTACCTGTGCTGACAACATTCTGTTCCTCTATTTTCTTCTCTGGGACAAGTTGTGAACCAGTCCCATCAGATGGAAGAGTGCCATTTGACTCTGTACTTCCCTCAAGTGCAGGTTCTATGTCTGCTTCAGTCATCTCGCAGCCTAGACAATTAAAAGGAAACATGCAAAGCATTACACATGAGCAATCTATACGTCTAAGGAGAAACAGATCAATAAAAGGCTTCATTACAGGAAAGGTGAGTTTTGTAGAGAAATAAACCATAAATGTTATCACCATCACTGAAAATTTCAAGCTTCAATAGATAACATGGTCATCAAACAAGTTCGTACCTACAATCAGAATGACGGTATTTAGCTGCCAAACAACTTACATGGGTTTTACACAGAAATCGGGATTAATCATGAGAATTGAA